>CM028361.1:35792813-36392813 GCA_016624345.1 Platycodon grandiflorus | reverse complement strand
GATAACCGCCGGTTAGTAATGGAATCACTACCCATTTTCTTTGACAGAGATGTGTTTTTGTTTTTCAAGAGATCAGTTGCAGGGTGAGGATAAGTTATGGAATGTTTTTGGGCAATCTTTATAGTGGAAAGATGACGAGTGTGTGAACCGTGGTACAAGCGTTTGAAATGTTTATCCTTTCTTCGTAAATTGTGGCTGTCTAGTGGGCCTAAGTTTTTGGGCTATCTGGAATTGATTAAAGCTAGATATGCAATCCAAATTACTCCTATATTTTTGTGGTTGTCCGGTGAGAACACGGATTAGACACTGACATTTAACCTAGTCAAAAAGAATTTGTTTACTCTTTTTTTTTTTTTTTTTCTGGAAAAGGAAAATGCATTCAATAATTAATGTAGACAAAACACTCCCACCGTCTCAAGAAAAAAAAAAAAAGGTTCTACTTTCTCGTTTTTAGTTTGATCAAGAAAAGAGAGGCGCAATTTTATGATTAATGATAAGAGCGTCCAAACGAGTACCAAATTTTGTACTCCCTCAGTCCCAAGAAAAGGATATTTTTTATTGGTTTGCCCTAAAAATTAAACGCATTTTTAAATATAATAATATTTTTTTGTGCAATTTAAAAATGGTTAAGTAAGTAAAACTACAATTTTAAAAAATTTGACAGTTAGAACTCGTTTGGTATATCGTTTTTAAAACATAAATTTTTTCAATACTTAGCTTTAACCAACAAATCATAACATTTGAGAAAAGCTATAAGCTGTTATCTCTTCTCAAATAATCGGGGGGTAGTAGTGATGGGATTGTGTCTAGTTGTACACCTACACCTACAAGCATCAAACCAGAAAGAAGGCCGCAGCTAGGAAGATTAGATATTCTAATGGCTAGCTAATTCAACAAATACCCTTTGTTCTACTGTGAAATAGTGAGAAGACACAGGGAGATAAATGGAATTCATTCGGGGATATATTTATTTATTTATTTTTCTCCTCTAATTCTTTGAAGAAGAAATAAGTTAAAGAAAGAAAGGACACCCCCGGGTCCCCCACACACCACATGGCCGTCTGAATTTGGTACTCCAACCGCAACCGAACCTTTAATTTTGCCAGCCAGCCAGCCTCAACCCACCAAAACTTGTGGGGACTTCAAATTTTTTGTCATCACTGCTCGCTATTATTGATTGATGTTTTGTTATCAAAGACGAAGAAGAGCACGCTCCTTAAAAACATGAATTATAATTGAGAATTAGAAATACGAAAAGTCAAATGATATTACGAACTCGAGTTTATGATATTTCTACAAGCTTTAATGTTAGTGTAGTTGGATCAAATCTTTTTAAATCTCTGCAATGTTAGATCAATTTGTCTTCAATGTAATAAATTTGATCCAACGGTGTATATCTTCTAAGTAGATTTGATTCGATAGTACTAGTACTAATGTTTATAATAATACCACAAGTTTTAGTTTGTATTATCCTACCTCGTATGAAAAAGCCAATTTCACTCCATGATTTGGCGACCCCATTAACCTCATTGGATTCTCTTTCTTTATCCAGCTCCCTCCTCGATCGACCAAACATGAACGGCCTCCTCTTTTTCCGAGCTCTGTATGTCATTTTTGTTTTTGGACTTATCTATATAGGAAAGGTATTGAATAAGGTTGTAAAACCTGTTCTCAAAATAATAATAATAATAATAATAATAATAATAATAAATAAATAAATAAATAAAAGGTTGTAAAACCCTCTCTCATGTATGTACGTAGTAGGGTGTGGTTCGAACTAGCTCGATTAAGAGCTCAATACCTCACAAATTAAACTTAATAGCAGATTTACACCCTACTACGTACCCCAACCCAAGTGGGAGAAGTTTGAGTCTGCAGACTCGTGCAGAATCGTTCGAATTAAATAAATAAAAGGTTTTTTTTTTCTTTTGTTTGAGCCTGGAGACTCGTGCTTGTTTGATGAATTCAGAACAAACTCAACTACATACCCGTTCCAAAAAGGAGAACTCTCCCCCGAGAGCCCCTACACCCCAGCCTCATGAGAATGTGAGAGAGAAAATCACGGTTACTCAGCGATTAAGTAGCTAAGAGGATTCGTGCCTAGTACCTACAAGGAGTCATCCTCACAAGAGGATGAAACCCCCACACTGCGGTTGCTAGGACTCGATCCTTGGTCCTGTTCCAAATCTACTAGCTCTTAACCAACTGAGCTATGCCCGTGAAGGCAACTCAACTACATACCCGAACCCGGCCAAGTGGGAGAAGTCAATATTTCTTCTATTCTTCTCCCTTGTGCAAGTGAGACATTTAATTTAGAGACCTCATTTGTGAATGTCATTGGGGGATTGAACCTAAGATCTTGTGTGTAAAGTAAATCTTCGCATCTACTGGTCCAAGGATAAGGAGAGACTCAATAGAGAAAATAAAATTATATTCCACTAGTAACATTTGAAAACTAACTCAAACCACTATAATTCATCCGTTCCACAATTTTTTAGAAAACAACTAAAGTCTCCTCAAATATTTATTTAAAAATTGGTCAAATTAACTAAAAAGGTTATGACATCCCTCTTACCTTGGGACGGAGGAAGTAAATCTTTTTAATGAAATGCTTAACAAGAAAAGTGTCGTTCTCATTTCGTGATATTTTTTCATAATTTTATTATAATTGAATTAAAATTTAAGATTAAGATAGAGAATAATGGTAAGATAACGAGTGAGAAAGTAAACTTTTTTTTTTTTTTTGATTCTTAAGGGGAGGCTCATGGCTTAACAAAGTGTGAGGTCTCAGGTTCGATCACTTCTTACGCCCCATAATAAATAAAAAGTAAACTTTTTTGGAGAAGCCCATGCTTCCAGTATGGACCGTAGATCGGAAATTAGGGCTTGTTTGTTAAACTAATTATGAGTTTAATTAGAAAAATTTTAAGTGAATTTAGAAATAAGATTGTTTGATAATGCAATACTACATCACTTAATAAATTAAGTATCTTTTAAAAATAGCCAAAATTTTAAGTCAAAAAGTGATGTATTAATATTTTAAACTCTATTTTTTCATACATCAGTTTTCATAACTTAATTTTCAGTTTTTAACAAACAGACCTTTAGTGTTAAGCTTTTAAAATTAAGAATACCTTATAAAATCAAAACCTGAATGTAAAAGTGAAAATAAAGAAAATAAAAAATACTCCATCCGTTCCACTCTAAAAGTCCATGTTTGAAAAGTCAAATAATTAAGAGATATATAAATAGTATTAGAGTTATAATAATTACAAAAATGTTTGAGCATAGTCAAAATATTTATAGCATATGTGGAAGGAAAAGTTAAAAGGTTTAAGGAAATTATAGGCATAATTTTTTTTAAGGTGAACTCTTTGAGTGGAACATCCAAAAATAGAATAATGGACTATCTGTCTAGAACGGATGGAGTAAATAAAAACACGGGCAAAATTCGGGTCGGTTCGCCCTTTAGACAATTTTTAACTGTTAAAGTCAATTATAATTGTTTTCAATCACTTAAGGACACTTTTGTTGCAAAATGTCTATACCCTATAAAAACACGGAATAATGCACGCTATGCATCACAAATTCAAAAAATGATGCATCGTGTATGCCCTTCCTTTTAACACGTACCCTGATGCATCGGCTTCACACTACAAAAGCAAAAAGAAACATCAGGCGATTCAAAAATTTTCCAAAAAACTTAAAATATTAGGCGTTTCAAAAAGCAAGCAACATCAAGAAACATCAGACAATTTGAAAAAGCAAACAAGAAATATCTTCAAAAGCATGCATAATATAGCACTAGAACAAGGAAAACACAAAAAAAAACGAAGTTGAAGAAATTTCAGGTACGTAATACATTTTATAGATGTACTTACTGAATAGATATGTATACAATTGCATAAAAAATTTATTTTTGATGCATCGCGATGCATTATTTGAAACAAAAATGGTGTCGGGATGCTAAAAAATGTTGAATCGCGTTCACTGAACAATGAAACACAATGTTTCTAGGGTTTAATATTTTGAACATCTCGATGCATCAATTTTGTGCATCACGATGCACCATTTTTGTGCATCGGGTCCACGATGCATTAACATTGTGCATCGCTATGCATAAATGTATACATCGAAATGCATGACTATGCATCACGATGCACAAATGTTACTCTGTTTTACTTCTTTTTGTAATACTTCAATTATGTGACTATAACCACAATATATGTGTTATATAGCTGCTATAACTAAAAATCCTGGCACGAATATTGTATACAGATCAAATATGTAGTCCCTCATTTGTTAGATTAAGAATATCAAATTCAGGGATGAGCATAAAACAGCATTAAAGAAAACACCTTTTTGGTACCTTATAAGGAGCATAATTACTGATCGATGTTGTCCGCGATCATTGTAAGAAGGACGATTCGATAATAAGGACTATTGTGAAATTCTACGTCAAGGGGAAACAGTGTTTCCAGTTTGGGAGGAAAATGATGAAACTTCAACCAATAGATGCGAAACTCATATTCGACATAAACGATAGAGAGGAGGATATAAACATATCGTTTTACAAATTAGATCGCACCGATTTCCTCCAAAAGTGCTTCCTGAAAAAAAAAATGTCAAAGGAATCAAAGAATATAAGATTGAAGCCAAAATTGGTTTTTGATAGAATTAAGGAAATGATAGAGAGTACGGATCAAGTAGATACAGAATGCGCACTGGCTTGACGACCCTGCTTGTTCTCGCGACCTTGTTAGTTGTAACCAAAACATCCTATATACCGTAGGCCTACGCAAGCCTTGTGTCTGATTTGAACACAATATCAACGTGCAACTGGTCAAAACATATCGTTGATTTATTGTTGGAAAGCTTGGAAACTACATCTGATGACGACCTAGAGAGATGTGTGATGCTACTGCCGGTAACTTTAAGTTCATTTGGTATTATTATATGCAATTATTATGTATGATGCATGTTAATTTGATCATAATGAATTCATCTATGTAGTATTGGTTGTACGAGAAGAGTAAGGTTGTGTAACCGACTCGCGATACTTATATCCCAAGGTTTGTAAAATAGGATTTGAGGGCACTATCAAGCGTATTGGATGTTTCCAATTTTGTAAGCATCATGACAAAACAAGTGAGTAGATGTACAAAAATGGCACATTAATATTATATTACAAATATCAACATTACATTTGCGATGCACAACTTGTACTTAAAAAAGTACTGTTTTTTTGCATCGCGATGCACAACCCTTATTTCTGATGCACAATTTTTAAACATTATTTTAAAAATTTTTTCTAATTTTTGTAGAAGTTTGATAATGTTCTCAACATAACTGTAGGCCTGCTTTCTCTAATGAGAGCTCAGATATAGGCTAGAGGAGGGGTGAATAGCCTATTTATCAAACTTAAAATTTATTTCGAAACTTCAGGTTGTGATATTACTAACTGATATAAGAAATCATACTGAACGATCAGTATGAGTACTCGAAAAAGATGAATTAGTTAGTATGTCAGACAACTGCTATCTGATGTTTAAGCAATCAACTAAATCAGATAGGTATACTAAAAAATCAGTATTATGATGACCCTAACCCGGATCTCTATACGAGATCCCAAAGTCAGGTCGCCAAAACAACAAGACGACAAACAACAATAAGAGCACGTAGTGTAACCACCCGTACTTACTACGAAATATCACATAAAATAAAACCTGATTTACTATAAACAAGTCTTCGGCAACACTACAGCCGGAACCCAACAATTAAACTACAAGTCCAAGACTTATGAATAAAACAACTACAACAACAGATAACAACATCGGCCACAACATGCCGGAATATCCACATAAACCACGAGCCACAACATGCTCGGAAAAAGAACTAAAACAGTAATAAATTATACACACAAGCACGACACACCCATGTAGGCAACCAAAAGAATAACAATGTTTACAAAACAACCAAGTGCTACCCAAGTAAAGTTGTTGTAACTTTACATAACCAACGTCCTTACCAAAAGAAACACTATGAAAACAAAAGACAACCTTCAAGCTAATCTCAAGCTACCCGTCCTCACCGCGAACTACCAGGCTGTCTCGGATTTAAGGAAAAATATATAAACAACAAACGGGGTGAGTCAAAACTCAATAAGTTACTAAATGCAACTACATGACATGGCATAATGCTCAAGTTGAAATCATAACATGGTAATAACACGTATGTACCATAACAAAACATGTATCATCATCATTGATATACAATTCATTCAACTCACATAGTGATACGTAATAGTCACCAAGGTTGTTACTTGAACAATTCTTGAAGCCGTGAGTTAAGGTAGTTGATCTTGAATCCGTGAGTTATGATAGTTGATCTTGAATCCGTGAGTTTTGGAGATGAGGCCGTGTAATGAGATTGCAATGGTAAGCTTGGATAGATTGCGGGTTTACCGGTTAGGCTTCACTCACCTAACGTAAAGATCCCGTTTGATTATACCTTCCTAAACCTAAGGAATGTAATAATCGGATTTGAACAAACTTGTTCGTTTTTATTACTTTCGTAAAAACCAAAATTTGATCTACAAGCACTAATTCTAAGCCTTTATATAGGTTTTACAAAATAAATCCTAATCTAGAAAGAATAATGAAATCAGCCCCTATTCCTATTTCCTAAAGAAAAACTTTAAATACTCCCCTAATTTAACTAGGAAACTATTACATGATCAACTTAGAAAATCTAATTAGACTAGGACACTTTATTACATACTCAATTTAGGAAAATAAAGAGACCTAATTAAACTAAACAACTTGGCCAAATTAGGAAATAAAGCACACGGTTTTACTAGGGACTTTAGAAGACACGGTTTCCTTAAGAGATAATGAAACACAACACGGTTTTTCCTCCTTTCTAGCCTTGCACAAGCCGCCCACTTGTACATGCCATCCATATGCCTTTCATCCGTCCTCCCTTGTAGTGCATGTGACATCCGAGTGCCTTCCAAATTCTTGTGTCCTCCCATTTTGTATCACCAACGCTTCAAGTGACAACACCAACCCATCTTCACCCATTTGCATTGCATCCATCGTCTAGTTTAGATCTTTATTGAGGTCTTCTTCTAATGCTCCCGCATCACATATCACCTTGTTTTAACACATAAGTGCTTGTAAATAAATCACGTTACTGATAAATGTACAAAATGTCTATATTTTAGGATGTTTTTAGGCTTGTTTTCTCTTCAATAATGTGTATTTCAAAGTAAAATTAGTTGTTTTAGTTCATTTCACTATCTTTGAGCTTAATTGTGCAGACTTGGAGCATTTTGGATCAAAGTTTAAGCTTGGGTGGTGTTTTAAAGCTGAAAGGAAGAGGTTCGGGTCATCAGCATTGTTCGTGGGCAGGCTGCGATTTATTTCGCAGTGGAATTTGAAGGCATTGCCCAGTTGAAGGCGCTTTGGTTCGCACCCTGGCTGCGATTTCTTTCGCACCCGCGAATCGACAGATTTTGGGCAGATTTACTATTTTGCCCTATATTAGTATCAAGTGTAATTTTAAGTCTAAATTAGGAAGAAAACTCTTGAGTTTCCCCCCCTCCCTTTTCAGTTTCGTCTCCCTCTAGATTAAAAAGGGAGCGCATTCTCTCTTTAGACACTCTCTCGTTCTGTACAAAAAATTAGGATTTTTCATATCTTTTTCTACACAATTTTTAGGGTAGGTTTTGGATTGTAAGTTGAAGATTGAAGACTTCATCATTTGGAATCATTTTGGAGACAAGTTCTTTCTCTTTCCCTCTCTTTAATTTTATTATTTTCATTTCGTTGTTTTATAATGTTTCCCATGATGTTCTTGTTGATTTCTTCAATCATGTGTGAGTAGTTTCCTATTTCTAGGATTAGGTGTAGCCCACGATGAATTTATGAATGAAGTTACGATCTTTCTGTTTACTATATGAATGTTACCCGTTTTGATTCGATTTTAGTTTCGTTAATAATTGCATGAATATGTGGAAGCGAAGAACTGAGAGGTGAAACTCCTACGTTTATGCGATAATCTCAATTACCAAAGCGAAGGACCGAAAGGTGAAGTGTAGGTAATGGAACCCTAAAATCGAACTAGAAATTCATGAGAACGACGGTTAATTGAGTTTCTAGAGGCTAATTGAATTGTAAGACATAATGGGTTTAGTTTAATTCATTGAGCGAGACATCAGATTTGAATTAAGCTAGGCACGGTTGAGAGTAGTTCGAGAGAATACAATCAACTATATTGATGCAATTCGCCTTCAAAGCTTGACATTTATCGTAAGGGAAGATCGTTGCGGAGTTTATAAATTTGTCGTTGTGGTAAACCGAAATCCTAGAAGCTTTTATTTACTGTTTTCAATCAAAAATCCAATTTTGTGTTTACTTAGTTAATTTAGTCTAATTAGTTTAATTTTAGTTCATTCCTACAAAAACCTTGAAATCAATATGTCTAGATAATTTAAGTTGCGAATTCTTCGGTACTTGATTCAAAGTCCCTGTGGGATCGACATCCTAAATACTATACGATAAGCCATGCGCTTGCGGTAGGATTTAGTGATTAATTTGAAAATCATACATCAGTTACAAAGGATATCATTTCTCTTTCTGCTTCATCGTGTTGCTCCTGCAATACACGAAAACAACAAAACGTGGACCGATACTCGTGGGGATGTATCTGTATTCCATCGACTACACCAGCCGAAAACTAGCAAGCCAAAGTCGGGCGTATTGCTGCAACAATGGGGCTATATCTCAACTGTGGCCAACAGAAGAGGGTGTGTGATCACCAGTATGGCGACATATAGCGATCACAAACATTGATTTGTAAAGACTATAGGTCATCTCACCATAACGTTAGTAACGATGACGCCAGCTGGACTTACACAACACACAAGCAGGTATTCTTACTCTACTTATGAAATTAACCGTCAAGTTCAAAAGTAGTGAACTTAACAAATAACACGTAGATTATATTATTCTACAACATATGATCATCAAACATAAAGTTCAAGGACCTTAAAACACAACATTAGAGCTAATTCACAAGTCTCTAATTTACCAGTATCAATTACTCGGAGGACCAAAATCCATATCAAACGAACTCTAATTTTCGTAGGATTTAAACATGTTATTTGATAAGTGATACTCTAACTAAAAATTCATTTCTTAGAGTCTTTACAACACTTCTAAAAATCTGGGTATAATTGCTATATGCAAAATTTCCCAATTAAGTTTCTAACTTGTTCTTGAGTCAAATTCTATGGTTGAGTGCTCAAAATCAACATGCAATATCATCCAAACCCATCACTTAACACATAAACATGTTATTCACCTCATCATATCATTCAAATATGAAATCATCAAGAAATCAAGACATGCATGAACATTATATCTCAAACATGCAGCAAATTCTTAAGCATACATAAAGGGGGTTAGTAACTTAGCTCAAAATGCACAATCAAACCAAGGAAAACAAGATTAAAGCCTTGCTAAGTAGTCTCCTAGTCTTCCTCTACACATGCATGGTCTTGAATCAAGAATCAAATGGCTAAATTGGGAGAACTTGTACTACATACACTAATCTCACCTCCCAGCACATACAGTAACTCTCTCTAATATTCTAGGATGATTTAGGAGAAAATGAGGGTGTAAACTTACTCCCTAAGATGTTAAAGAGCTGGTAGGAGGTGTTGACTAGGGTCAAAGGTCGTGGGAGTAAATGGGCTGAAAAAAAGTTTAAGTTTAAAGTGAAACCACAATTTTCAGGAAAGCAGAGTCACCATATTGGTGACAGGGCGATCGCTCTGGAGCGAACCAAGGCGATCGCTTTGTTCCTAGAACGTTTCTGCCTTCAAAGCGATCACATAGGGTGCGATCGCTCTGTGCCCAGTTTTGAAATCCTTTATAAAAACACTCTAAATTTACTCCAAAATGATACCAATCATGGCCGAAACACTCCAGCAAAACTCTTAAATAGGCCAGAAACATTGCGAGAATATAACACAAAGATTATGAAATTGAAATACAATTCAAACATGGCAACTTAACAATGTAGCATGTTATAAATACAAATGCAATATTGTTCGAACAAAATCAAGGCATGCATATGTGAAGGACAACATATATATGTGAACTAAAACATGCATCAACAATATGTCATACAATTGAGTCCATCAAGCATAGTAAAAACCTGGGGTATTACAAGTATGAGCAGCGGAAGTTCTATTTTTAGTTGATCTGTCAGTCACATGATGAGATCAGTCAGCTGATGGGATCAGTTGAATGACTAGAGTTAGATAGAAAGCATTAAAAGAATTGAGTCACACAATGCTTTGCAGATGCTCTTTGATGAAATAGTATAGACATTGGATAGTAAAGTATGTAAGTTCAGTTCCTATGTAGTGACAATTTAATCATAGTAATATGGTAGGCAATGAAATATAAAGTAGCAGTACACAAGATTGAATTCAGCAGTTAACTAAATATTAGTTTCTGAATAATATACTTCATTAAAGGAATTCAGTCAAGACATACATATTGTTTAGCTAACTTGCCTAAGTACATGTTACAAAAAGTAAATTAAACTATTAAAGAGAAACTTACAAACAAACTATTCTAATGGGAGGCAAATGGAGATATCGATGATTATTTTATATCGTTATTTGCTATTTCACTTAAACCTCCCCAGAACCACTAGAGATTAAATAAATTAGTCACTTAATGATCTGGAGACTTAGGTAAGTGAGATGAGTTAGAGTATTAAAAGCGATGTTCAAACTAAAAAGTTTGAACATCCCTTTTGGGGATATTCCGACTCATATAAGGGTGTGTAATCAAATCCACACGAACCATTACAAAGATTAGTAAGGCTGTGTGTGTGGATAAGATATGGAGTGAAGTCATAGACTCTAGACTAGACGCTAGCAGATTGGATCTCTTTGGACATTTCTTTCCTTCTTCTCTCTTTCTTCTCTTCATACACTTAGTGAGTGAAGTCTTCATCTTCAATCTTTTGAGAGGCTGATGGAGATGAGCTTCAAGGGAAATTCGTAGATGACTGATTGGGCATACTTGAATATACTCTAACTTCACAAGTGTATTACTCTTGTACACCACTGTATCTTTCTCTCTTTCCACAAGCACTTGCTCTCGGTGTATTGTTAATGCGATTTTTCACCTATGTCCACACTTTTCTTGAGCAGACGCCTAGAGTATTTATAGGGAGAGAGATGTGAGTAGCCCGTTGAAAGATGTTTGAATTCAACCATTGTATATTGTCATTGTAGAGGTTAAATTCAAAGTCTTGAAGGCTATGTCCGAGATTGAAGGCTTTTAGGAAAGATATCGAGATCTTCCAGAAAAGACTTTATGTCTCTAAAAAGTATAAAGGCGTTGTCACATCATAAAGAACTTTTAGGGCTAGGGTCACGTAAAGAGCAGTACTTTAGAGATCAAGTTGTGTAGAAAATATATTTTAGAGAATCTAAAATATATTTCCTTTTTGACCGTTGAGTCTTGATCGCTGATGTAGCTCAAGACATCAGTTTGTCATCAGCTATTGAAAGATTGGTTTTGAGCTTTATCTTGAACATCAGTCGGTGACGCGACTCCTTTGAGTTTCTTCAACTTCTTCTATGAGTTTGATGCTCAGTGTCCTGGCAAGATCCGTAGCAGTCTTGAGTCTTTGGTTACAACTCTATTTAGTTATCCTGTCATAGTGAATCAGGATGGTCTAAGGCCGAATAACTAAGTATGTAGCACGCAGACTACTAATGAAATCTAAACAAATTATCCTAACCTAGATAGATGATGATGTCAAGCAAATCTTTAGTAATTAAGGAATATTTACTTAGAGGTTTTATAATAAGTGAATAGGTGAATATTCCAAACAATAACAACAAATGATGAAAAGAAACTGTTTTAGGCAAAGAGAAACAATGACATAAAAAATCTTGGAGATGCCTCTATGGATGATCAACAAGATGCTACAGTTGTACCCAGGGGATCACTGAATAAGAGGGGTGGGGTGCCTGATACAGTTGTAAGTGAATGTGAGACTCAAACACAAGAAGAAAGAAATCAACCAAAAGGTGTGAGTCAAACAATTAAGCAAGCTACAATTGAAAAACAACAAAAAAACAGGAGGTCAGAAAGGACTAAGTTGACTACATGGAAGAGGAAGTGCTGAGAGTCCAATGGAACAACAATAGTTATTGATTAGATGTGTTTCTTAATAATTAAACTTTTTAGATACATTTTTGTGGTGTAATATTTTCTAGTATTATTTTATATGTAAATATTTGAATACATTTTGTGGTTTTTTAATATTAATTGATAATTAATTTCATATGCAGTTTTATGGATGTGTGTTGATTACATTGCGCAATAACTTCTTTTTTTTTAACAACAAACTTATGATGCACAACAATTGTACATCGCAATGCACAAAATAGTTCAACAAAAAGTCCTGTTTGTTGCATCGCGATACATGATTTTTTATTTTAATTGCACAATAATAGACAGAATGAACTTCAAAAATTATAACATAACAAAAATCAACCTTGTATAGCCTCTCTGTATGACTTAGAGTTGTGGTTACAAAGTTTGTGATATATGTTATATATCTTTTTTTTTTTTTTATTGTTGATTCACCATTTGATGGGATCCTTGTCTTCTTGGGATGTACGGGTAATCTCTTCATTATAGGTGGTAAAATGGTCTCACCCTCACAAGAATTCTGAATCTCGTACCTTTCTGTAGTTGTAATGGGCATCAAACTTTCCTCGTAACACTTGATGTAATTTCTTGTTAAAAAGTACTCCCTCCGTCCCTTAATTATTGTCTTGTTTGACCCGGCACACGGATTAAGAAAAAATAATTGAATTGATTATTAATATTGATATAATGTGTAATTTTCTTCAATGCGCATGTGTATGGGCCCATAATTAAAGTAGGGAAAAAAGTAAGGGTAAAATGGTAAAATTATTGTTCTAAACAGGAAAGTTTTCAAACAAGACAATTATTTTAGGACAGACAAAAAAGGAAATGAAGACAATAATTTAGGGACGGAGGGAGTAATTATCAACCATATCACTGATATTTTTTCCAAATCTTACAACCACAATGACTGCATGGCAACACGGGAATCCTTGAATTTGCCACTGATAGTATGAACATGTTTGCTTCTCCAAGTCAACCTGGACGCTTGGATCGGATAAAACCTCGTATATTGAGTTGGGTGTCATGCAAATCTGCCACGTGATCCCAATATTAAGGTACCCCTTTCATTTTTTTTATCCATCTTCGCACATAATAATTTATTCAATTTCTTTTCATTCTCAAATCTCTCCCTAAACCATTTCATTATTTTCAATCTTATACAATCTAACATGTGAGTAATGAAAAAAGCGCGAGCCTTTAAAATCCAATTGCTGAACGATTTAGCAGCATTTAAGGTCATTTCGACATACCTATTCTCGTGGCAATGTGCAATTGCCCACTTATCATATGAAATGGTGGCCAAGAAATTACAGACAACCTGTCCCCGTTCTTTTTTTAATATCTCAATTTTCTCATTAAACAGTCTAATGTTGGGGGCATACGTGCAGTCCTTGAGTCTTGAACACAAACTGCTGCGAAATGTGTTGGAATAATGTTTACCGGCAAACATTTCTCTGAAACTTTCGAAGCAATAGTATCTCTTCTAAATTTCAGCAACAACATGACAGGAGGTTCGTTTGTTGACTCCATTGATTTCGATTTCAAAATGAATTCGATATTGAACTGTTTTGGTATTTCTTTTTTAAGTTTCTTCAAGTTGATATGAATGAGAATTTTAGTAAAAAATTGCAATGGTGATAAATATGGGATTGAAAGGAGTAAATTAAGAAAATCGCACCACTAAAAATACGTGATGGGTGGTTACAGGGGTAGTTTGGGAACAAATCATATATTTATCACTTAAAAGGGATTTAAGCGATTGAAAACAAACATTGTCAATTTAAGCGGTTAAAATTTTTACAAAAGGTACCGCCCACAATTTTTTCTAAAAACAACGGACTTCGTAAAGAAACAGGCAAGCGTACAAGGCCCAAGTGTCATTTCTAAGTTATTGGTTTCCGCTGAGGGAATTGATGAGCCACATACAAAAACCTTCAAAGTCAGAGAATTGTAAGCCTTTGTTAAGAAGGTCCAAGAGCTAAGCCCATGTTAATAGGCCACTTCTATGCGCAGGCCACTAAGTCTATTCACTCCAGAGTAAGTGTATCCAGCAGCTCCCTTAGGGCCATCGTGGGATGTCAAATTGTTCCATTACTTTGCGATAGCGAAAATGTTCCTCGGATCTTAGATCTTGGGATAGGGACCGAATTTAGGTGGCTAAATTTGTGACCCAAAATTGTCATACTCCTATCGTCTGTTATAGTGTTAAGGACTAAGGAATTGAAACTAGGAAAAATTGCGGCCGTCCCCTTTTCTAGATTTTCAATTCCTTAAGTTCAATTCAATTGTTTTTCAATCGCTTAAGTTTATTTTAGGGTGAATTACAGGTCGGTCCATTTTTAAACATTTGTAATCGCTCTAGTCCACTCATCTTTTTTAAAAACCGAAAAAAAGTATTTTTGGGGCGAAAAGACAATTATGCCATTAATGAAAGAAAAACACGCGCGCTTCAGTAACCCAAGGCATCGTGATGCACCACTTTGGCATCGTGATGCCCCCACTTTTGCATCGCAATGGACCAAATTGGGGCATCGCGATCATCGCAGCGCTCTTTAGGGAACCAAAGCATCGTGATGAGCAACCAAGGCATCGCAATGCACCAAATTGGGGCATCGCGATACAACAATTGGTGCATCGCGATCATCGCAGCGCGTTTTAGGGAACCAAAGCATCGTGATGAGCAACCAAGGCATCGCGATGCACCACTTTTGCATCGCGATGCACAACTTTTGCATCGCGATGCACCACTTTTGCAAATTGGGGAATCGAGATGCAACAATTGGCGAATTAAATCAGTCCAAGAACAACTTCCTCTATTTTCTTACAGCACACTGTCAAGCTTGATTTGAAGCTCAAAAATAGTATTTTTTGGTAGAAAAATTGTGCACAAATATAGTTCTAAGTTAGGATAATAATATGAGATTGATTTTAAACAAATTCGAAGCTTAAAACAGAGATTTAAGTGGCCAAAACAGCTCAAAAACAAAGAAAAACTGGATGAACTCAAAAAATTTGAATTTGATCAAATTCGTGTTTTATGCATGAAAATTGATACCCAAACATGAGGAAAGACTATATTAACAACATGAAATCATTTATACATCAATTTGAATCTCAAATCTGAAACATGAAATCATTTATACATCAATTTGAATCTCAAATTTGAAGCAACGATGTTGTTGAGGGTATTTTAGGAAGAAAAATTTTAAAATGCCTTTTAGCGGTTAAAAAAAAAGGGGGTGTACTGGAGAGAAAAAAAGTTTGGAAAAGTGGACCGGCCAGCAATTTCTCTTTTATTTTAAGTGATAAATTGACTATTTATTCTAAAACTGTCCCCGTAACATATGACGTTTTAGTTGCATTTTTTTTTTCATTTCGATTTCGTACCAAAATTTTCATCCATATCACATTCGAAAGTTTCTGCTCATTCGATTTCGCTTTTTGAGTTTCTTCAAGTTGATATAATCATCTTCACTGTGAAATTGAAATCAATAGAAACTACTGTATTTTGTAGATTTCTTCAAACTGCTTACCAAAATCAAAATTTTCCCTCCATAGATTTTATTTTGTATTATTCAAAAATAATAATACATTTTATATTTAATAAGAGAATACATTCAGTTCAAATGTGTGCATCGGAATAAAAGTTGTGCATCAACATTGGTTTGTACTACACATTGTGTATCGCGATGTACACTGTTATGCTTTGCAAATATTATATTGTTGATTCAGTAGAAAATTGTGCAGTGAATAAAAAATGTGTGCATCGCGATGCATAAAAACAGTACTATTTCAGTACAAGTTTGTGGATCGCGATGCATAAACTAATAATTTTTCAACACTTTTGAAATTGTAATAATTGCAATTTTTATTAATTCATATTGTTATCACAAAAGTTAATACTTTTATTAAGTTTAAAAGTTGTGCATCGGAATAAAAGTTGTGCATTGTAATGCACAAAAACAATACTCCCTCCGTCCCTAAATTATTGTGTTCATTTCTTTTTTTGTCCATCCCAAAATAATTGTCCTATTTGAAAACTTTCATTTTTAAGACATTATTTTTACCATTTTACCCTTATTTTTTTCCTACTTTACTTATGGGCCACATATACATGGGCACTAAAGAAAATTACACATTATATCAATATTAATAATCAAGTCAATTATTTTTTCTTAATCTGTGTGTCAGGTCAAACAAGACAATAATTAAGGGATGGAGGGAGTACTTTTTAGTACAATTTTGTGCACCGCGATGCACAATAGGCTATTACGAGTTCCAGAGTCGGACTGAAAGTTAGGCAAACTGAGCAAGTAAGAGAGGAAAATCAGCTAATTGGGTCCCATTTTAATAAATGAGAAAGTGTAATTTAAAAAAAAAAAAAAGAGATGGGGGGTGGCTAATGCATCGCGATTCACAAAATTGTTGCATCGCGATTGAATGCATCTCGATGCACAGTGTGCCTGTTCTGTATTTTTTAAGGGCATAAACGATATTTTGTAACAAAAGTGTCCCTTTCCGATTTGAAACAATTATAAGGACTAAAGCGGTTAAAAATTTATTAAAATGTACCGGCCCAAATTTCATCCTTGAAACTATTTATTAGCCTGTTTGCTGCCGCGTTTTCAAAACGCAGATTTTTTTCTTATAAATGCGTTTGAGGTATCATTTCAAAACACAGCTTTTTTTTCCTAGCAGCGTTTTAAAACCTGCATTTTGGGAAAAAACTAGGAGTTCCAGTGTTTTAAAACGCAGTTGTGTTTTGAAAACGCAATTTTTTCTGCCGCAGCATTGAAATATAATTTTTACAAATAAGCTCCATTTTATTCCTGTATTTTGACCAAAATACATGATAAAATAATGGTTTTACATACATTTGAAAATTGCCTTTTATATATATTTATGTCATTTTTAAATACATTAGAGTTAGAGGGTCTGGGTGTGCTTTAAATCTCGTCCAAAAAGTAGAATAAGTTTAAGTGGATACAAACTATTCAAACAAATCATCGTAACCAAAGAAAAAAGAAAAATTAGAGACAACAAGATGTGAACGTTGGATAGGGTTTCTCCATCGTCACTATTGATACCAATTTTTTTATTACTAACAAAATATTTTTCTCTCTCTTTTAATGTGTGTCTTTTTTTTTTTTTTTTTTTATGTCCTAAGGGGGCGTGAAAAGGGATCAAACTCTTTTAATGTAAGGCTCCGTTTGTTTCACGGAAAATGATTTCCGGAAAACGTTTTCCTTATTTTCCGGTGTTTGGTAACATTCGAAAAATGTAGTCAATGTAAGATGTTTTTCAAGTCAACGGAAAATGAAGCTTACTTTTCCGGAAAATAACTTACGGATTCAATTTCCGTAAGTCATTTTCCAAAACTTGTTCATTCAAATTTTCTCCTAATATCACCTTTGCACATATGTTTTCCGTAAAAATTTCATGAGTTTGCCAAACACCGAAAAATGTTTTCCGACATATTTTTAAAAGATTTACCAAACGCCTGAAAATAGAACATTTTCATTTTCCGGAAACCATTTTCCAGAAATCATTTTCCGAAAGTTATTTTCCTTAAAACAAACGAAGCTTAAGTGTCATTTTTATCATAACTTTTATAATTGAAAGAAGGGTTAACGTCACTAGAAGTTCCTGAACTTTTGAACTTTCTACTAGTAGTCCTTGGTTTGAAACTTATACATTATTGATTAGTAATTTTTTAATTTTGCACGCTACAAATCCCTGTCACCGGATGCCGTTAAAACCTACCGTTAATTTCTCACGTGTCTTCCACGTGAGGGTTTTCCAAGGGCAACAATGTCATTCCAAGCCAAGGCAATTTACATTTTACCCCCTTGGCTTGTTTGAATTATAATTCATCTTTAATATTCCCAATGCATCTGAAGCTAGAAATGTTCCCAATGGAGGCTTGAATCGGGCCAACGAATTGATTTTCACCCAAATTCAATACCGAAAGATTTTGCAATTTGTTCAAAGACTCGGGAATGGCTCATCAAGTGGTTGCCTTTCAAGTTCAAAGATTTTCCTGAAACAAGTTGAGAGGCAATAATCAAGAATAGGGCAAGCAAAAAGATTGAATTTTTGAAGAACCTATTTCGATTTTCTGTATAGTTCAAGAACCCATTTCGATTTTCCATCAATTCCTTTCAAAAGGACAGACAAATATTATTGAAATACGAAAGATTTTAGCTTCTTGTTGGTGTATTTCCCCCTCCAATTTCTTGTTTGCGAAATGTAGTCGGGGGGAAGATGTAAGAAAAATGGATACAACTCCTAAATCACAACACCCATCCCGTCTACTACCCTGGCACAATCTCCAACCGCTACACCCCCAGTCGATGTTCCTCCGACGGCAACTACAACGACAAGTGAGGCGACTCCGGATCCATCTCCCGCGAAAGCTTCAGCCCAGGCTGCAATCCCAGTGACTACCCCGGCGGTTTCTCCAACTCTGGCCAACCCGCCAGCGGAAGCAGAGGTTCCATCGTCGGCAGACATTCCTTCAAGTTTTGCAACACCGGTAGGGGCACCGGATATGTTCCCGACGAGCACCAGCCCATCAAACTCATATTTATTCAATTCTTCATTTTTTTGGCAGTGGGTACTAGGTATTTGTATTTCTACTTGTATTTGTATCATCATCATTTTTGGGCCTCAATAATTTTTTATTAAAGATAAAGTATAATTCAAACAAGCCTAGGGGGTAAAGTGTAAACTGCCTTGGTTGGGAATGATATTGTTGCCCTTGGAAAACCCTCATGTGGAAGGCACATGAGAAATTAACGGTAGGTTTTAACGGCATCTAATGGCAGGGACTTGTAGCATGCAAAATAAAAAATTACGGATCAATAATGTACAAGTTTCAAACTAGGGATTACTGGTAGAAAACCCAAAGTTTCAGGGACTGCTGGTGAAGTTAACCCTTGAAAGAATATGAGAGAATTACAACAACAACAACACAACAAAACCATTTTACAAATCTAAATTGTACCATCTCTTTCTTACTTCGACCTAGTAAGTAAACCTCCACTGAAAATTGAAATCTCAATTCAAATCTTCCACCTATCTATTGTTAAAATTACAAACGAAAAAGCTGACCAAGAAGCTTATGTAGTCAACACGTGGCAAGGTCGGGAGAAACAACCTCTTTTCCCTCCATTTTGCTTCCAACAATAAGTTTTTGTTTTGGTATTTATACATCCCTTTTATCTTATTATTTCCCTTACACTCCAGGTTTAGCTCAAACTCATCTCCTTCATTTTATTTTCTTTATCTATATCAACACTAACACTATGACTAGAGCACTGCATTGCCATTGTTAGAGAATGATTGTCATAAGAACATCATGGACAAATCAAAATTCAGAGGAGGTTCTTAGGTTGCAAATTTTTTTTTTTTTTTTTGGTAAACTATTACTTTATTTTTTATTTTTCTTGTTGTGATTCTTAATTTTTTTTTAATTTTGGAATTTACAAAAATACATTTTGACTTATTTGGCAAGATCGGTCAAATAGAAACTTTGAAGTGGTGTAAATAAGCCTAGGTTACTATGTTAGACTTGTTCTAGCTTCGCTACTCAAACTAGAGCTAAGCTAAGTAAGTAGTTTGGTTTTTTTAGGAGCTCCACAATTTTATAACCATATATACCCTTGAGACTAAAGTATGTAAATCATGTCTAAGTAAGGAAAGAAGTTGGGATATACGCCCACATTGGGAGGGAAAAGTCAAAGGATTAAGTAAGAAGAAAAATAATAAAGGGATAAAAGTGTGTAGAAACAAGGAAATTTTTTCTCTCAGCAAAAGTCTTCCACACAAATTGGGCGAAAAAATAAAGACAGAAGTAAACAAAAAATAAACAATCGAGTAAAGTCTATCTATTTGGTGTTTGGACTAGGGCAGTTTTCCCCCAATTTGAAGGATTGGTAAGATGATGAACCCCTCATGTTGTAAGGACGACTTCAAAGTAAAGTCTATTTTACGTATATTAATGCCATTTTATATTAGTTAAGAAAATACATAAACAACTTTAAATTATATTTTATTAAAAGTTTGTATACAATATTGAACTGCTCTATCATAGTGTTAGTATTAGTGTTGATATAGATGAAGAAAATGAAATGAAGGGGATGTGTTTGAGTTGAATAGAAGGTGTAATGGAGTTAAAAGGATGAAAGCTAGGAGTATTTAGATACGCTAAAACAAAGTTAATGTTGAAAGCGAAGTGGAATGAAAAGTGGTTGTTTTTCTGGCCGTATCCACATAAGCCTCCTAATTTTGTGCTTCTAGCATCAGATTGACAAATTGTTTGAATTGAGATTTCAAGATTAGGTGGAGGTTTTCTAGGTGAAAAAAGATAAAGAGAATTTTATTTAAAATTTAAGAAATAGTACAAGGTTTTTTTGCACTTCTCTTGAAAGAATGTACTCTAGAGAAAATCGCAAATTAAATTACTGAATCAAGAAAAAAGAAAAGAACTAGAGTAAAAGCATTACCAAGTAGGGGCAAAATCGTAGTTTATCAAGCGACTCTTTGTGTACATTTTGAAAAACAGTTACTTGAATAGTGAGTTAATTTTCCTTTATCGAAGTGGTGGTGGGTACCAATAGCCGTTGGGCCGAATATTTGCAATTCTGAGTCAGATAACATTAGGATTTGGGAAGAACAAAAAACAAAATAATAGTAATAAAACAAAATCCCAAAAATAAATAAATAAAAAACTTGAAAATCAAAGAATTAAGCACCAGAAATATTACCCCAATTTTCTGCAACCACCAAAATCTCACCCAAAATAACTAACACATACCCCTTTACCCGAAAAACCAAAGTGCGCGCGAGACACTGTCCGTCTGTGCTCTCTGCATTGTGTTTGGAGTGTGTGTGTGAAATGGCGATGGCATTGGCACTTCGTAGGCTGTCATCTTCCGTCGATAAGCCTTTCCAGCGTCTCTTCAATGGCGGTCATCTCTATTACATGGTTTGCTATTATAATTCAGTTTTTTTTTTTTTTTCTTTTTCGATTGAGTTGTTTTTGGCTAAATTTGTATCTATTCAGTTTTTGAGTTTGTTTGATTTTTGTGGTTGTACATAGTCGTCTTTGCCTAACGAAGCTGTATACGAGAAAGAAAAACCTGGTGTCACGGTAAGCTTATATAATCTTCTATTTTACTTGTTCATTCTTCGTAGTTGAATTTTATTTACGTATATGTAGATTCTGATGGTAAAATTGTGATTGCAGTGGCCGAAGCAGTTGAATGCTCCTCTGGAAGTTGTGGATCCAGAGATTGCCGACATTATCGAGCACGAAAAAGCCCGACAATGGAAGGTAACTCTCTCTCTCTCTCTCTCTCTCTCTCTCTCTCTCTTTCTCTACAATCCTACTGTTATATAGATGTAAACTCGATAATCATGTTCTCCCTCTCTCTCTCTCTCTCTCTCTCTCTCTCTCTCTCTCTCTCTCTCTCTCTCTTTCTCTCTCTCTTTCTCTACAATCCTACTGTTATATAGATGTAAACTCGATAATCATGTTCTATTTGTCATCTTAAGAACTATATAGGTTGTATCCACAGTTAATAAGCAATCTTGTTTCAAATTTAATGCTTTCATGTATAGGAACTCGGAAGCATCTTGCTTACCTTTTGCAATCTGGAAAACTGAGTGCACCATAAGTAGACAATAACTATAATCAAGCACTTGTTTATTTATTTATTTATTATCTTTCAAGTAATAAAGCTTATTTCATAGTTTCTGTTGATCCGGAAGATTTTTGTTCCTTGGCGGCTACAGCTGGTGGAGTTTTATTGTAAGGCTTAAGAGTTGTTTTAAGTTGTTCATTTCAATCTTTACTCTTGTTTGTGAAAAGCACAAATATCCGGTGCTGGGTTTTATGTCCTCCTCGCTCTCAGTTTTCGATACATAAGTGGATACTACAAACACACTTGCACAATCACAAGTATATTCTCTTTATTTCCTGTTATCTCAATGCAGCAACATATGTGGATCTGCTTTTAACTTGCATTATAAAATTGCTTTCCGTTTTGGTTCTCAATGTCTAACTGAATTCCTATTTTGTTTATATAGGGACTTGAACTTATTCCCTCAGAAAATTTTACTTCTGTCTCTGTGATGCAAGCAGTTGGGTCTGTAATGACTAACAAATACAGTGAAGGGTATCCAGGTGCCAGATATTACGGAGGAAATGAGTATGCAAACGACTCTCAACATTGTTTTTCTTTCATATAGTTTCTCCTGTGTATTCTGAATGTGTACTCCATATAACATCAGTTAGCGTTTGCATGTACAAGTTGTTAATCCATTTACCCTTTTAAGTCTGCATTTCCAGATTGATTATTGCTTTTACGAGATTTTGCTTTCAGGTACATTGACATGGCAGAATCCTTGTGCCAGAAGCGTGCCTTGGAAGCATTTCGGTTGGATCCTGCAAAATGGGGAGGTAATTGCATTTGGTTGATTTCCAGCAAGATCTGAATACATACATCATTGCGTGCTCAGTTGTTTCAGTTTTCAGAGATTTCTTCACCACTTTGTCTATGCATTAAGAAGGAAAAAAGACCATGTAAAATGATAGGAAGCCAATGCTACTAATATTGTGTCATAGACTTTTTACATGCATCTGTTATTGTAACATGCATGTGCATCACGGACAGAAACAACCACTAGTTTGTAAAGAACTTTGTCAGACCTGTACGTCTGAGACTCTTGGGTGTATGTTTACTAGTTTTACTCTGTATTTGAGAATATGTGCAGAGTTAGTTTATTACTTCTCTAATGTGCATTCTCGAGAAGGCAATAAATAAAAAGGAATAAGACTTATCCTTTTCCTTGATTGCAAACTTGATAGTGAGTCAGCTCGTTAATATCTAATTTTCATTTGAAATACAGTGAACGTGCAGCCTCTTTCGGGATCTCCAGCTAATTTTCACGTTTACACTGCATTATTAAAGCCTCATGACAGAATCATGGCACTTGATCTTCCTCATGGTGGGCATTTGTCACACGGCTATCAGGTGCTTACAGTGTTTGTTATGTTTAGCCTGATTAACAATTTGTACATCCTGATTAGTCACCCAGGATTATTTCTCAGTAGCAATAGGGTCACCATGAAGAGTATTTGGCAGGCATTAAAGGCTGGTCTAGCAATATTCGGAAATATCAAAAATGCGTGTCCATTCTTTTTTGAGTTTCAGGTTGTAGGGGGTATGTATCTGTTCCTTTACCAAAAATAAATCTCTGATGACTTGCACATATCTGACACTTTATCCTTGGATATGGGCATGGGACATAGTCAGACACTTCTAATTGTAACTATTACTCACACGCTTATCCAAAAATTCAGTTTTAGCACAAAACTTGCTTGAAGTCAAGAGCCTGTCTGAGCACTATGTCTCATATGAACAGTAGTTTATCCCAATAAAAAAACGAAAAGAATGTATAATACATGATAAATTTTCTGCACACCCGTGTTATCAGATGGGAGATTAGATGATCCACCACTTGGACACATAACCATGCTCGCTACCGAATCTAGTACATAGCTTGTAAAACACATCTACTTAATCAGCTTATTTGTTTCTTGTTTAAGATTTCTTATGCATTAGAATGTGAGCTAGGAGATGCCACAGCAGCATTTAATTAGGAAAAGATATATGATACTTCATGTGCTTCGTCGAAGGAGACTACAGATGAGCTCTTCAAGGTAGATTGCGAAATAAACCATCTTTGGTAAATTGAAACGTTTTAGTGTGTAATAGAAGTTTGTGTCTGCTTGAATGTCCAGGAAGTTATAGATATAACATGATAGCTTTCTAGTAGGCATAAGCATCATCATCTGAAGACCATTGCCTACTGCACCTGCAATCATCTAGTATACTTAAAGCTTTCCTGTGCTCGGTACTTGGAGGATGCCTAGAGAAATTATAGGCATCCTCTGTTTTTGATTGGTGTCTGCATAAGACAGCTTGCAAATTGCAAGTGACTTGATCCTAGCTTGTCCATAAGAATCATTCACCAAGTCCCCCATGTTCTAACTGAAAGCAGTCATTGGCAGAAGTTCCACAAGTAAACAGGAGCAGAGGTATGAGGTAACGAAGACCCAAAGCTGATGGGATAGCAATAGGTTTTTCACATCTTCGGCTTTTGTAAGATGCGGAATTCTCTATGCTTAAAGGATATTAAGAGAGACTCGGCACGCGCAAACCGCTATTTTGTTAGAGTTCCTGGACAAATCTAGAGTAGATTACTGATAGGGTTCCACCGCTACACTTCGTAAAGAAAAATGATACTCTGGTGATGTTTTGCTTACATACTCAAAATGCTTAGGATTTTCTTCTTCTGTGGGAGTAGAAGTGTGTCACCAAAGGTAAATAATGTTACCACTGTCAGGTTTGAAGTGTGGTTAGGGTATGAGTATTAAAATTATGTTCATTGTTCTACCTGCTTACAGCATCAATTTATCCTAAATGTGTTTTACTTTTTGAATTATCTGATCTCAAACTTCTCTTGTTTGCACAGACTGACACAAAGAAGATATCTGCGGTGTCTATTTTTTTTGAGACGATGCCATATAGATTGAATGAGAGCACAGGCTATATTGATTATGACCAGGTACTTTCAACTTAGTTATTTTACATTTATTTTTGATTCATTGCTGGACTTTTGGGTCATTGGATACCATTATTTCACCCTGCAAAGATGAAATCTGAGGTCATAAAGTTGAGTAGGTAGCTACACTTGGGAATGAGTTTAAATCCAAGTTTAGTACATCAAAGGAAATTGTTAAAGGTCAGAACATTGCGTCACACTGCGAAAAAATGATTCATTGCGAGACCGGAGTAGAAATGCAGAGTTACTCTCATCCAAGTATGAGATTGAATGAACCCCAGTCACTTCAGTTCCATGAATTATTTGGTATAAATCTCAAAACATAGTTATTACCATTAGATAATTGGAAAAAGGTTTAATATTTCTACCCCTTAAGTTGTGCTATCTTTTGATTAATATGAGCAAGAACATAGATTGCAGGGAAGTTGACTGATTTCAGATTGACATAAGAAAGCCAACTACAGGATGCATCTAATCTTATATTATCACGTTTGTTTCAAACTTGCTTTTTAAATACTTTCCTCAAAGGGTTTGACTTGAAATCTATCACATCGCAGTTGGAGAAAAGTGCCACACTCTTCAGGCCAAAATTAATTGTTGCTGGTGCCAGTGCTTATGCACGTCTGTACGACTATGCACGTATTCGCGAGGTAAGTTCGGTTTGCTTAGGCTACACGACGTTGTGATTTCTGATTGCATAGCTTAATTTGATTTGACAGCCTATAAGCAACAATTTAAATACGTCTACACGAATTACAGGTTTGTAACAAGCAGAAAGCTATTCTCCTGGCTGATATGGCACACATTAGTGGGTTGGTTGCAGCTGGCGTTATACCATCGCCATTTGATTATGCAGATGTGGTTACTACCACAACCCACAAGTCCCTTCGTGGGCCACGTGGTGCCATGATTTTCTTCAGGAAGGGGGTGAAGGAGGTTAACAAACAAGGCAAAGAGGTTAGTTTTTTAACCAGTGGTTGACATACAACCCATTGAATGCAGCCTTAAGCTCTGTTATTTTGAGTGCTTGTTGCTGTTTTCTCAGCTGATATTGGTGCTTACTGTTTCAATGTACTGCAAATACTGACAGTTTTTTTTAATAGGTGTTGTATGACTATGAAGACAAAATCAATCAGGCTGTCTTCCCTGGACTGCAAGGTGGCCCACATAATCACACTATCACTGGCTTAGCAGTTGCACTGAAACAGGTTCGGCACCGACAAGAATACTGTTAAGCTTTTTAAGAATATTTTGTTTAATTTGATTTTTTTTTTTGGATCGACTACATGATTATTAAATGTCGTCTTTTATAAGGAATGAATTGGTACGAGGCTTTTCTGAGATGGAAGCAAACTATAATTTTCACACCCGTGAGTTACTTAAAAGGGAGAACTTTTTTAGTGTGCTATCCAATCTATAAGGAAATTAGTTTGTCTTTTGTCATAATATGAGATTATGAGAATTTAAGCATATGTAACATTTTCTGTTGTGGTAGCATCAGTTCTACTGGAGCCATTTGCTTAGCTTGTATGGCACAAGAAACAAATGAAGTGTCAAAACAGGTCTAGGAGAGAATACACAAACACTAAAGCAGCTTTCGGAGAAACAAAATCCTTCAAACGGTGGAAATTTCTCTCAACTGGACTATCGAGTTCATACCCTTTATCCCTTTGTCTTGCCTATAACTAGATTTATGTGGGAAGCCTACCATTTTGCACTTGCACCGTTAAGTTCATATATAAATGACAATATCTTGTCCATAAGATAACATGAATAATCTCTTTCTTTTGTATGAATGCAGGCCACAACTTCAGAATACAAAGCCTACCAAGAGCAAGTCCTCAGCAATTGCTCGAAATTTGCAGAGGTAAAACTCTATGAGATCTCAGAACTCGCAACTGAAGAAAGTTCCTGGAAATACTTTTATCTAATTACCATATTTACCCCTCACAAATGTTTTGTATTAATTAATTTATTAAATATATGACTTAACATGCTTCAAATACATTAATGTTGAAAAATGTCCTACTTCGCAGACTTTGGCTGAGAAAGGATATGAACTTGTCTCAGGTGGAACTGACAATCACTTGGTCTTGGTGAATTTGAAAAACAAGGTACATGAGAAAATAATATTTCTTTGGCTATTCACTTATTAATTAGACATGCTTTACATCAATTTCAACAAACTTGAAATAATCCTTTTCCTTGTGCTTTTGCCATTTTCATAATGTCAAGTATTATACAAAGAAATTGTGTAGCTGCTACACATGACAAATTTGAATTTATAGCTTTAACCATGAAGAGATGCAGTCACCCTTCACTTAAGATCTTCTGTCAACAGGGCATTGATGGTTCCAGGGTTGAAAAGGTGTTGGAAGCTGTTCACATTGCAGCCAATAAGAACACTGTTCCTGGCGATGTATCTGCCATGGTTCCTGGTGGCATCAGAATGGGTAGGCCTTTCTGAGGGTTGTACGTTTCATTTCCAGTTCTTTTCTCATTTTCCATATTGAGCTGACAAGATTAACTCTTATGTTTAGGAACCCCTGCTCTCACTTCTAGGGGATTTATCGAGGAGGATTTTGCTAAAGTTGCCCACTTCTTTGACCTTGCTGTGAAGTTAGCTGTGAAGATTAAGGCTGAAACTAAAGGTTCCTGGTTTCTTCACATCGACAATCTTGAGTAGCTTATGATTATATTAGTTATATGCATTCCTGCAGCTTGTAGTGGTGTGCTGTTTCCTGCACTTCATTTTAGGGAAACATTATATATCTTGTACAAAATTCTTGGGGAAGTCACTTTTTTCCTTTGTGCTCAATAGCTCGAGTCTATTTGGTCACCACTCTTTTATATATTTCCTTGAAAGTCGAAGCATATGTTACAGTTATCCTCAAATATGGTTCAGTACTGAAAGGTCTAATAGATGCTAGTCCTCAGTTAGAGAATGCTGTTGCTTTTGTGATTCAGGAACAAAGTTGAAGGACTTTGTGGCAACACTGGAGTCAGGTGCCGTCCAATCAGAGATTGCAAAGATCCGTCATGAGGTGGAGGAGTATGCCAAACAATTTCCAACAATTGGCTTTGAGAAAGAAACCATGAAATACAAAAACTAAGGAGTTCTACAAGTCAGGTATGGCTTTGCGTTGATGTTTGGGGTCAGGTTTTTCTACATAGGGCTATTATCATATCAATGTTAGACAAATTCCATAAAACCTTCTAATCTTTCTTAAAGAAGATGTGTCCAGAGTTTTCTAAGCTTTCTTTATGGGAATCTTGGCAATGGCGATTTGACTTACAAATACATAGATATTACTCATGAGTTCTGCCCCAGTATTACTAGCTCCTCAATTGTGGCAATTTCCTACATAGGACACCAGGACATGGTTTCAAGCTGTGCTACATGCTTCAAAACACTTTCTGCTAATGCAGGCATTTATCCTATACAGGCCACTATAATAGAATTATACCTATTTGGCTTGCTTTTTTATCAATGGAGAAGCTAGGGGGATTAGTCAAGTGGATGAAGATACCCCCTCCGATGCACAGTGTAGATGGGCTCAAATCTTACCGGCCACAAACCCACTCTCACACAATATGACACAAAATGATAGAAAAGCAAAAGCAAACACAAGCAAGTTCTTTTTAGCATCTTAAAATCCCAAAGTGTAAAGAGGAGATAGAGATGAAAAGTCAAACCGTGACAAACAGCTAAATCGGAAGACAACAAGCACATAATTGCTTTTTTCCTGATAAAAATTTAAGAATGAGACTTGTGTGTTTAATGAAACACAGATACAGAGGCATCCATAAGCCTGTGGATTATGTTGAGCATATTTTCAGATGTAGCTCATGACTCATGAGTCATGATAGTTTGCTTTTGAATGTCTATTTCATTTACGAAAAATTCTTTTGATTCAGTGGTCCTACAGTTCACTACTGGCAGGTGGTGAACCTTTTTCACATTCTGATATATTTTCTTTTTAATATGCTTGTTTGCATGCAACAGGCACCAGAGTTGGGGCAACATGATTGTACCAGGGCATTGGAGGTGAATGGAAGATGTAACATCCATGTTGTCATGAGCAATGTATTAAGAATGTGACTGTAAAGCACTTGTGTATGAAGTCCATCTGAATCTTCACATTTTGGCCAGTACTACATGTGTAAATCAACCAACTCCATATATAATAAAACCCACCTTTCATTTCAAACATGTTCCTTCAATCCACTTCTCTTGCCATTGTAATGATCGATACTAGTTCACTTCTTTTACATCAAGTTCGTCTCAAAATAAATGTGGCACAATGCGGTCTCGTTTAATAATAGAATGCAAGATTGCATTTCTATTTAGCCTAGTGTCTTATTATGGCAACGGGTTTATCCCAACAAATTAAGGATTGAGATGATTATTTTTTTTACTCATGCATGATTTAAATAAGTGGCAGTCATCTCTATTTATCTACTTGAAAAACGAATTTCAATATTACCATAATGGACCATACAATTAATTTGTACATCTCAATTTCCAAAAATACATGTTAGAGTGTAAAAATGATTAGTTTCATGATTGTCGATGTAACCCAATTTCATTGTGAAAGGGTTTCATAAATTTTGCACATCCCGTCTATTTTGTGGGACCCACTCAAGACAATCCACACCATATTGCAACTCAATATATTTGCTTACCAAGTTATTTCCAACGGTCCGTATTCAATCATAACACACACACAAGAAGCAGCCAAAATGAAGAACACTTCTACTAGAAGTAGAATTCACTTCTACCGGGTTTTGCTAGTAACAGTCCTAGCCAACGTTATCATGGCGACGCGCACATCTATTTCTCGCTCAATTCAACTCCAACCCGTCTCCTTACTCCGCCCCTCGACAACTTCGAGGTGCCGTTCTACCCTCACTTACCCCAAACAAATCCTAAAATCACGACCCTGTCCTCTCTGGTCTCCTTCTTTCTCACTCTGCCTTCGCACCCTCCCTTACAAGTCAACAATATCTCGCTCCACCACCACTATCCGTTCCTTCTCCGCCACTTCAACGCATTCCGAGTCGTCTCCGACAATGTCAACCGCCGACGCCGCTGCCGCTGATAATCCTCTGTTGAAGGACTTTGATTTCCCGCCGTTCGATGCCATCGAAGCCAGTCACGTCCGTCCCGGGATTCGTGCCATCCTGAAAGAGCTTGTATGTTTTGGTTATCTGGATATGTATCTACGCGTGTGTTTGTTTGATTTGATTGTTTGATTTTTGGTGATTGATTTTATGATTGCAGGAGGGTAAATTGGCTGAATTGGAGAAAACGGCGGAACCGTCGTGGCCAAAACTGGCGGAGCCGTTGGAGAAGATTATCGATCGTTTGTCGGTCACTTGGGGAGCTGTTAATCATCTGAAATCTGTTAAAGATACTCCTGAACTCCGCGCTGCCATTGAAGAAGTCCAGGTCCCTCTCTCTCTCTCTCTCTCTCTCTCTCTCTCACACGCACGCTCATGTGAGATCTTTTACGCTCATTTACGTCACGGTGATACGTTTAGAAGCTAAATTATGCATCTGCTTTTGGCATGATATCGTTGAATTATTATCCAGGAACTTTCTCCACCGGGGCACCAGTAATTATCATCATCATAATAATAATACAGTAATAATTTATCTCTTGGCTAAATGAAGAAATTTTTTATGAAAGAAAAGTAACTACTTATTGGGTGGGTTTGGCTTTGCGATTTAGTGACTTAGATTCTTTTATTTTATTTTTTTTGGTTAAAAGGGAACTAAAATAGAATCAAATAGAGTTTACAACCATTCTTCGGTAAGTAGAAGGGCAGGATTCATGTAATGTAAAATTTGATGTCCTTATAGCACCTTCTTTTGTAGCAAATTTGCACACTGATTCGCATCACAGAGCACATGCTTGATATAAAATTACTCTTTGGAAGACCAAATATCAAGGATATTGTTCATCAACCTCTACCATAAGCTTCTTGATATTCCGTTGAGGACAAAGCTGAATACCTTCCCGGAGGGCCCAATGTTCCGCTCCAAGATTCAAGGAACTTTTGAACACCCATCACCCATAGACATGCCCACAGTTCAGGAACCGCCAGTTCCCCAAACGGAAACCAAACCGTGATACGCCGGTTCTGAATCTTGTTTCCTGTTTTTTTTTTTTTCTTCTTGAATTTTTTTTATTTTTTTTAAAAGTGTTGTTTAATTTAAAATATAAATTGTAAAAACTGTTATAAGTTTTTACAATTTTAGAACTCAAAATTTAAAATTTTTGCAACAGTTTTAAAAAAATAAAGTTTGTAATGTTGAATTTAGATTAAAAAAATACTTTTGCCAAATAAAATAGTTTTTTTTAATTCAACTTAAAACTTTTGTAATGATTGTAAAAAGTTAAGAACTAAAAAAAATTAAAATAAAAAGAAAGCTGGTTGGACCAAAGAAAAAATTAAAATACTTTTGCAAAATAGTTTTTTTTTTTTTTTTTAATTCAACTTAAAACTTTTATACTTTTCAATGCTGTGGCATGGACTTTCTAAATGATGTTTTGGATTTTTGGTTGGTAATGATTGAAGAAAAAGTAAGAGATAGAGATAAAGCTGGTTGGACCAAAGAGAGAGAAAGTCCAAAACCACAAACCAAATTCACGAAATCACGATGGAGAACATACCCAAAATTGTAACTTTTGGTTATTGTGAAACTGGGATAATATATTGAAAGAAAAGACAAAGTAAAAGATTAATTCGTTTTTACATTTTATAGTCTTACATTTTTGTATGAGTAATTCTCTAAATACAATATATAAAAAGCTTTTTATTTCATCTCTTTTTTACTTTTTAAATTATGAATCAACCATAGCTTAATACTTCATACATAGACATCAAATAAAAAAACTATTAAGGCTACTCAAGTCTTTTCCAAAAGATCAATGGAGCACAATAATTTGCAGCCTTATAAATTATAAAATATATTCAAACTCGCAAATATTGCTTCTTGCTTCATTATTGTAAAAACTTTGAGTGAGGGCTTGTGCCACCATACAAGTATACATGGATCTCGAGTGATGATTAGGAGGTTATTGAAAAATGATTTGGAAGTTTAACCCTATTTATTAGTGATTAAAGGATTGTTGGCAGTTATATTCATACACACATGCAGATGCATAATGTTGGTCAATCAAGGGTACAATGTTCCCATCTATCTATATGTAGACAAACACGCGCACACACACACACACACACTTAATGTTAATTAAACCATCCTACAACTGTCTCATCTATCTACAGATGCATTAGCACAAACACAAACACACAATGTAACTAGGCTACAGTTATGTCATCTATCTATTTATAGACCACACACATATACACACTGTTAGGGAAACTAGGTTACGTTTATCTCATTTACCCATATATAGACACATATGCATACACGCACACACAATATTAGCTAAACGAGTTGCGATTATCTCAACTATACATTTATCTATCTATCTATATAAGCACACACACACACAATTGTAAGTTAGTGAAACAAGGTACAATTATCTTAACTACACGAACACACACACAATTGTTAGTTAGTGAAACAAGGGACAATTATCTTAGCTACACAAGCACACAATTTTAGTTAACTTAGGGTACAATTATCCATCTGTTAAGCCCGTGCTGATGCTATTACATATGTGTTCAAGTTTGAATCTCTTTATCTTTCTTTGATATGTATGTTTTATATTCTTTTTGTCCTCTGTATAAGACATTTAATAGTTCATAATTCTATGTTTTATTATGAGAAGTATGTGTGCCATTGTTGTTTCTCTCTCTGGTGATGATGGTGCTCATATTGCTTGCTTTCTGTTTTGCAGCCCGAGAAAGTTGAGTTTGATTTAAAGTTGAGCCAAAGTAAACCAATATATAATGCATTTAAGGCTATTAAAGAATCCCCAGAGTTTGAAGCACTAAGTGAGGCTCGTAAACGCATAGTTGAGTGTAAGTATCAGAAACTCATGACCTTGTACTTTCCGTCATAGACATTGGTTCTTATTTGTGTGTATGCCTATCTGAATTTGTTAGAGTCATAATTTGGTACGTGTTAAATTTATGGGAAGAGAACACGCTGGTGGAGCTTGACCTATCTGCTTCTCTAGCAGTATTTTTCTGTATACTGTACTAATCTGCGGCAGTCTTTACTTTTTGCTTATTAATTTCACAAATGCGTTTACTAGAGAGAACTTTTCCTCTATATAAGGTATTTCATTCTCTTTGTTAGTTATTGTGGCAGATGTATCCTAGATCATTTGCATTATTTCTTTGGAATACTTCCTAGTACTGTAGCATGCTCCAGATACATAATAAATCATGCGAAATGTGCTGTCTTCATTTTATATGATAGTATATGAATTTTTAATTCATGATTGAGTTTGACTTAGCCCAACAACTCATTTACCCGTGCAGCATCAATTAAGGAGGCTGTTCTTAGTGGCATCTCCCTTGAAGATGATAAAAGAGAACAATATAACAAAATTCAACAGGTTTGTTTTTAATACTCTGTATTCAATATAATTTGGATATTTCTGTCATATGACCCCAAGTAATTGAGATAAAACCGCACATCAATCAAAGACCACAGAGTACTTGTTCATAGGGCTCCTGTTTCTGGGTTTTATTCATTGAATGAAGTCAGTAGTCTTTGTTGGGATATCCATTTTTTTCGGCACCTTAATTATCGGGAGGCAGATGAACTTCTTGTTCTCATTGATATACTTTCCTGGGTGCGCTTTCATCCTTGTCATGATTCTTGGGTTTTTACTCTCGTTGTTCCTTCCTTTCACACTTGATTAAATACTCTGTTCCATCGCCATTTCCACCGTCCTCATTCATTTGGAAGGCTAATGTACCCTTCAAAATTAGAGCTTTTGTGTGGTCTCTGGCACGTAACAAACTCAATACTAACGAAAAGCTTCAAAAGGGCAGGACTAATAAATTGATTTCCCCCAGTTGGTGCTTGACATGTAAGTATGCAGCTGTGTCTCATGATCATCTGTTTCTTGACTGTAGTGGCGCTAGATATTTGTGGACTCAATTATCATGAGTTAATCCCAAGTCCATTACTTCTCTTCTTCAACTGCAAGTTCGAGGTTTTGGGAGGAGTGGTGATCCCGCCTTGCTATGGTAGTGCGAGGTGTTTGCCAGTTCGATAGGCACACACGTCTCTTTTAGTTTTTTCTTGTATTTTCATTTGTTTCTTTTTTTTTTTTTTCTGTTTCGTTTGATGGACTTCTCGTCTGTTCTTTTGTATTCTCCCTCCTTTTAATCTAATAAATTGCTTTTCTTATCAATAATAATAATAATAATAATAACTTGCAAAAATCAATTCCTGTAATCCTTAGAGATGAGATATCCCCAAATGTTAAGGGTGATTTGTGCCAATTTTAGCACATTATCTTTGCACTCTTTGGGGTTGAATTATAGTTGAAACCTCTGTGCTTTCTGGACTGAGTTTCAGGACTTGTTAGAAGTAGTTTACTGAAGACTTCAGCTCAACTCCTTCCAAATTCATGAAATTTTCTATATGATCCTTCTGTCTTCTTGGGAGAGTGGTGGAATGAGGGTTTCTGTAATGTAGTTGAAATATGAAAATTTCTTCTAATGTAAAGACAAAATGAAAGGTGCATGAAATTAAACGAAAGGTTGTGATAATATGCCATTCACCACAACTTGATTTGCAGGAGTTGGCAAAACTTTCTCAGAAATTTGGGGAGAATGTTCTGGATGCCACAAAGAAATTTGAAAAGTTAATAACAGATAAGAAAGAAATTGAAGGATTGCCTGCCACAGCTCTTGGATTAGCAGCACAAACAGCTGTATCTAAGGTATTTCCTAATGATTTCTAACTATTTTACTTGTTTACGCTTGTTAAAGATCTGGTATAGTAGGCTTCTATTGTCCGCATCTCTTTTTTACATCTCTGTATCTAGGGACATGAAAATGCCACCGCTGAAAGTGGGCCTTGGGTAATTACGTTGGACGCCCCGAGTTTCACGGCTGTCATGCAACATGCCAAAAACAGAGCTTTGCGCGAGGAAATCTACCGAGCGTATATAAGCCGTGCTTCTACTGGAGATCTGGATAATACTGCAATTATTGACAAAATTCTGAAGCTTAGGTTGGAAAAGGCTCAGCTTCTCGGCTACAATAATTATGCGGAGGTATGGAATTAATTTTGGGTTGTCTAATATGCTATCAAAGTTTGGGTCCCGGTAGGTTAGATTGGGTTACTGAGTTGCATATTATCAGGTAAGCATGGCGACCAAGATGGCTACTGTTAGTAAAGCTGAAGAGCTCCTTGAAAAGCTTAGGAGTTCTTCCTGGAATGCTGCAGTTCAAGGTAGTGCATCATGGCTCACGGGATGGTGTTTGTTTCTTATTTTTAGTTAATGTGTTAATAGATCTCGAAATAACAGTAAATGCTTTTTTTTTTATTCTTAGTTAATGTTTTTGTTTTAAGAATTTTCTACTATGATTTAGTTCTCATGGTAGTATTTCTTACAGTTTCAACTCTTTTATGACAATTTTGCCTGAGAAAAGCTCATTTATGATGTGGGAAAGAATTTGTCTATACGGAGGGCGCATAGCGTGAAAATGACTTACAAAGCAACTTGCTATACCTTTATTTAAATTGAATGCTTGATTTTTTAATATTAAGGCCAGTTGGAACTCTGAAATTTTCTTCTAAATAGATGTTTGTATCATCCACAATCTTATTATTGAAAGAACACAAACAAACAAGTATATCGATAGACAAAGATGAGAAAATTCACTTCTTAGTCTCACCCTTATTATTTTTCCTGTTCAAATGAGTTGGTGATTTGTATCATTAATTGTTTTGGGTGAATATTGCTTACACAAGGCACCATGGAAGCTAATCATTGGACAAATCTTGTAGATATGGAAGATCTCAAAGAGTTCTCAAAAACTCAAGGTGCTACGGAGGCCGATAATTTGAACCACTGGGATACTAGCTTCTGGAGTGAAAGGCTTCGTGAATCGAAATACGAGATAAATGAGGTGAGTCTCTCTCTATCCCTTTACTCTTATGTAGACCCTGAAAGGGTATTTGTGGGATACTTCAAGTAAAAAAACAAAAGCCACCCCTCAAAACTTTGTAGAAGAAACAAATTACTAGCTGGGTTGGTATATTTTTTTCTATTAATAATATTCCCTTTTATATATAAAATTTAATATCAATGTGGCCCCAGTGATATGAATTTCTGTTTCCTATGTATGCGTGTGTGTATATAAACATGTCAATTTATTTATTGTGATTTTGCAGTATGTTTGTTTATATATCCATTGAAAAAGAGGGATACATATAGCTGGTGATCATTTGACCTACTTCTGTCCATAATATTTACAACTGGAGTAGGTGGTCTTGCTTTAGTTAGTACTACAAGGAGGGTTATGCATCCTCAAATTTGCATTGCCATTTGCCAGTGCGCAAGTGTGTGTGTGTGGTGGAGAAGGGCAAAACAGGGGAAAGGCCCCTTTGTTCTTGTGGAAAACTAAAACAAGGTTTCATTTTAGTTTTCCCTATTTTTGAAAATCTAAGTCTGTTTGGCTTTGATGGAAACCGGAACTTACAGAGGAAAAGTTGGGGCATAAGTTGATGTCCCTTGGCGAGCCTTTTCCCTCAATCCTCCCTGCCCTTCTGTTTTTGAACATGTTTCTTCATGTACTACACATGTCTGTGTGACATTTCTGTGAAGCTTGCCTCTCACCTTGATATTTTCTTGCTTGGTTGATGTGTATGTTCCATAGGTTGAATGTTTGACATACATCCATTTCTTACTCCATTCATGCTCAGAATATGTCTGTGTTGCTGGAAGAATCCCCAGTTCCACACTTCTCATTGGTGATCAATATTAAAATTATATCTCATCCTGTTTGCAGTTAGATAACATAAATTTCCTGAGTAAATATTCTTGGTCATTTTGAAATTGATTACAGTTACAGTAACAACTAGTTTAACGCTTACCTGAAGTATTGGTCTTGGTTTTCAATGTATTGCTGGATATTTTTGAAGTTAAGTAGCTTTTGGGAAGCATTTAACATTAGGAGTTTCTTCACATGCTTGCATTCTATTGCTTTTTGAAACCCAAGTTTCTTGGGTATTGCTGACAACTGCCCCCATGGAACTTGTTAAGAAGTAGTTGACATTGGGAATCAACAGCAATTGCATTGGAAACACTTCTCAAGGATCCATTTATGAAAGTAGTTGGCTCTGGGAATCAATATTAATGCATTGGAAACAATTCCAAATGTATCGGAGTTGCTTCCCAATGCAAAATATCATATTTTGGATTCTTAACCAGCCCATAGAGGGACCTTTAGCATTACCCTTTTCATCTTCACTTTATTATGTACACTGTATACTTTGCCTGGTGAAAGTATGACTAGTAGTAATTGTATGTTCATGGGGGTGGTTAGAGTTTTAGCTATATGTTCAATTTTGGTTAAGTCTATTATCTCTTCTTTTCTCCTTTCTGTTTTCTTGAAATTTTTATATAGAAGAAATTTTGTGGTCTTGCTGCTACAGGAAGAATTACGTCCGTACTTTTCATTGCCTAAAGTTATGGATGGCCTTTTCAACCTTGCGAAGATGTTATTTGGAATTGATGTTGAGCCTGCTGATGGTTTAGCACCGGTAATATTTTGAATGCCTTCTCTTTTGTTGCACCTCTTTCCAGTTAGTAATTTACCAGAAAATGTTACATCTATACCCTGATATGTTGTTATGTGTCTAGGTTTGGAACAGTGATGTAAGATTTTATCGCATCAAAGATTCTTCAGGAAGTCCTCTTGCATACTTCTATTTTGATCCATATTCTCGTCCATCTGAAAAGCGTGGAGGCGCATGGATGGATGAGGTTGTTGCTCGAAGTCGTCTTTTCTCTCCTGATGGTACCTCAGCTAGGTTGCCTGTTGCCCATATGGTGTGCAATCAAATGCCACCTGTTGGGGACAAACCAAGCGTTATGACATTCCGCGAGGTAAGCTTGTACTTTTGGTTCAATGTCACTATATTTTTGGATGTTAATATTGTCACTTGCTACTACCAGTGTAAATTTGCAGCTTGATTGACTGCTAAAACCTTCCTCCAACCCTTTTTTTTTTTTGAGAAGTAAAACCTTCCTCTAACTCTTGCAATTTATTCATTTATTATTTTCCCTACGTCCCAAAATGAGTGTTTGTTTTTGTTCATGATCATAAACAAAAACGGACACTCATTTTGGGATGGAGGGAGTATTGTTGTTATTATTATTATTTTCTTTTTTTTGGGGCGGGGGTTCACGTCGGAGTGCATGAAGATATCACAACCAGCTTCTAATTAAATGCAGGTCAAAATGGAAAAAAAAGAGTTATTTTCCTCGTCTCAAATAAGACAAGTATAGGGAAAATTCAGCCAAAAAGTTAAGAGAACAAAAATTAATTCAATTCTCCCCAGAATGATAAAGATATTTGAAAGATAATAAGAAGATTACTATAGCAAATACCGGTCCCCATCAAGCCAAGCCAGGTCCAAACATAAGAGAAGTTGCTCCTACAAGAAATAGAAAACAAGGCATTAAACAACAAGGACTGGGAGAGGTTTACTTCGCAATCAAGGTACAACCCTTGGCGTCTTCTTTCTTCTTAATCTTTGCTGCTGCTGCTTTTCTTGTGATCTTCCTCTTTTCTCGATTGAAAAGTAGAGAATCCATAAGTAGTTGCACAAACTTGCAATTTAGGCTATGTTTGGATGCTTAATTCCAAAGCTCGGAATTGGAATTGGAGAAACAATTTGAATTCCGTGGAGCTCAAATTGTCCATCCAATTCCAATTCTAAAGCTTGGTATTGAGTAGCCAAACATAGCCAAAGTAAAGAAGTATTAGTGTAAAGTTGGAGTATTGGTCATTGTATGTCCCTTCTCTTTAAATCTCTCCCTCTATCTTTCTCTCTCCCTCCCTCCCTCCCTCCATCCCTCTCTCCCTCCCTCCCTCCCTCCCTCCCTCTCCCCTCCCTCTCCCTCTCCCTCTCCCTCACCCTCTCCCTCTCTCTAGTAATGGTAGCACAACAAAATGGATACAATATCTTGGACACAGAATTCCAGTTGGCAACTGCTCTGGTTTTGCTAAATACATACTAAATTTACAATTTTACCCCCCTGAGAGTTTTTTGGAATTTACACTCTGGCCTTTGGTGTGTTGAAGGCTTCTCCTAGCATGTAGGAGATTATTAAAAACAGAAAAGTTTCGTACAGTCTCCTATCTCAGGTGTAAGGTGTTCTGTTGGTTCCGCTCTTTGCAAGGTGGATGTCTTTTCAGCTTCTGTACATTCGTTTATCTTAATACTATCTTCTTTCTCTAACAATAAAAATACCGATTTTGTGATTCCAAGGAATGTGTTTTAGCTTGTTAGAGTGTGTTTCGTGTCCAACACGCCAAAACCTTACACAAGGCCTTCCAAGAGTGTCGGTGCTGCCTAGATAAGGGATACTTTTAAATACATACTATAAATTTTAAGAAACTAGGGTCGAAAGATCTGACAGATCGATTGATGAGATGGAACTTGATTTTGTGACATTTCACTGATTTTTTTGAATAACTTCTGCAACATATACTACAGGGAAATAAATAGATTGGGTTAGTTTGGAGACTCCAATTAGTTTTTAGACTCCAATGAAGCAAGCACGGTAACATGTCAATCGTTACTGTTATTATTCAAAATATCTGAGTGCTTCAAATCTGTCAGTGCCATTTGATATTTTCCATGTCTTCATAAAGCTATTACTTTATTTGTTGAGGCCAGTTAAAATGTTTGGTAGCTTGTTGGATCATGAACAATGAGAAATTAGGTTTATATGAATGTTCTTTTTCAAATAAAATTTCATTTCTGATGTGGCTCTATATTGCAGTTTTCACTTTTAGTTCATCAAAGATAACTTCTGAAAATGAATTTACTTGTTATCGATTACATGAGCATTGGAGATGTATTGTCCATATATTTTGGAATGAATGGTATCTTAAAAGCTTCACATTTTTAAATGCTGCTGCCTTTACTTTCCTTTTAATTGTCAACTCCTTCATATTGGCAGGTTGAGACTGTATTCCACGAATTTGGTCATGCACTTCAGCACATGCTAACAAAGCAGGATGAGGGCCTAGTGGCTGGTATACGAGGCATAGAGTGGGATGCTGTTGAACTGCCCTCCCAGTTCATGGAAAATTGGTGTTACCATAGGTATAGTACACCATCAATGTCTCATTTAATCTAGATTTAATTTTTTTTTTCACCTCAACTGTTTTTTTAATGCCTATTAACCTGTGTTGCTCATGGAAAGAAAATGAAAGATACAGTAAATTACCATTTAAATTGCATGTTTGGTAGGATAATCAAACCCAAGATCTCAAAATCTTCTTCCATAAGGATCCTTCTTTTCTATTAACAAAAAGATATACAAAAATTTAATCAGATAGTAGAAGATAACTTTGTTAAATCAATGATTCAACATATATATAAGATAGGATACAAGAAATTCAAAGAACTGATAGGGAGCTGGAATCTTTTGCTGCATTTTTAGAGCAGCTTTATTCGTAGGGAAGACAGGGTTCTTTGGAAGGGAACTCGAGGTGGAAAATTTTCATTAAATCTTATATCAAGTCCTGACAATTAGGAACATGGCTGTTTTTCCTTGGACAGGCATTTGGAAATCAAGAGCCCCCCTAAGAGCTGCCTTTTTAGCTTGGGAAGTAACTAATGAAGCTATGCTCACAGGGATCACTTGCGGATTCGTAAAAAGATCTATGTAAATTAGTGCTATATGCGCAAGAAAGAAGGGGAGAGTGTGAATCATTTATTGTTGCATTCTCTGATGGCTTGGCATTTTAGGAGTGTTGTGTTCTCCTTGTTCCATCTATCGTGGGTTATGCCCGATTCAGTTAGGGATCTCTTTCTCAGTTGGTCTCTGTATAGGCGTAGGAGGAAAAGCTATATATGGTGTTGATTGTATAGAAGAAGAAGAAGAAGACGAAGAAGAATTGTTGAAGCCGTAACCTAATTACAGGTAGGCAGAGACGTATATATATGTTTGTGATAAAACATTTTATATCAAGACCCCCAAACATATACCTTATACCAAATAAACCCTCAATACTTCTAACACTCCCTCTCAAGCTGGAGCATAAATGTTATGCATGCCCAGCTTGTTACAAATATATCTTATTCTTGTGCCATTTAAAGACTTCGTGAATATATCTGCTAGTTGATCGCCAGTCGGAACAAAACTCGTGGAAATTATTTTCTCTTGAAGTTTCTCACGAACAAAGTGACAATCAAGCTCAATATGCTTTGTTCGTTCATGAAACACAGGATTAGATGCAATATGAATAGCTGCCTGGTTATCACACCACAACTGCATAGGCATTGGATTCCCGATACCGATCTCACCAAGTAACTGACGAATCCACACTAACTCGCATGTAGCATGAGCTATAGCCCTGTATTTTGATTCAGCACTTGATCTTGACACAACCGATTGTTTCTTACTTTTTCAAGAAACCATGTTACCCCCAACGAACACGCAATATCCAGAAGTAGATCTCTTATCTGGGGATCCTGCCCAATCCGCATCAGCAAACCCTTCTACTCTCATATGTCCATGATCTCGATATAGTATGCCTAGCCCTGGAGCTCTCTTAAGATACCGAAGAATCTTAACAGCAGCCTCCCAATGTGTACTCCGTGGAGAGGACATAAACCGACTTACTACACTAACTGCAAATGCAATATCTGGTCTCGTCATAGCAAGATAGTTCAATTTTCCAACAAGCCGTCGATACTTCTCTGGTTCAGCAAAGCTTTCACCCCCTTCAGTTGTAAGTTTCGTATTCGGATCCATAGGAGTCTCAGAAGGCTTCGCTCCCAACATGCCTGCCTCACTCAACAAGTCACACACATATTTTCTCTGAGACAAGAAGATGCCTTGCTTGCACCGAGCAACCTCAATCCCTAGAAAGTATCTCAAATTACCGAGATCCTTCGTTTGAAACTTTTCTTGAAGGAACCCTTTTAATGCACTAATACCTGCACTATCACTTCCCGTGATGACAATATCGTCCACATAAACAACCAATAAAATGATTCCTTCACCCCTGCGCTGATAGAATACTGAGTGATCACTCTGACATCTCAGAAGCCCGAACTTGAGCACTACCTCACTAAATCTCCCAAACCACGCACGTGGAGATTATTTTAACCCGTATAATGACCGCTTTAGTCTGCAAACCAACCCAGACTCCCCCTGAGCAACAAACCCCGGAGGTTGCTTCATGTAAACCTCTTCGTGTAAATCACCATGAAGGAATGCATTTTTGACATCCAGTTGATAAAGAGGCCAATGAGAAGAGGCAGCAAGAGATAAGTAAACGATCAGAGGCAAGTTTAACTGGAGAAAAAGTGTCCGTATAATCAACCCCATATGTCTGAGCATACTCCTTTGCAACAAGTCGAGCCTTAAGACGAGCCAAAGAACCATCCGGGTTGACCTTAACAGCATAGACCCACTTGCACCCAATAGCATGTTTACCTGATGGCAATGAAACCAAATCCTAAGTTTGATTGTGCGTAAGGGCAGTCATTTCTTCGTCCATAGCTGCCTTCCAGCCAAGATGACCCACTGCTTCAGACACAGACTTAGGAATAGAATGAGACTCAAGGATACTAACAAATGCACAAAGATCAGGAGACAAACCATCATAACTAACAAAGTTAAAAATAGGATGTAACGTACAACTACGTGTACCTTTTCTAAGGGCAACAGGAATATCAAGATCAGAAGGTACCTCTACGGAAGCAGGATCGGGCGACGGTGGTAGGACGGACTCAGCAAGAGCAGGAGGCATATTCCCTTGAGAGCATGTGCGTCAGGTGTAAACCTGTTGAATAGGAGGACAAGGTATATCACGGGTAGGGAAAGAAGTGGACTCCACAACCCGATAGAGTAGAAAATCATCATCGGGAACAGACTCAACAGGTGGAATATCCGATGGAGGATAAAAGGACACCGACTCATGAAAAGAAACATCAGCAGAAACCAAATATCGATTCAAGTCAGGAGAGAAGCATCGATATTCTTTCTGAGTACGAGAATAACCCAAAAAGATACATTTGAGTGCCTTAGGATCTAACTTGGTGACATTAGGACGATGATCACGAACAAAGGCTACGCACCCGAATATCCTAGGAGACACCAGGAATAGAGACTCTAAAGGAAACAAGACTCGATGAGGGATCGCTCCAGAAAGAACAGACGATGGCATACGGTTGATAAGATGACAAGCAGTTAACACAGCATCTGCCCAAAAAGGTTTAGGAACATGCATCCGAAACGAAAGCGTACGAGCAACCTCGAGGAGGTGACGATTTTTTCTCTCAGCAACACCATTTTGCTGAGGAGTATCAATACAAGAGGATTGGTGGAGCATGCCATGATGCTTCGCAAACTGACAAGCATCACATCAAATGGGGCATGCGCCCGTTTATTTACCCTAGAAATATAAGAAATGCGATGATGCTTCGCAAACTGACAAGCATCACATCCAAAAACTGGTAAAGATGAAAATCTGGACATAATTTCTTGAGACTCAACATAGACGGATGACCCAAACGACAGTGGATTTGAAACGGAGACAAAGAGACACTCGAACACGCAACTGGTGTAGATGAAGCCTCAAAGAAATAAAGTCCTCCAGACTCCTGCCCTCTACCAATAATCCTTTTCGTCACACGATCCTGAAAGATGCAATGAGTGGGAAAAAATGAGACATCACAGTTATGATCACCGGTAAACTTACTAATAGACAGTAAATTGAATGGAAAACCAGGAATGTATAACACAGAGGATAATGAAAGAGAGGATGTGAGACAGATATCACCGCCCGTAACGTAAGGAGACCCATCGCTACGAACACTTGGTAATGTCGAAGATGGAAGGAATGAAGAAAAGATACCTCTATTGCCACTCAGATGGTCAGAAGAACCGGAATCAATAACCCATTTACAAGTAGAAGAAGAAACACACGCAGTAGGTATACCTGTCTGGACAAAAGTAGCAGTGGATGAAGCAGATGAAGAAGCCTGATACTGGGTATATCTTGCAAACTCATCATCAGTCATCCGTATTACCTTACTCTCACTAGGTTGAGACGGTTTGGGTGGGGGGACAGATTCAGTGTTAGAGGCAACATGGGCATATTGATCACCAGACGGTTTACCATGCAACTTCCAACAATTACGAATCACATGATTCGTATCCCCACAGTGATAACAAGTACGAACCTCTCTACTCTCCTTACCTCCACCACGGCCACCACGACCACTAGTCTCCTGACCCCGATGAGGGTGAGATGTCTGACTCACAAGTGCAGAGAAATCACCAATACTGCTAGTGGGGCCAACTGAAGAGGACTCTAGAGAGGCCTGAAGTACACGAGAGAACACATCCTGAAGACTGAAGAGAGCCAACACTTGTGCCCAATAAGATTTGAGAGCGAGCAGTACAGAACTCGGATCTCAAACCAGCTAAAAATCCAAGAATAATCAGATATTCTCGTTGTGTCTGCATAGTACTAACATTTGTACTCAAAGGAAGCAAAGAACTCCATTCAGTCGCCAATTTCTTGTAGTCCGCAAAATACTGGGTAACACTACGACCCTGTTGATCCTGGCGAAACATAGCACACGACAAGTCATACATCCGGTTCATGTTATCCTTGCCCCCATACAACACAGCTAAATACTCCCACAAATCACGAACAATGGAAGTATGAGCTACCAATTCAGCCGTCTCATCATCCATGGAATTCATGAGCTTCCAATACAAATCAGCATCGGCACGGACCCAAGCAACATCAGTAGAGTTAACTGTGGTGAGATGATCTTCCTTATTTTGCCCTTTTAAATTCATTTCAACCCGCCGCCACATTAAATAATTATTTCCTGTTAATTTTTCTCCGTAATCTTTGTACTAGTGGAGAAAACCTCAAAAACCATGGTTTTAGACTCCGTAGTCCCCGTATTCTCTGATGCCGACATTGAAAAACCAACAAGCAACCAAACAGAACCAAAGAGACAAGGATAGGTGACTGATCTAGCCTGAAAACCCCCCAAAAACTTGTTTCATCGAAAAACCAACCTTGAACTAGAGACCTACAGGCTCATGCGACCAGGTCTGTACTGGTCCGAAAAAATTCCGGCGAACTTTTCGGAGACGCGCCGGCGCGTGGGGCGCGTGAGACTTTTTTCGGCGACTTCTGGTGACGGCGACTGGACAGACAAGGTCGCCTAGACTGGGCGACACCAACCCTCTATGTTGTACCCTTCAAAAGACGTCGCATCCCCTCCGGCGACTCAAACGCATGCGCAAGGCGGACTACGCAGACCCATGTCGAACAAAAAGCGAAAGAAAAAAAAAGAAAAGGGAAGGATTTGTGAAGAACAATCAGCACAGGAGATTATATGGATTCCTGCTCTAATACCATGTTGATTGTATAGAAGAAGAAGAAGAAGAAGAAGAAGAAGAAGAAGAATTGTTGAAGCCGTAACCTAATTACGGTTAGGCAGAGACGTATATATATGTTTGTGATAAAACATTTTACATCAAGACCCCCAAACATATATCTTATACCAAATAAACCCTCAATACTTCTAACATATGGGATGCTGCTCTTCTTTTTTTTTTTTGGACAAGTTGGAACAAAGGAATCGTAGGGCTTTTGAGGAGAAGGAAAATGTCTATACATGGGTTGAAGACGTCCCTGCTTCACACTTTGTTTTTTTGGTGCACGGAGTCAGTGTCGTCTTTGCATAATTCTTTTGTAGAGTTTTTTGGACAGTTTTATGGTGGGATAGATCTTTTGGGTGAGTATACTTCTCGTGTACACAGGACGCGTCACATGCTTTGACTTTTTTGTTAATTCTAATATTCCTTTACTTATCAAAAAAAAAAAAAAAACTGATATATGCAATGAGGGCAACCTGAGTGGGGATATAACAGTGTATTGGCTCTAAATACAGCTGCACCTTCTCGTAATTTCTCAAGCTCAAGCAAATGGTACAGAACCTTTTTCGAGTACACCATTCTTCCGTCTAGAAGAGATACTTATTTACTGACTATTGGACCACCCATAGAGATCACGTCAATGTTAGTTAGTTTTCCTTTTTATATTCATCTCCTAGTCTGCTACCTCTGAATCAAACTTCTTTCTTCCCAACAATAAGGTGGTATGGTTGCTCCATCCTGACCTGGAAGCTGCAGGTTCGAACTATAACAACAAGCTATTTCCTTACTGGGGTAAGGCCTTACACGTTAGATCCTTTTTAGACTCTTCAATGTCAGAGCTTCGTACATTGAGCCCTTATATCTGACCATCATTCATAATATAAGTTTGACCTAGACGTAGAAGTATAAGAAAGTGGATCTCTTTCCTTCCAAAGAAATGAGGTCATCACAGATGTCTCAATAACAAGCAAAAGTTCATTTTCATTTGTAAACGCAGATTAAGCTAGAACTGCAAGGATCTATTGAGATCACTCAATAGTAACTACCAACCAAAGGAAGCCAAAGTTCAATTGTTCCTATCAAATTACATGGATAAGTTAAGATCAATTCATCAACCTTGTGTCCTAATGAAATACAAATAACCAAAAATACCGCAAAATAAATAGATAAATAACGGAAGAATTCCCGCATGAAATATATGTTTGCCGCATGAGATTTTTGCGCAAAATTGATGTTATGTAAAAGATGTGATTGGATGTGGCTAAGTAATGTTGTGGAGAAAAATGTTGAATTGAAATATCATCCTTGTCCATCTTAGGTCAAAATTTTCATCGTCACTAATATGTTGTTAAGGTTTCTTTAGGGAAACATAGTATGACAAATTGGTTTCAGTTTCTTTGCTTATATATCATTGATGGTAAATCATCTAATCTTTCTCTTTCTGCTGCAGGGACACGTTGATGAGTATTGCTAAGCATTATGAAACTGGAGAATCTCTCCCTGAAGATATATATCGGAAGCTTCTTGCAGCCCGGACATTCCGTGCAGGTTCCCTTAGTCTTCGTCAGGTCAGTATTACATTTTGGAGTTACAAAATGCATTTGTGGCTTTGTCATTTCATCAGATTGAGTGTGGATTTGATATTGCCCTGTCATTATTCTTAGATGATGTGTAAGTTAATGGCAGACTGTTTTGGGAGTTTTTGGATGGGAGTATAGTGTAGGTTTTTGGTAGGTTCCTTGGGTGCAGGTTTAAAGTTTTTTTGCTTTTTCTATCGTATACTCCTAATGTACATGGGTTCCCCCCCCCCCTGGCACTACATAATATATTTTGTTTATGAGTTTTGTTAACTTGTGCCCTAAGGGCATATATTAACAATCATTAATTAGGGTGGTCAGTCGTGGCAATTTGTGAAAGTGAAGAAAGCTCATTTAAAAATGTGCATGGGAACTCACAATTTACATAGCTCTTTGTTCACTTTCACAAATTTCCAGTACTAATCACCCTAATTAATGCTTGTTAACATATCACATTTTTAAATGAGCTTTGTTCACTTTTACAAATTTCCAGACCACCCTAATTAATGCTTGTTAATATATGCCCTTAGAGCACAAGTTAACAAGACCCTTTGTTTATTTATCTAGAAAAAAAGAGTTTATTAGTTTTTATTCGGAAAAAGCTAAAGTTATTGTGATATAGTCTGGCAATGGATCTATTTGAAATTCAGTCTGTAGGTAACTTGTTTATGATGATTTTCTTTCAACATGCTGAGTGTCCTTTTCGACATACCCAAATACCACTGGGGGTGTTTCCAAGCAATGTCCTGTTTGGATGGTGTCAAGCTGAGGAAGCAAATCTTGCTCTGAGAGTGATTGCACCTAATCTGTGTGTGTGGTTAAAGGGATGCAGGGATGTGTGTGTGTGTGTGTGTGTGTGAGAGAGAGAGAGAGAGAGTGCTTGCTATGAGCGGAGGAGATTGAAACATTTGCTTAAATATTTCCAAGAGATATTTTCTGCATGTTCAAAATAATCTGATCAAAAACCAATAATTTGCTCCTGCCTAACCATTTTCCAATTATTTTAGCTCTTACTTAACGTAGGTCGATAAACCTTTTATAATTTATCTCTCTCTCTTTGTACGGCAGAGGTTTGAAACATTTGCTTAAACACTAAAGGTTTGTGTGCGTGTTCAAAAAGGTCTGACCAAACACCAAATGAGTTTTTCAACATAACCATTTTCTTGTCCTTTTATCTCTTATTCACTGAATTCCAATGAACCCCATATACTGGTGCCTACTTTTTGTTGTAGCAAAGGATATTTATGAATGTATTAAGTGTTTTGTTTCTTTATGGTAATAATATTTTTTTGGAAGTTGATGGTTAGTTTTTGTAAATGTAACTGCTCCAAATATTGGCAAAGGTGCTCTTTAGGGTGAAGTTCCAGACTGATTTATACCCTAATAAGCTCTTCTTTCTGGCGCTGGATATGCATTTTACAAAATTCCAATGTGCAAAATGGGTTGCAATATAAGCACGGCCAGACCGAATTGGATAGAGCAAAAGGATAGTTTGTCTCCACAAGTTGAATAGAGCAATTGTTGTACGTCATGGTAGTAGAATTTACAATAACTTGAAATATTATTTTTTAACTTATTTTGTAGCTAAAATTTGCTACTCTTGATCTGGAGCTGCATAGCAAGTATATTCCTGGGGTATCAGAGACCATTTATGATGTTGACCAAAGAGTTAGTAAGAGGACTCAAGTGCTCCCTCCACTTCCAGAAGATCGATTCCTTTGTGGTTTTAGCCACATATTTGCAGGTCTATACTCCTACTAAAGAATTTCATTTGTTAGTGGCTGTCTGATGAAAGCTTTGCTCATTACAAATATCTCCTCTCCTTTGCCTGTTTTTTTCTATTTCTTCTGTGGGTTTGTCTTAACAGGTGGATATGCAGCTGGATACTACAGTTATAAGGTATCCTTTTCCTGCTTTTTTTGGTATTTCTATCGTCTGTCATGTGTGTGGGTTTTGGTTTTGTTTTTGTTTTTTGGTTGGGGGAGGGGGGATGTGGGGTGTTTCTTTCCAAGTGTTTTTTCTTTTCCAAAGTTTTCCAACCAGTAAATAGCTCTGAACTTTTTAAAAGCTTTGCTAGCAGAGTTGTTTCTTCTTTTTTTCCAGCATTCCTATGCTTGGTACATTCTGCTAATGATTGCTGTATGGTTGGTGCTCTAAAACATAGTTTAGCTTGTTCACCCGAATACAGACCCTAAATATTTTTCAGTATCCACTGATTGAAAATTATAAGCCTTGTGTCCTTCCTGTGATGAACGTATTTACTCCTATCTTGACAATCTCCTGTAATAGTGAACCTCAATTTTGCAGTGGGCAGAGGTGTTGTCTGCAGATGCTTTCTCAGCTTTTGAGGATGCTGGATTGGATGACAACAAGGTATAGTGGTGGATATGTCTGCTCTTAACAATTGCGTCCTATATTTTACTTTCAATTTTTTGTCAAGCTGTTCGATTAACTCTTCATCTGAATAATCTCCTGTGTGCATCCCTTTTATTCCTCCTATAAAATGCACATAGAAGAAGCAAGATTTAACACAAAGAGAGTCACCGAGATTGGCGACCCATGATAGAGTAGATATGTTCTTAAATGCTAGCTTCTCTTCATATCTTTTGGTTTTGCCCAAAGTTTTCCCATTTTGATTTTTCTTTGGATTCTGAAAGTCATTCCAGTGTGTTAATTCATCGCAAGAAAATTACAGTTTGTCAAGATATGCTGTGGATAAATGAATTTGTTATGTGCTCCTTTCTATAGCTTCGATGCAGTTGTTTCTAATGATTTATACTGAAACAAAATCATTTGTTACATGTATAACAATATTTTGTATTCTAAATATCTTGCAACAGGCTGTAAAAGAAACAGGGCACAAGTTCCGGGAAACTATACTTGCCCTTGGAGGTGGAAAAGCACCACTAGAGGTAACCTTTATTTCCTTATATGGATTTGTTTCGATTAACAGCTGTGATTGATTTGAATCCTAAAAGCCTAGAACTTCCACTCACTTCATATTGAAAAATCAAATGTTGATTTTCAGTCTGAAAGGCTCAAATTTATGACTAATTCGAATAACTAATTATTGAATGCATCATTATGAATAATTTCTTCGATTTGAATTGTGGTGCTTATCTTTTGAGATCAGAAATAAAGATCAATACAAAGTTTACCACATCAAGTCGTTTTAACGAAAATTTTGTCCCTCTCTCTCTCTCTCCCCCTTTTTTTTATTTTATCTTTTTAGCTCGGCAACAACAATAATATATTAAAAATATCCTTCTCAGAGCGACAATGTAATGCATATAAAACCCCACAATTACTTTGTCATTCAACAGTATATTACAAAGTGAACCACATCGAGTCATTTAATGGGAAAAAAAAAATCCTTCTATCTCTCTCTCTCTCTCTCTCCTTTTCATTTTATTTTATTTTTCTTTTTAGCTCGACAACAACAATAGTATATTTAAAAAAATCCTTCTCAATTTCAAGAGTGACAATGTAATGCATATAAAACCCTACAATTACTTTGTCATTCAACAGTATAGAGTCATGTTAATGAAATGACAAGTCCTAAATTTTAAGAGTAACAACAATAATCCATATAAGCAAACCCCAAGATAGACACACATGTGAAACTCTTATCTTTTGTTCAGTTGTTAAAGGGTAATTCCATTAAAATAGTAGTCTTTCGCCAAAGCAATTTGTAACTGATTAAGAAGAGAGTCCAAGTATTTGTAGCATGACTTCTTAAGTGGAAACCCACTCTTGCTTTGTTCATTAGCATTTCCCTCGCCACCTAACTGCTAAAATTTGAGCCCATTGCTTTGTTTAATCTAAGTCACCTGATTCACTATCCTATCAATCTTCTGATAATGCAAAAATGAATATCCAGGTATTTGTGGAATTTCGAGGACGGGAACCGTCTCCGGAGGCACTGCTCAGGCACAATGGCCTATTGCCAATCTCTGCCTGAAGTTGTCATGCAAATGGGATACGGTGCATTGACAGGACTTCTCGGCTTCTAACCTTGGTCCGAAGAACCAATTGTACTTCCCGGCATATTGACTTTGATTAGAATCAGAACTGCCTGCACCACTATGGAGAATGCACTTGCCATGTCTGCAGAACGTGTAGTTGGTACGGATGATCCTCTCATAAATGTGGAGACATCCTACAGGTGCAGTATATACAAGATTAAGAGTGGATATCTCACTTTTATCTTTTACTTTGGGTCATTTATGTTCTTATGCACCTGGACCATGCGGGTGCATCAGTTAGGATGGGAGTTGATGAAACTTCACTGGACAAGGGAACAAGGGAGCTCCCATTTCTGGTAACCTTTGAAAGAGATGAGAGGTAAACCTATTTTTCAGATTGGTTGGTGTGTTCAATTGTTAGTTTGCCAAGTTATTTGTCATCATATTACGAGTCCCCATGCCTTCAGCAACCACGCAATTTCCTGTTTTTAAGATTTTTTTTTAGGTTGTGTTTGGCTTGGGCTACTTTTTGAGTTTTGGTGTTTTCTGGACTTTGTAATAATTGAAGAAAAAAGCAACAGAAACATAGAGAGCGAAACATAAAGATAGAAAGAGAAAAAAAAAAAAAAACTCAAAAAAAAATTCTAAAGCCAAGCTCAACCTAAATTCTTCTTCTCCATTCAGAGGGGGAAGGGGAGCTACCATTTTGGAGAAATAGCACTTTTGTTCTGCCCAAAAAAAAAGAGGCTTAATCATATATATACGGCCACGTATTTTCTTATCAATTCCAATACTATCCCTACATCTTTCCTTTTCTTCTTCTTCTTCTTCTTCTTCTTCCTGTGTACTTTGGTTTCTCTTTTTATTTCCACTTAAATCGTTATAACAAATGATGACACATCTTGGAAAGTACACCATTGCATTGCAATACTAACTACAAAGAGAAATGGAGAGATTCTGAAAAATGTAATAAAAGTATTATAACTTCTTCACACCAGAAAAAGACTTCTTTCACAGAATGAGGAGCGTGGCATCCCCTAAGGCCCTAAGGAATGATCTTTCAAATTCAACAAACGCGCGTTCAAAAGAAATTTTACATGGTGAGGTGGGGTGAGCTCCAAATCCTATGCTAATAAGAAAAATACTCCCTCCGTCCCTAAATTATTGTCTGGGTTGACCCGGTACACGGATTAAGAAAACTCAATTGACTTGATTATTAATATTGGAATAGTATTAAAATAGTGTGTTGTTTCCTTTAATGTTTATGTGTATGTGGCTCATAATTAAAATAGGAAGAAAAAGTAAGGGTAAAATAGTAAAAGTGATGTTCTAAAAAGGAAAGTTTCAAATAAGACAATTATTTAGGGATGGACAAAAAAGGAAAGGAAGACAATAATTTAGGGACGGAGGGAGTACTAGAGTAGCCAATACTTACGGCATAACAAGTCATGAAATTACGGCATAACAAGTCATGAAATTAGTCGATGAGCAATGAATATGTCAAACTTGCATGATAATAAATATCAATTAAATCAATGCAATCTACAAGTACTAAACATCAATAAATAACCAATCAATCAAATTCAACTAACTCTTCTTAGAAGGAATATCGTGATACTTTTTAACCTTAGCCCGAAGGTAATTCAATCTTGGCCATAAGACAATCAATTGTATTGCTACTCCCGGTGCTCAAGATAACGATCCGTCCGTGAGAAAGAGCTTTACGAGCGGAACTGCCCTTCTTCACTCACGTCATATTGCTGGATCAGGCTTGCACCCATTGACGAATACCTCAAAACGAGAGGAGAGCCGAAAAGAGTCCTCCGAAGCCATTGAATAGCGAGTTCTCGAAGGGGGCTAGGGGCTTTCAATCAGGGACTAGTGCCTAGGGGCTTAGTCGGGGCCTAGAAATTGAGGTACTATTACGCCATATATTAAAAATTAAAATCAAATTTACTATCATTTTAAAGTGGAGGGGAGAAGGAGAATACTTTAATAACTTGAGAGGGAGGCGAAATACTTTAATAACTTGAGTGGGGTGGGAAAATACATTAATAACTTGAGGGGGAGGGGAAATACATTAATAATTTTAGGGGAAAAAGAAATATTTTAATAAATTGAGGGGGAGATTGTAATTTTGAAAAGAATTAACCCTAAAACTAAATGCACAGCGTCTCTCTCTCTCTCTCTCACACACAAATCCACGCCGCCTCTCACTCAGTCACAGCGACACGACGACAGATCGAGGGGATCTTCGATCTTAACGGCCTGCCTCTCTCTCGTTCTCTCTTTCTCTCACACTCTCGCTCTACCCTCACTCTCTCTTTCTCCTCTTCACTGGCGGGATCGAGGGGATCTCGACGTGCTGCGGTGCTCGTCTTGCTTCTGCTTCAAAGGAATTAAAGTGTTAGGCTCTTCAAAGTTCGATCTTCTCTCTTCTAGTCGACGATTATCTTCTATGGTGACTTTTTGTCCGATTTGGCATTAATCACAGCGTAGTGCCCGCGCCCTACGCCTAGGCGGCGCATTTTAGAACTCTGATTATAATAGGTCCAAAAAAAATTAGTTGTTAAATGGGCAAACTACACAAAGGATCCCTGTAGTTTTAGAATTTTTTGCATTTCCTCCCTGTACAAAAAAAATTTGTCAGTCGTCCTTATACTAACCAATTGAACGCAATTGGTCCTTCCATCTAGTTCCGTTATATTTTGGCCATTAAATCTTTACATGTGCTCCTCACGTGAATTTGGGCAAGGACAAAATTGTCATTTTATCTATGAAAGTATAGGGACTAACTGTGAAATACTAAAATTTTGCGTACTATTAGAAACCCAAAGGGGTCCAACTGAAAATGAATTGCATTGCCTTGACAATCCGGCTAATCGCATCTTCTTTGGCAATGGTGACCTCGGGTTACACTTTTGCTTTAAATTCGATTTTGAAAATCCAAACCAAGGTAAATCCCAAGTTATATAGTCCAAGGTAATCGAATGAACGTCGTGAGTTAAGGTACAAACAATCCATTTTGTTGAAATTTATTTTGAATCAATTGCAAAACGAATCTCAAGAATTATTTAGAAGTCTTTCTTGGAAGGAATTCCGAAAGACCCTGCTAAAGAACTCCACTATAATGGAATTATTGTTGCACACGGTAAGCCATGTGTTAGTCTGAACGAACAGCTACATTTTTCAGCATCAGTACCAATATTCTTTTTCTGACCCCGTACGTCAACCTCTTCGATAAGCAGTTGAATACAATGGTGTGAGACTTTACCTCTCAAGTTAAAAAACAATAACCTATCTGTTACTGTCAAATCAAAGTTCCTTGCCCTTTCAAATGTAGTCTTGATCTCATTGAATTGGAGCTCGATCAAGCCATAGATCTGCAGGACTAAACTATCCAAACTGTTTGTCGATGTTTTTAACCAACTCTTTAACATCCCATGTGCACTCTCCACTCTGTTGTAAGACATCACATAAAAAATTATTAGATCAATGTAAAATTGGATTTCTTAAACCATTAAATTAAAGATAAATGTAAAACTAGTACCTGTTGGTAGTTTGTGTTCCAAAATGCACGTAATTTTTGGTCCAAGCATTGACAAATCGATCTCTGTACGGCTCTAACCATTCCTTCTTCACGTAAGTGACCTGAGGTGGGATCCATTTCCAAGCCTTTTCCATCTGAGCTAACATAAGCTAATATTCCTCCTCAGTATTGGCGTGCACTATCCTTTGTCATCTTGAACTAAATGCTTTGGTAAATCTTTTATTTTTCATCAGCTGTACCAAATATTTTTCCACGTTCTTCGATATGTGTCGCCTACATAAAAGATGTTTTGACTCGGGAAAATAAAATTCAATAGCACTCATTAAAGACAGTTCTCGATCAGTAACTATCACATCAAGAGCCACAGCTTTATAAAACATGGACAGTTCTCGATCAGTAACTATCACATCAGGAGCCGCAGCTTTATAAAACATCATCCGCAGCTGCGACATTGCCCAATAAAAGCTTGTTTTCCTCTCATTTCTTAAGAAGGCGAATGCTACGTGATAATTTTTTCCCGTCGATGTAATCTCGATGATCTCCAACATAGGCATATCATATTTGTTTGTCCGATATGTACAATCCATACACAAAACATACGGATATAACGTGAGCAGCTCCTGCGCCTTCGGGTGAGCAAACATGACATCGCCCAAAATGTTTGTCCCCTCCACGTGCCTAAACCATGTCTGGTATCCCAAATTCTTTAACAAATAAAAAAATACTGCATCTTTGTCATGTTGCCTATTTTATTAATTCGTATCTTCTGCTGGGCATTTTGTACCTGCGGGCATTAAATAAAATTTACGTCAATAATGAATCTAAAAAAATGTTATCAATTATTTAAACATATTTCTCACTAAACACACTGATTTCTGTACCTGTCTCAAATTGCTGTAGTTTTTCAGATTTTCTTTCTTTATGGCATTTAGTATCTGTTTCCCCTTTATGTTTGCATGACTTAATTCTTTGATCATACCAAATTTCTTCTCAGTAAACGCCGTTTAAGATCTATGCCACTGGTGATCATCCGACAATGAATGGTTGTGTTTGCCCTTCTCTTTTTTAATGATCACGTTCCACTTACCAAGGATATTTTCCACAGCTATTACTTCAAACGGGCATTCTATTTTTTTTGTTCCTCTCAAATTTCGGTCCGCTTCGTCCAACTCTCCGCCATATTTGTAAACCCCACCCCTCTCACATCCAAACCACAACCTTTTACATCCGTCCGCTCTTGTTTTCTGCCTTGAATTCTTGAAGTACATATTCTGTTCTTTTCCTATTGCTCTAATCCAGGAAAGAAAGTTTTTTTAAAAAAACCCTCCAAGTCCCACCTAACACCACACGCGCAATCACACGCGCGCGCACACACACAAAATTTGTGATTTTGATGTGAATTTTGGCACAAAGCTTAAAGAGGCCATTAATTGAAGCTAGGTTTTCAAATAATTTTTGGTAATAAACACACTTTCTCTTCCCTCTTTATTTTATCCGAAATTAGGGCTTTTGATTTGAGGTTAAATAATTAATTTAAGTGATAAATTTATATAAAAAAATAACATTTGGAGCTTTGGTTGAGCTTATCTTGAAATAATTTAAAGATAATATCAAATTTGTTAAAATTATTTGTTGGTTTGTTTATAGTTGGGTTTCTTGCAATTCGAAGTTGAAGTTGATAAAACACTATTTTCGGAGCACAATGTCTCAAGAACGCTTGAATGAGCTAGCTATAATATCTATTGAGAAGAACATGGTTGAAAAAGTTGATTATTCTACTTTGAGTACTGATTTTGCTTCTAAATGTGCTAGAAGAGCGATATTTAAGTAATATTTTGTAAATATGTCGTGCGTTATGCCCATGATTTTGGAATGAAGTGTTTTATTTATTATTTTTTATGTTTGTTTTTTTAAATTTAACGAAATAAAAAAAATTATGCTACAAACTGGAAGGACCCGTCCGACATTACAGACCTTGGGCCTCGAGTTTCACAGGGCCAGCCCTATGTTCGTACTATAATAATCCGTATTACAAGTAGTAAGAGTTTGAACTTAGTAACTTTTTTTATTATTTTTTATTTTTTGAACTTAGTAACATGATAAATGAACACATAACTTGATACTATTTTCGTCCCAAAATAATTATCGTTTTAGCAAAGTACTTTTATACCAAAATAACTATCGTTATAATATTTCAAGAAAGATTTGCCTTATTTTGTCAAAATTGCCCTTATTTATTGCTCTCAAGGGTCGGTAGAAGAAAGAGAAAATAATCCTACAACTTATCTACAATAATTAAACTTAAATAAGGGTAGATCAGTATTTTTTAAAACTTTCTTAATCTGTATGTAAATTACTAAAATAATAATTATTTTTAGAAAGAGATAGTAAATAAATTAAAATTGCTAGTTTGAGCGATAGGTGAGTTCATTCCTTCTTATTATTCACAGGCATTCTGCCATTCTATAGTAATCCCTTCGAATACTTGACACAAATGACGAGGAGAAGAAGCAGCTTGCTAAGCCAACTAAAACAAGGAGGGGTTAATTACATAATTAGTTCCTTGACTATTAATTTTTTTATAATTAGTTTCTTAACATTTTTTTTTCAATTTTCAGTCCCAAGAGTATAAAAATTAGACACGCTTAGTCCTTTTGGTGAATGTCGTTAGGGTTTATCCGTTTAGTCAGTTATGTGCTTAGCACGTGACTCTGGTTAAGGACTTCTATGGAATTTTGCGTGCAAGACTTAAAAAAAAAAAAGACAAAAAAAAAAGAGCCCTAATCAACCTAATCAATGCAGCAGCAGCCCAGCAGCAGCCTTTTCTTCTGAGCACTCATCATTTTAATTCCCCCAATTACCAACAACTTAGATTTCGTTCCAGTTACGAACCCTAATTTACCCGATTAAGAATTCCTCCTTCTTTACCAATTTCAATTCAACAAATCCAAAATTAAGGTTTTAAATTCGTTCCCAGAATTAATAGCTACGGCAGAATTAAAAGGAACTATGGTCACGAAATTAAGATTTTAATGAATGATGAAGGTGATGTTAATGAATCGGGGCTGAAATGTAAAGAAGCTAGTGCCTTCATTGATCTTCGTTGGGCACGTCGGTGAAATGAACTCAAAGATTAGGATTACAGTGAGGGCTCACTGGTGCAAGGGATAGGGGAAGTGATGGAGGTCAAAGAGAGATTGATGAAGGCGCAGAGATGAGAGAGAGCTTGAGCACGTAGAGGAGAGAGAGAGATGGCTAGATTTGATGAAGTTGGCAATTGGAGCTCGGGAGATGACGCTCAGGGTGATGGCGACGGCAAGGAGGGTGCCAGGTGGGGATGCGGATAAATTTACGCGAGTGGTGAGCTGTGCTACCACTGGTGAGAGAGAGAATGTGGCGAGGTGGGTGCGATTTTCTAAGCGGAGGAGGCGGGCCGGCGCAGAGGGAGATGGCCGGAATCAATGGAGGCTTGGCTTGAGATGGTGAGATATAAAGACTGTTGCAATGGGGATGGCGGCTATTGGGAAAGCTTGACTGCTGCTACTGATGACGTTTGGTTGTTGCAAGGGAGAGAGAGAACGGGGTTGAGAGTAGGCGGTGATGGAGGTTGCCGGTTTGGGTATTGCTCTCTCACACTTCAAATGCAACATATTAAAAGACAGTGGATATTTAACACATCTGTGTATATGGTTTTTGTTGGAATATGTCTTCCAAGGATATTTTTGGGATTTCATAATTAGTTATTTTTGAGATTGTTTTTTGCCTTTCTTAGACAATGTTTTATTCATAGATGATTGGTGTATTTTTGGTAAATAATCTTTGACTTTTTTGATTGATTCAATCAAGGTTTTTGATTGATGTAAATATAGTAAATTGTTATTCTAACATTAACATTGCCTTCTAAGTGTTTTCGCGTAGTCCTGAAGCCTATTTAAGAAGATGTTCTCTCCTTTATTCAGCACGCTTTGGAGAGAGATTTGAGATAGAAAAGGGCTGGTACACTGCTGTGTCGTGTGTTGAATGTGAGCAGAAATACAGACACATCCTTCAACATATCTCGTTCTGATGTACTAAAACTGTGTTGAAGTTTCTGTCCTCGATGGAAGTCAGTGTTTATTAGACAGGATTGTATTACCAAAGCATGAGTTTGTAGTCTCTTTTGTCTACTTTCTTTGTTGGGATCTTTTGTTAAAGTTTCACTAGTTGTTTTCTTTGTAATCGGTTCTATATTTTCTAGTGAAAAGATTTTGCCATATTGGCACGTCTACAAGTATTTATACTTGTAGACAAAGGATACATCAATCTTGTTAACTTTTTGTTTTAATTATTCCGCTGCAATTCTACTGGATGTTGCTGTAGATGTTATCACATTTTTGATAACATTTACTATATTCCAGCATTGTTTTTCCGAGTTACATAGCGATAAAACTTTCATTTGGTATCAGAGCCTACACTTGACATAACTAAGTGAGGTTCCTGGTTGTAGCTATGTCGGATACTCAGTATGGTACTCAACGTCCTCCTGTCCTCGATGGGTCTAATTACTCTACTTGGAAACCCAAGATGCGCATGTACCTCAAGTCTCTTGATGAAAGAACATGGCTCTCTGTGGTTACAGGGTGGACTCCACCTAGAGTAATCGACATCGATGGAGACTATAAAATTACCTCAGAAGCTAGTTGGACGACCGAAGAAAGAAGCGTAGCAAATTTTAATTCAAAAGCTATTAATGCTATCTACGGCTGTATGGAACCAAATATCTTCAAAATAATTGTTCATTTTGAATCAGCCAAAGAAGTATGGGAAGCCCTCCAAGCTCATTGTGAGGGACCTGATAGCGTTCGTTTAACCAAGCTACGTTTACTTGCAACTCGTTTTGAATATTTAAAAATGGAAGAAGATGAGGACATTTCATCCTACTATGACAAGTTGGTAGATTTGTCTAATGAGTCTCTAGCCTTGGGAGAACCTATTTCCAATGCAAGACTTGTTAGCAAAATGATGAGATCTCTTCCAGAACGTTTCAATATAAAAATTTCTGCTATAGAAGAAGCTCATGACACTGGAAGAATGAGTTTAGATAAACTTTCTGGTATTCTTCAAACCTTTGAGTTAAATCTATCTTTGCAGAACAAAAAGCAGAATAAAAATGTTAAAAGTATTGCTTTGCCTGTTGCACAAAATCAATCTGACTTGTCGGAGGAATTACTTGAATTTACAAATGATCTTGGAAAGGCAGATTTTGGAGAAGAATCTCGTGCTATGTTGGTCAAAAAGTTTAACAACATTTTGACCAAAGGGCAAAACTATCAAAAGTATCAAAAAACAAATGTCACTCCAAAATTTGCTCCAAGAAAATTTTCTTCGAAAAACAGTTCTGATAATTCTGATAATTCCAAAGACAAGTTTACTCCTAAACTTCCTTCAAAATATAAATCAAAAAAGGAAGAAACTGTTCAATGTAGAGAATGTTTTGGCTATGGTCACTATGCTGCCGAATGTATTAATACTACAAAGAAAAAGGGAAAAAGTTTGGCAGCTACCCTAAGTGATAGCGATGATGATCAATCCGAAGAGGAAACTGCACTAAACAGTTTTTTTGAAACCCAAAAAGTGTTACAAATAAATCCTCATGGTGTATCTAAAGGTGTTGCCTTAAATGTGGCTCCAACTGTGATCACATCTGTTAAAAGATTCATTCCAGAACTGAATTGTCTCAACTCTTCCATAGTTGATGACAATCATGTCCACAATGAGTCTGATTCTGATTCTGAAAATCTGAATTTATTAGAGGATTATAAGGCACTTTATGAAGATTGGGTAAAGAAGGAAGAAAAGTTAAATCTTCTCACTGAGGAAAATGAATATCTTTCAAAAGAACTTGAAGATCAGAAAACTTCAAATGAGTTGCTCTCAAAAGAGAATGAAGTTCAGAAAGCTTCCATTGCTAAACTGGAAGTCATGCTCACCAAGAAAGATGTGGATTTTGAAAAAGCCAAAATTAATCTTGAAAAAGCAAATGAAACCATGTCCAAGCTGAACAAAGGCAAGGTTAAACTTGATGAACTTCTGACTTATGGTCAAGAAGACACTGCTGGACTGGGATTCAAACCTGTTGCTTTTGTCAAGGAAAGAATGAATGGTGAACATGTTAATCAAAACAAAATGGCTAACAGAAAAAGGTCTAGACACTGGAAACGTCAGTATATTTGCCATTACTGTAATGTTTCAGGTCATATTAGACCTTATTGTTACAAAATGAAGGCAGATTTGGCAAAAAATTCTCACCAGAAATCTGCTCCGGACAGAATGTCGTGGAAAATGTCTCCACATCTGAATCAGCACATCCCCAGAAATTCTGGAAAAATATGGGTCAAGAAAGCTGATGTAACGTGCAATGTTACATACACTTCCTTTAAAACCAATGTTGCTGGCTCATGGTTTTTTGATAGTGGATGTTCCCGTCATATGACAGGGACAGATGAATACTTGTCTGAATATTCTAGCTTCAATGGTGGAAGTGTGACCTATGGGGGTGGTGCAAAAGGAAGAATTGTTGGTAGAGGCAATCTTGATGTTGAGGGATTGCCAAGGCTTAAGAATGTTCTTCATGTGGAAGGTCTTAAAGCAAATCTCATCAGCATAAGTCAATTATGTGATGATGATTTGCATGTCAAATTTGACAAAAACTCATGTGAAGTATTTGATGGTACTAACAAATGTATTCTTGCAGGTACTAGATCCTCGGATAATTGTTACATGTATGGTGAAGTTGTTTCATGTCATACCTCAAGTGTTAATGATAGTTCTCTTTGGCATCAAAAACTAGGACATGCTATTTTTCATAAAATTCATGATATAATCAAACATGATGCCGTCAGAGGATTACCAAAGATTAACACAAAGAATGTGGGTGTGTGTGGTCCATGCCAAAAGGGGAAACAAACTAGAGTGTCCCACCCAAAACTTCAACAACGTTCCTCAAAACGTTGTCTTGAGTTCATTCATACGGATCTTATGGGTCCAATTGAAGTGGAAAGTCTAGGGAGAAAGAAATATTCTTTTGTGTGTGTTGATGATTTTTCTCGATATACTTGGATTATTTTCTTGAGAGAAAAGTCTGAAACTTTTGAAGCTTTTAAAACTTGGTACAAAAAGGTCCGGAATCTATATGACTTAAAAGTTATTAAGATTCGTTCGGATCATGGTACTGAGTATGAAAATTCTTCTTTTTCCAAATATTGCGATTCAAAGGGGATTACTCATGAGTATTCAGCCCCCAAAACCACAGCAAAATGGAGTAGTGGAAAGGAAAAATCGCACACTTCAAGAAATGGCACGTGTTATGCTTAGTTCTCAAAATCTTTCAAAACGCTTTTGGGCTGAAGCCTTAAACACTGCTTGTCACATTGGAAATCGTGTATATTTGAGACCCAGTTGCACCATGACTCCTTATGAAATTCTTTTGGGAAAGAAACCAAATCTCAAATATTTTCACGTTTTTGGGTGTATCTGTTATCTCTTAAATGATCGAGATCATCTTTCAAAATTTGATTCTAAGAGTGACAAATGCATTTTTGTAGGCTATTCATCAAATAGTAGAGCTTTTCGAGTCTTTAATCTTCGGACTAAGACCATAATGGAATCCATAAATATTACTTTTGATGATTTTGCAAATCTTGGGCAGAAAATTGCTGAAGATGATATTACAGGATTGCTGAAAAATACAGGGCAGAACAGTGTGCCAGAAACAAATGTAATTGATTCACTGAATCCAGCTTCAAATGACTCTGAAGGAAATGTGTCCGAAAATGTGGGGACATCCTCGAACACACCTACCAACGACTCAGGATCAGCTGAAACAGAATCAGAAACTGAACCAGTTGAATCTGTTGATGAAGCTGAAACTGATCAAAGGCAGGATATGTCAAGCAGAATTCAGAAAAATCATCCTACAACTCAAGTGATTGGTAATGTGTTTGATGGAATGAAGACAAGACAAAAAGGTAAAGTGGATTACAAAAAAATGGTAAGTTTGGCCTATATGTCTTCAGATTGTTTAAATGCTAGAACTTGTTGCTTCATATCAAATCTTGAACCTAAAAATGTGAAAGAAGCTCTTGGGGATGATTTTTGGATAACTGCCATGTTGGAAGAATTAAATCAGTTTTCCAAAAATGATGTTTGGTACTTAGTTCCTAGACCTAGTCAAGGTAATGTAATAGGAACTAAGTGGATTTTCAAAAATAAAACTGATGAGTCTGGGAAAATAGTTAGAAATAAAGCACGATTGGTAGCTCAGGGGTATACACAGGTAGAAGGGGTGGACTTTGATGAAACCTTTGCTCCTGTAGCCCGCATTGAGTCTATTCGATTAATGCTTGCCATTGCTTGTCATCTTGGAATCACACTCCATCAGATGGATGTGAAAAGTGCTTTTTTAAATGGCATTTTGAATGAAGAAGTTTTTGTGGAACAACCAAAAGGATTTGAAGATCCTCACAAACCAAACCATGTTTTTAAATTGAAGAAGGCATTGTATGGTCTTAAACAAGCTCCTAGAGCTTGGTATGGAAGACTTACTGAATATCTTCTTGAAATTGGTTTCAAAAGAGGTGAGGTTGATAAAACTCTGTTCATTCAAAAGGAGAAAAGTGACATTCTCATTGCTCAGATATATGTGGATGACATTGTGTTTGGATCTACATCTGAAAAGATGTTAGGACATTTTGTCAAAAACATGACATCCACATTTGAGATGAGTATGGTTGGTGAGTTAAACTATTTTCTTGGTCTTCAAGTGAAACAAAGCAATGAAGGAATTTTTGTGTCTCAAACCAAGTATGCTCAAAACTTGGTTAAAAAGTTTGGTCTTGAGAATGCATCCCATTTGAAAACTCCCATGGGATCATCTCAAAAGCTGTGTAGGGATGATGAAGGTGAAGGTGTAGATCACACCTTGTTTAGAAGTATGATAGGAAGTCTATTGTACCTAACTGCCAGCAGACCAGACATTATGTATAGTGTTTGTGTCTATGCAAGGTACCAAGCAAATCCCAAGGTCTCCCATCTAAAGGCCTTAAAACGTATCATTCGATATGTTAGTGGGACAACCAAACTTGGGCTGTGGTACACTAGAGACACTAATACCAATCTTGTTGGTTTTAGTGATTCAGATTGGGCAGGAAATATCGATGATCGTAAAAGCACCACTGGGGGTTGCTTTTACTTGGGAAACAATTTGGTTTCATGGTATAGCAAGAAACAAAACTGCGTTTCACTATCAACCGCTGAATCTGAATATGTAGCGGTTGGTAGTTGTTGCTCTCAACTTCTTTGGATGAACCAAATGATCAATGATTATGGGCTACATAGTGATACTCTTGTTGTTTATTGTGATAATTCCAGTGCTATAGATATCTCGAAAAATCCTGTTCAACACTCCCGTACCAAACATATTGATATTCGACATCACTTTATTCGGGATTTGGTTGAACAGAAAATTATCTGCATGGAATTCATAGGAACTGAGAATCAATTAGCTGATGTGTTCACCAAGGCTCTTGATTTTGAGAGATTTTCTACTCTTAGGAAATCTCTAAGTCTGTGTGCTATTTGATTGTCTCACAACATGTGGTCTCAAGTGTGATCACATGTGCATGTTGTAAAAAAAAAAAAAATCATCATCATCTTGCATATTGTCTTGGGCACGACTTTGTCAAATGATTTGTTAAAAAATGTGGCATTTGGAAGACATTTTTTTGAATGTGGATCTCTATTCAAAAAAAAAAAAAAAAAAAGGAAGTTCTCCCAGTGAATGAGCCAAATTAGTGATTGGAAGCCTTTGAGGGAAAAAACTACCTTCTCAATGTGTATGCAGCCACTCATATGTGATCTTATAATCTAGATCAATATGTTCTTTAAATTTTTGGCGTGATCATATGAGAAAGGGCTATCCTTGAGATAGAGTGAAAGCTACCTACTGTTTAAATCCCTTCAGCTTTAAGGCAAAAATCATCTTATAAAGGGACTAGGAGAAAAGAATATTGATCCATTGAATTCAAAAATTACAAAATGTGTTTCTCAATGTGCCAACATTTTTCTTCTACACATTCATTGAGCAAAGTCCCTCACTTGTGTGCGCATTGTCTTATTCTTCATGGTTAGGCATACCAATAGGCCATTTGGTCTGGTGAAAATATTCTTTTGCTAACAGCTTCTCATCATCTATTTTCTCCTAAGTGGATTATGGACTGTGAATCTTTATCCATCATTGTGTTTGTCTATAAACAATTTGAATGGTACTTGATTTTTGGGCATTGAGATGAATTGATGGTCCTCTAGCAAAAGATTTGTCACAGGGACATATTGGGTAATATTAAGTTGCCTATTTTTTTTGAGAATTTGAAAAAAAAGGGAAGGTTATTTTTTACCAAAAATATTTTTGGTAAGGAGCAGTTTTGTTTGGAAAGTAGTAGTTGTTATTTCTCCCTTAAAATTTGGTTGGTTCTTCCCCAAAATTTAAACCGTGCCCTAACTGCTTCTTCTCTCTCGTGTTCTAACAAATTGGTTCAGTACAGTCTCTCTTCCTTCTTCCAGAATCATCAATGGCATCCAAGGACTCTTCCTCTCCATTATCGTCTCAGAATCCAGTACATCCTTCAGCTGATGTCTCCCCAAATATGGAGACATCCGCCACTCACAGCATCCCCCCTCTCACCGTTGTTCCATTCGATGATGCTCCTGCTCCTATTGAGGTTATACTCCCAGGCGAAGCAGGGAATATCATTGACGTTGAGAACCCTCCTGATTTGAAGCAAGTAGGGGCCTCGCTTGGCCCTATTGGGCGCCCTACAGTACGTTTCTCCAAGCGGCAGAGGGGGCTTACTCCCAATTTGGAGCCCCTGTCTCCTACCTCGGTTTCTGAAGCAAAAAAGGGGCGTTTGATGCAAAAGGAGTCTTCAGAGGTGCACCTTGATGATGAAGACGTCACTGATGCTGATTTTGTCCCGCCTTCATCCAATGAGGATATGGATTTTCCTCATGTGTGTGTGGTACGCACTAATGTTCCTCCCTCCGCTTCTGAGCCATCTCTTCCTGCTTCTGTGCTTTAAGAAGATTCTGATGATCTCTTTGAAGAGATTGATAAGTTTCAATCCAATGCTGATTTGGACAGTCCTGTTGCTCCCTCTGTTTAAGCGGCCTCTCCTACACACAGTGATGGTCTCCCGGATGACTCCACCCTTGCAGAAGTCATGCTCAAACTGGGGAAGAAATCTTCTTGCCCTAAATCCCCTACTCTTCCATCCAGTGATAGTGAAAGAACAAATTCCCTTGATAGGGATTCTGTGGAACCATCTGGACAAGCTTCTTCTGAGTCTATTGAAGGTCTTCACTCTGATGATGAAGAAGATGTGGTGGCATCTCCTCACACATCTTCTCCACCCCTGGATATTGGTTCAGCTTTTAATCCTCTTTTCTACACCCGTGAGGCATCTTTGAGGTATGATCGCTTCATCACTCGAAATTTGCTTGAGGAAAAACAGGTTCAGTTAGAGGTTCTTGATCGTTTTAATTTATCTCAATTTTTAATTGATCGAAAACTTTTAAATAATGTGACCTCTTCCTCACCCTATGTCAAAACTCTTGTCATAGAGTTTTATGCCAGCCTTGAAAAGGCCATGTGCATGGAAGGTTCTGACAGATTTGGTCAGGTTTTTGTTCGAAACAAAATAATCTTTTTTTCTCCTTCCAAAATCAATGAGTTTTGTGCAACTGAAAATGCTGAATTATCATCTGTGGTTGATAACTTCAATGAGATCACATCTGTCTTGACTGGGGGAAAAATCAGTAAATGGCCTGTATCTCCTGAGAAACTACAGTCTGCTCAATTAACTTCTTTTTACTCGGTCTTGCACAAATTGTGCACTGCAAATTGGGTCCCTTCAAACAACACCTCAGTGGTGACTCAATCCCAGGCTAAACTCATTTTTCAAATAGGCACTGGCCTTCCTTTTAATTTTGGGCAATGGGTGTTTGATAGTGTTACATTTTATGCTGAAACTCTCTCGGATCGCTGGTCTTTCCCTTTTCCAAGTTTGATTTTTCGCTTCTTGGTGCATCACGGTATCGTGTGCACTGATCGAATCACAAGTCGTCCCAAAGTTTTGAAGATTTCTGCTCAATTGTTGAAAGGGGATAGGGTCATTGACCTACCCTTGGCCAGTTCTTCTGCTGCTGCTGCTGGGATTTCTCCATCTCCTTCTCCAGTTCATATGTCATCTGCAGGTGTCCCTGATTCCTCTACAGCCTCTCTGTCTGTGCCGTTTGTTCGTTCGCAGCTTCCTCTTCTCGCTGCTCAGATTGATGCTACTCGTGCTCACCTTGTATTTCTTGAGGATTTGCAATCTCGGTTCCAGGCATTTCTTGATGACCAAGTGCCATCCTCTTCTGGACAAAAAGGGGGAGACTCCTCTAATGCAGGGGGAGACAACATTGTTTGACATTGATGTTGTTTTAAATGTTATAACATTTCTGTGTCTTGATTGTTAACAGTTTAAACAGTTTATTTTTTTATTTCACTCCTCTGAACTCTCTGTTATTATATCATATCTTTGTGTTATGTTAATCATATCTCATTCAGGGGGAGTTCATTGTGTTTAATTGGTGTTTTGTCCAGAAAGGCAAAAAGGGGGAGATTGTTGGAATATGTCTTCCAAGGATATTTTTGGGATTTCATAATTAGTTATTTTTGAGATTGTTTTTTGCCTTTCTTAGACAATGTTTTATTCATAGATGATTGGTGTATTTTTGGTAAATAATCTTTGACTTTTTTGATTGATTCAATCAAGGTTTTTGATTGATGTAAATATAGTAAATTGTTATTCTAACATTAACATTGCCTTCTTAGTGTTTTCGTGTAGTCCTGAAGCCTATTTAAGAAGATGTTCTCTCCTTTATTCAGCACGCTTTGGAGAGAGATTTGAGATAGAAAAGGGCTGGTACACTGCTGTGTCGTGTGTTGAATGTGAGCAGAAATACAGACACATCCTTCAACACATCTCGTTCTGATGTACTAAAACTGTGTTGAAGTTTCTGTCCTCGATGGAAGTCAGTGTTTATTAGACAGGATTGTATTACCAAAGCATGAGTTTGTAGTCTCTTTTGTCTACTTTCTTTGTTGGGATCTTTTGTTAAAGTTTCACTAGTTGTTTTCTTTGTAATCGGTTCTATATTTTCTAGTGAAAAGATTTTGCCATATTGGCACGTCTACAAGTATTTATACTTGTAGACAAAGGATACATCAATCTTGTTAACTTTCTGTTTTAATTATTCCGCTGCAATTCTACTGGATGTTGCTGTAGATGTTATCACATTTTTGATAACATTTACTGTATTCCAGCATTGTTTTTCCGAGTTACATAGCGATAAAACTTTCAGTTTTAGAATTATGGTTTGAAGAATTGATGAATAAGATGATTAGTGAATTCTAATTGTGCCCTTACTCAAATGCACGTGGAAGGCACATGTGTTACTTAACGAAATTTTACTAACGATATTCATATAAAGGACTAGGCACGTAACTTTTTAATACTCTTAAGACTGAAATTTGAAAAAAAATTATTAAGGAACTAATTGTGAAAAAGTTAATAGTAAAGGGACTAATAGTGTAATTAACCCAAAAAGGAAAAAGGGAAAAGTAAAGGTATTCATTCTACTGCAACAGGAACAGGGTCATCGGCTCCGGAAAGAAAGAAAAGGGGTGCACAATTAAGTGATTAACACCACCACTTTCTATTAATACACTTTCAAAAAATAATTATAAAAATATCATTATTTAAAAAGACATAAATACTCTTTTCTTTTTAAATACAACCACCACTATATTATGACACCTTCTAAATCTCTATATACACTACCAAATAATTTTTCAATACACTCTCCCCCATAATACTTTATAAACTTATTCCTTATTCCAAACTTCCAACTTCCAACTTTTACCAAACTCCCAAAACCAAAACCCCAAAATCAAACCTTTAAGTTTCAACATCCATATTATAACAAAAATCAGGCATGAAGACTAAAGAAGTGAAGCTTGTAACAAAAATTACGTATGAAGACTCTTAGATTTTTTCATGCATTTACGTACATGTCTGAGTTGGGATTTGTTCGGTACTGGTTAATCAGTGGTGTTCAGCTGAACATACCTGTTGTGTTCTATCAGGGGTTACCGAACACCATTGCAGTGTTCTATCAGGGGTTACCGAACACAACTATGGTGTTCATTTAACCAGTTCCGAACACCACTGTGGTATTCCTTCGACCAGTGCCAAACATAATATAACGAAAATTTAACAAAAATCTAATAAATACTATATATATTGTAAATAAAATAATATTTAACATAAAAATTAAAATAAAAATATTATTTGAAGAAACAAAATGAAAGGAAAGAGCGAGTGGGTATGTTGGTGTGGAAGTTGCGTTTGAAATGGGGGGAGGGACGGAGTGCGGTTTTGCTCTTTTTTCTTTGTCATGAAATGAGTTTTGTTTGTGTTGGTGTATTTAAAAATAAGGGTGAGTATGTTGATATTGAGAAAGAAAAAATTATTTAATTGAGAGGGGGTAAAATACAAAATATTGGAGTGGTGTATTGAGTATTTATGCCGGTGTGAAATCTATATATATATATATATATATATATATATATTTAAAGTTGGTGAGGAGACATGTAAGTTTGCCACCTCATACCAATTTGATAAAGCTTCATTCTCATGACTTGACTTTTGAAATTCTAGGGAGGATGTCATTAGCTAATAGTTTTAGCTATAGGACTATAGGTATGATATTGTGATATATAACATTCTTCAAATATATTAGTAGAAGAACATTAGCTATTGGCTAGAAAACGAAAAGCTAGGAAAAAAGTTGATGTTAAGATTTGAACCCACGCCTTTTTAAATTAAATATGAAAAATCACCTTAAACTAACTCAACTATTTATATTATATGAATATACCTCACATCCTTTTGTTAAAGATGCATTCTCAAGCCTCCTAACAAGAGTGTCCTTTCAACTTCCAACTTAGATGATTGTTGTGTCATTATTTAATAATTATACATAATTTGAATAGCTATGATATTGAGAATTAATCCCAACTATAATTGCTAATAGTAGGTTACAAAGAATTATACGAACAATAGTAGTGTTGTGCTAGGAAGTTGAAAGATATGTATTAATTTTAGAAGTCCTAAAGTCACCAGGTTTGTTTTGTTTTTTCATGCTTTCAATTACTCATCTTGACGGTTGTTTGTTCATAGCCTTTTATTCGGCTTCTTACGTAAACTTTTGGTTTTGTTCATCTCAATTATAATCTGAACACAAAACGCCTTTGTAATTCTCACTAGAACACAATAGTTGAATGAATTATATTGTTTGAGAATACAATAGGTGTGCTCTTGGAGTTCTTTTCTGCATATTCCTACCAGCCTATGGAGCTTCATTTGCATCAACTTCATATGAGTCACTAAGGGATTTTGGTTAGTCTTCCATTTCATTATTATTGATGAAAATGTCCGACTCCGATCATATTATAGTTAGATCTAGAAAGTTTGTTAATTAAAATATTGTGTTTTTTGTTCTAATATTTTTCTTGATTTTTAGTGTTTTTATATTCGATTTTGATTTACAATTCTTGACTAAAATTTTGATTGTGTTTTTGCTATTTGATTCATTCTTGCTTTTTCTTAAGATGATGATTTTTATTTTTGATTTACTTTTGCTTTTGCTTATGGTTGTTGAATTGTTCTTTAGCTTTTCCTCAAACCTTTAATTTAGATTTGACTTTCATTTTGTTTTTAGTTTTATTTTTAATTTTAGTTTTGGTCTTGATTAAAAAATTATATTTTAATAGACTTGGATTTGATTATTGGCTTTTAATTTTGATTATTAGACCTGATTAATAATTTAATTTTGTGTAGATGATGATTTTTGTTTTCATTTTTGTTTTTGCTTTAGATTATGGTTTTTAGTTTTGATTCTTTATTGATTTTATATTTTTCTTTTTATTTTGGTATTGCCATCGATTTCTATTTTGTATGTTGGTTATTAAAATATATTTTTTTAGTTGATTCTTTGTTTGTTCTTTTTTGTTTTTGTTTTTGTTTTTGTTTTCATTTTTTTTTTTTTGTGTTAGATTTGGGGTTTGACCCTTTATTATTTGGCTTCTAGCTATTGGTCTTGATTTTTAGATGATGCTTTTGGTTATTGCTTTACTTAGCTCATGATTTTTAATTTTGCTTTGATTTGATTTTAGTTTTTATTTTAAATTTGGGTATGATTTTTTTTTTCGGGTATTAAAACTTTTTCTTTTTATTTAGCACTTGATCTTTATTTTTGTTTTTCTTTTTTTGATCTTTCAATTTACGGTATTTAATTTGGGTTTGTTTAGAGGATACTTATGGGGTTAATATATATGAAGAGCCAGGCCCAAACTGTGGGCCCAAGGTTCAGGCCCGAGACATAATACGGGTCTAGGCCCGTCACATAGCGAGCAGACATGGAGCAACCGAGCAGCTTATCAACCTGGTCATATGCGAGCAGGTCTCACGAGCAGAACTCAGGAGGCAATGATCTGAGTCCTCGACTAGGATTCAGCGAGCAGGATGTGTTGTGTAACGCCTGAGATAGGGACGTGGCGTAACGTACGGGGACAGTTGAGCCCGACGGTTACGCCCATTACTCCTGGCAGTTATACCCATTACACCAGCATTCATACCCACGCCTGGGTAGTTATGAATGGACGTTACTCCATAGAAGAACAGACCTATAAAAGCCTTGGATCCATTTCAAGGCAAAGGTACGCATACTAAGACTTGAGCTTACACTCTGCCAGATTGTGATTTGAGCTTGCAACTTACTCTCACACCGGAGTGTCTTAGCAGGGTCAGCCCCTGCATTCACCTAGTGTTTGCTTCTTTTCTTAAACAAATCATACTAAGCCCGGATATCCTAACGGACAAGCAGTCCAGCCCAGCAGACGTGAGATTCCTTGCGGCATCAGTTTGGTTCCGTTGCCGGGAAAGTTTTTCTTGACCATTTGTACGCGTTTTGTTGGGTTTGATTTAACACTAGCATGGCTGGAAATGGAAGAGACACCTTGGGTGACAAGCGGTTCGGGGCCATTGGGGCCAAGGAGGCTCGGCTTTGCCACCTCCCCGGATTACGGCCGGGACCACACTGTCGCCTTCTCGGACGAGTCACGTCCTCGGCTTACTCGAAGGAGGGCCTTCCAATGTGAACCGCCAACCCGAGCAGTGGGTTGAGCTCCGCGCACACTTGAACGCCAAGAGGATGCGGTCACCCGCACGACCCGGTTGATCGATGCAGCTCGCTCTGCGGCTTTAGCTAATCAGCGGTGTACCTAAGCAAATGTACGCCACGAATCGCCATGCTCGCTATGGGCACACTCCTTCCGAGACACGGCTCATCCCACCTGTGGTTACGGTGGCGCGCGAAGTGAAAGGCCTCAGTCTCAAGGTCGCCGGAAGACGGCGGGATGATGTGATCAATGTGGATAGCACGGAACAGCCGTGCCCGCAGAGCCGCTAGGACAAAGGGAAAGGTCTGCTCGTTCGGAGTCGGACGGGCTAAAGTGTACATGACCGCTTGGTATACGCAGACGGTCGGACACGTGGGCGACCGAGGGCTCTAGGGGACGAGCGAGGAGTGAAGAGGCGAATCCCGGCCTGACACGCCCGTAGGGATGGGGCAAAAATCTCATCGCGCTAGACGCACTCCTCACCTAAGAGAGGTCTCCAGACGTAGATCGGACCATCATTCTTCTCGTGCCGAGAGGAGTCATCGCCCGAGCGGTCGTTAGGCTGCCCGCTCCATGCATGAGCCCGATGAGGCAATGAAGGAGATGCGATTGCGGCTGAGGCCCTGAGGCGGCCGCACCGGCCTGGATATGTGATCCGGGAGAGGAGAAGGATCCTTTGCGATTGGATTGTGGCCGCACCAACCGATCCGAGATGTCCCATTGCTACGCTTGATAAGTACTCGGGAAAACCAATGCACGCGATCACTTGCAGGGATTCGAGAACCGATCAATATGGTTACCAAGGATCCTGCAAAGTGTAAGGCATTGGTCGTACCTTCCAGGCAAAGCGGTGACATGGTACGAAAACTTCCTGGCATCGATCACAGTGGTCGGATTTGCGGAGTAAGTTTCGGTCGAGTTTGCAATGGCAGGGGTTACGCCTAAGGCTAGAATGGACCTCTGCAGCATCCGACAAAGGGATGGCGAGACAGTTGGGAAATACCTGGAACGGTTCCAGAAGATGCTCGAGAAGGTTGATGACCTGACTGATAGGGAGGTCACGATGTGTTTTATTGGGGGCATGAGCGAAACGGAAGGCCGAGTTTAGCATGAGGGAATTGAGCCAAGCGGAGATGTTTTCTCGCGCCCAGAGCTGGTGTGTTACATTTGAGGAGGACGCCGAGGGGTCTAAGAAGAAAGATAAGAAGACTGATAAAAAGGAGGATGGTAAGGATGCTGCGGGCAAGAATGGGTCGTCAACGACCAAGGGCTGGCGGAGGAACCGTGCTCGGGCGAATGATCGCATGGATTTCGATCCTCTCAACACTACTCGGGAGGCTATTATGAATGAAATCCGTGCGGAGTTGCCCCCAGCAGATCCGTTGGACCCGGCATTTGAAGCAAGGAGAGATAGGACGAAGCGGTGCGCCTATCATAATGATATAGGGCATGGAACGGAGGATTGCATACAGCTGAAGAGGGAAATTCAGAGATTGCTGAACCAAGGGAGGCTAGATCGCTTTCGTATGCGAACAGAGAACAGGGATCGCAGGGATGATCGGGAGCCTAGGGAGGAGCCTCCGAAGAGGGGTAATGTTGAGCGACGAGGACGGTTGAATGTTATATTGGAGGAGGAGCCTAGCCTCCATCAGTTGAAATCTCAGATTTACACCTTGAATAAGCTGCCCTATGTGCCAGTCAGTGTGGGGCCTGACGAGGAGACTATACAGTTCACCAGGAGCGAGCTGGCAATAGGCAAGCTGGCTTCCGAGCAGAATTTGGTGGTTGAGGCCTGCATTGATTACTGGGATGTAGCCAGGGTGTTGATCGATACGGGGGCTTCCAGGGACGTCTTGTACTACAGGTGTTTCAAAAACTTGGGGTATGAGGACAAGGACTTGAAACCTTACAAGGGTCGCTGGAGGGATTTACCAACCACAAGGTGGCTGTCAAAGGGACCATAAAGTGGAGGTGATCTCGGGAAAGGAGCAGTCCGGGATGGAGAAGGTCTTATTCTTGGTGATCGACTTGAGCTCGCCCTTCAATGCATTCAGGCGTCCCTGCAATGGTAAAATTTCACTCGTGGCATCGGTGCCCCATCGGCGGGTAAAGTTTCGGCTGCAGGGGTGTTGGCGAGAAGTAGGCCGCAGGTGATGAAGTTTCGGAGGAAACTCACGGGGCTAGAGGAAAGTTGACGATCAATACTCCGAACGGACGATCACGATGACGGAAAAAGAAAAACTCACGGTCACGACTACCATGGATATGAGCATGATCCCGGCCGTCGATGAGGATGTTGAGATGGTGAGCGCAGAGCCGAATAGAGGCCTGGATACTCCGCATCCATTGGAGATAGAGACACTTCAGTCGGGAAGCTCAGATCTTCACCTCACGGTGACTTAGAGGAAGTTATTATAAATCCCGCCTATCCCGAGCGAAGATCAAGGTGGGGGGGAACAACACCGGAGGGCCAGAAAGGTTGATAGCCTTCCTTCGTCGAGTTTGGATGTGTTTGCTTGACCGTGGAGGATATGAGGGTGTCAATCCGGAGGTAGCATTGCACAAGCCGAATGCGAGCATGGATTTCAAGCCAATACACGGCCAAGACAGATTCGCGAGAAGGAAAAGGCCATCCGGTGGAGGTTGAAAAGCTACTCATTGCGGATATCATTGAGGAAATCTATTACCCGACCTGGTTGCGAATGTGGTAATGGTTAAAAAAGCAATGGCAAGTGGAGGATGTGTGTAGATTTCAACGACTGAATAAAGCTTGCCCGAAGGATTGCTACCCATTACCAAGGATTGATGTGGGTGGATGCCATTCTTGGTTTCGAAATGTTGAGCTTCATGGATGCCTACTCGGGTTATCATCGTCGAATGGACGAGCGGGATAAGCCATTGACAGCTTTCCGAGCGGCGGGGCTCAGTATTGCTACAAGATGATGCCTTCGGCCGAAGAATGCGGGGCCACGTACCGAGAATGGTGAACAAGGTGTTTGCACCACAGCTGGGCAGGAACGTGGAAGCCTATGTGGACGACATGGTGGTCAAAACCAAGGGTCACGACCATATATCCGATTTGGAGGAGACATTTAACAACTTGCGGAAGCACAACATGAAGCTGAATCCCAGCAAGTGTGTCTTCTGAGCGGCGGGCAAGTTCCTCGGATTCATGGTGAACGAAAGGGGAATAGAGGCAAATCCGAGAAGATCAAAGCTCTAATGGATATGAAGGAGCCGACCATTAAGGAAGTACGCGTTTGAATGGTCGAATCATCGCCCTTGGTCGGTTCATCTCCCGATCAGTGAGAAGTGCCGCCATTCTTCAAGATCTTGGGTAACAAGAGCTTTGAGTGGACGGCTGAATGCTCGAAAGCTTTCCAACAGCTAAAGGATTACTTGGGTGCACCTCCTCTCTTGAGTAGTCCTGTGGTAGGCGAGTGTTTGTATGTTTATCTCGCGGCCACCGATCAGGCTGTGGCCGCAGTATTGGTTAGGGAAGAGGTGGAAGCCAAAACCGATGTACTATGTATCAAAGGCTTTGACTCGGTTGAAGCTCGTTATTTTAATGCGAAAAGTTAGCTTACTCGCTTGTTGTCTCAGCTGCGAGCTTATTTTTCTCACATGAGATTGTTGTGTACTCGACCAACCTCTTCGAAAAATCTTGCACAAACCAGATTCCTCGGGCGAGTTGTTGGCATGGTCAATTGAGTTGACAGAGTTTCACATTGACTACCAGCCTCGGAGGGCGATCAAGGCTCAGGCCTTGGCAGACTTTCTGGTAGAAACAACTTTTGAGGCAAAGGATAAGGTACCAGAGGTGAGCATTCCGAGGCCGACAGCCTCCTCGTCTGCACGACCGGACGATTGTTGGCGGTGTTCGTAGATGGGGCAAGTAAGGATGGAAGTGGCGCGGGGTTTTGCTCGTATCTCCGCCGCGACGAAGAATTCGAGGTCGCTTACGATTCAAGTTTCTGCTTCCAACAATCGCCGAGTATGAGGCCACGATCGCCGGTTTGGAGTTAGCGCCGGACATGGGTGTGGTTGCTTTGGTTATACAGTGATTCCCAGTGGTGGTTAATCAAGTTCGAGGAGTATGGTGTGAACCACCCTACTTTGGCTAAGTCGCGAGTTGGTGAAGGAGTGTTGGCTAGGTTAGCATTTTGGGAGTCATTACGGATTGATCGGGCGAGATAATATGCGGGCATTTCCTATCTAAGATGGCCACCGAGGATATTCAAGAGTTGAGTCCGGCTGTGGTGGAATACTGGATTGCCGGCAATTTCGAGAAAAGGTGATGGACATCGAGTTGGCTCAGAGGTGTTGGATCGATGAGATACAGGAGTACATTGAGCAAGGTTTGCTGCCTGAAGACAAAGATCAGGCTAGAGTCATTCAGAAGTGGTCTGCTCGCTACACGGTGGTAGGAGGAGTTCTGTACCGAAGGTCTTTCTCGAAGCCATTGTTGCGATGTGTGCGACCGAAGTGGCCGAGAAGTTGCTAGCGAGGTCCATGAGGGAGTTTGTGGTGGACATCCAGGGCAAGGACTCGGCCGACAAGATATTGACCTTGGGGTTCTATTGGTTGACTCGAGAAGGGATCTGAAAACTATGTGAGGAAATGTGACAAGTGTCGGCGATTTGCGCTATACCCGGGTGCCTTCTACCGAGCGAGTCTAGTAGTGGCATCCTGCCGTTTGATATGTGGGGATAGATCTTATTGGACCATTTCCCACAGCAAGGGGAAATTGCAAGTATGTAATCGTGGCAATTGATTACTTCACCAAGTGGGTGGAAGCGAAACCTCTGGCAAACATTACCGAGGAGAATGCCATCAACTTCGTGCATGACTATATCTGGTGTCGTTTTGGGGTCCCGCGAGCAATTGTTTCTGATAATGGCACTCAGTTTTCTGATCAATTTACTGAGGCTTGTGCCAATTTGCATATCAAACATTGGAAGTCTTCAGTAGCTTACCCTCAGGGCAATGGGCAGGCTGAGGCTGCGAATAAACGGGTATTACACGCCTCAGCGAAACACGGAAGGACGAGCGGGGTGGTTAGACGAGTTACAGTCAGCACTTTGGGCAGTCAGGACAACAGTTAGGGGGCCAACCGGGGAGACTCCTTTTGCCCTGACTTATGGGTCGGAGGCCATGGCACCAGTTGAAATGGCTCTGCCTAGCTTAAGGGTGTCACATTATGATGAAGGGAACAACACTGCTGCTCGCCGGGAGGACCTGGATTTACTGGAAGAAAGGAGAGTAGAGGCCAGAATGAAAATGGTGAATTACAAGCAGCGAGCAAAAATGCATCATGATAAGCGGGTGCATAAACGAGCACATGACTTAGTTAATTTCAAGGATTATTGTTATGCTCCCAGGTCGAGTTGATTCCTTAATTAATGTTTGAGGTCATGTGTTGCTCGAGTAACGAGCACGTGACTTAGTTAATTTCAAGGATTATTGTTATGCTCCCAGGCCAAGTTGATTCCTTAATTAATGTTTGAGGTCACGTGTTGCTCGGGTGACGAGCACGTGACTTAGTTAATTTCAAGGATTATTGTAATGTTTCCAGGTCGAGTGGATGCATCTTACCAGGTCCAAGGTGAACACGAGCAGATAGTACTCCTCACCCTCGAGATGAATCTCGAAGAATAAGGAGTGGGGGACTTCTGATGAACATATTTTGGACCTGCTAGATTGTATGGGCGTCCCCCAGCAGATGGGCCCAAAATGAATAGAGGCCCGGTCCACGCGGGTATATATATATACTCCCTCCTATGCCAAGGAAAGGTATGCCATTTTTACACAGGGAATATACTTTCTAGTCAGTATTCTCTAATGGCCGATATACTAATTATCACGCCGGAGGGCTTTGGCGGGGACCCTCCCCGCCCCTCTCACGGTGTCTATTTTGCAGATAATTATATGCCGGATATCCTACGTTCGCGACGGCTCGGCACCCCCGGTGCCCCTGATTTTTTGGCGGCATCAATATATTTCTCACGATTTATGGTTTTACGGTATAAATCATGTTGATATAAATTAATTATATAGCCCCGAAGATGTGGCCGAACCACACATGTAGAGTGTCAATGAGGTGTTTTTTTTAGTCCACTTCAACAAACAATCTGTTAACAACAATATTATTTCAAAGAAAAAATAACAATTGTGAGAAATTGAAAGTTCTAAAATGTTGTCATACTAATAGTGCAAAAGAAACTCATGTATATCCTAACTATTATTTAATCTAGAGTTTAGAAATTAATCAAAAGTACGAATAGATAAAATAATAATAATAATATTATTATTATTAAGAAGAAGAAACAAAAGAAAATTTAAATAAGCATACTAAATTATAAAAATAATATCTAGCAGTTGAAATAAATTATTAATGAAACTTATTCAAATAAGTGTACTTGAAATGAACCATAAATGGGTCTTCTTCAAATCTTCAATCTTATGAGGTCCAAACATTTTCAAAATAGACTCTTTTATAATTATTGTATCCAATTAAACATTTTCTAACCATTGAACGATTTTTAAAAATTATATTAAAAAATATAATTATATTCAATCCTTAAATAATTTTTTTCTGTTCAAAAAGAGATGACTATTATTTTTCTTCAATATGTCCGAAAGTAGATATTTTATTTTTAATTTAGTAAACATTCTTCAAAAATATCTTTATTAAGTGCGAGATAAAAAAAGAAACCCAACAATTTGATATCCTTAAAGGATACTTTAAAAATAACATGTATACCAACAAGCGCCTATAATTATAATGATAATTTTTCATATAAATATTTTTAATACGTATCAATTAATGTTAAAATTAAATTCTCAGAAAAAGCATCAAACATCTTTATAAAGAGAGACTCAATAATAATAATTTTATTTAAAAATATTTCTAAAATGTATCAATTAATTCCAAAAATAAATTAAACCCGTGCTCCGCACGGGCTCTACGCTAGTTAGTATAATGGGTGTATTAGGAGTAAAAGGGGTGGTTAATTACGCTGCTCAAAGGGTAGCTTGGCCATACACATAGTAAACCAACCAGTAAAGAAGAAGAAGAAATTGAGGGTGGTGGGTGGGTGGGATGGCAAGAGCAGGGGGAATAACGAACGCCGTGAACGTAGGGATAGCAGTGCAAGCTGACTGGGAGAATCGCGAGTTCATTTCTCACATTTCCCTCAATGTCCGTCGCCTCTTTGACTTCCTCCTCCAATTCGGTACCTTTATTTTCTTTTCTTCAATTTTCATTCTTTCAGCATTTTCTCCATCACTCGCATCTAACCTCGATCTACTTTCTTTTACATTTCTCCCTCATCGGAATTCTGAAAATTAATTGAAATTCCGACCCCTGCCCTGAAAGTTTGATTCTGATTATCTGATTGAGATTGCTATATACATTTTGTCAAATTTTTTCATCTCCCTATTTGATGGTGACAAATGCGTACCGCAGTCTTTTCTGATTGTCCAAAGTTAGGGCTCCGTTTGATCTGCCTGCCGTTGAATATGTGTGTTTCGAATTTAATTTTAGTCGGGCGAATTAATAGATAGAGAGGTAAAAATTTGTGGACCGAACCGCAAGTTACATGGATTGTTCATCTATGAGATTTAGAATCTGCTTCCCTTTCCGTGATGATGAGAGTTTAGCCTGTGAATCTCAACTTAACTGCTTTTCTTCAATTTTCTCTTTGTTTGGTGTTGCTCTTGAGAACGATATATGCAGAACTGGATATGTATCTTTATGTTTTTCTAGAAAACTTGGACACTGCGTAAAAGTAATGTTTAAGAAGGGAATGCATTTCGCCATCTTAGAGTGTACATAGAGACATTTGACTTCAAGAAAGATTAGTAGTATACAGTGGACTTACGTGGAACGTATTGGTTGCATTAGCGGTTCTTCTTCACTTTAGGAACGGCAGCAAGATAACGATGCATAAAGCTTGGGACAAGATCCAACATGGGACCACTGTTACGACTATGATTCCCCATAACAAGCCTTGCTTCTAAATTTAAAGGCTCTTGAAGAGTTTCCTCTTGTTTTCATCTCTTCAAGAGAGTTCACTTTTTGAGGGAATTTCCTTGGCTATTTTGGGGAGTATTTACTATATGGGAGATTTTTCTGAAAGTCTCAACATATGAAATCAAAGCTCTCAGTTTTATCTCTAGGCTAGAAGAATTTTCTAGTATTTTTCTTGATCAGGACACTCACTAATCTTTCCTTTGTGCATCATCATTTTAGAAGAACTGTGATTCTTGCAAATTTTTGGGGCAAAGTTCAACCTCTTTAGCAACTTTCCATAATCCTTTTAAGAATGAGCAGAGGAACAACAAAGCTCCTACGCTCCCTCCAATAGAATAGGTAGAGGCGAAAGGAATAATAAGTAAAAAAAAACCCCTTCCCCACACTATCTTTCCCTTGCATGTCATCATATTAGAAAGGATAGACTAGAGTTACCTTGTTCGAACAAACCTAAATTGTGTAACTCAAATGCTAAAGCCTTTTAGTAGTAGAGTGATTCAAGGGAGTTTTTTGATTTCTTACATAGAGGCTCTTGTTGGAGCTCCAAGGCTGAACTATAAGCGAAGCGTATGCTAATGGATGTCATTGATCAGCTGAAACCTAGTCCTCTTCTCTGCCTAAGCCTTTCAGTCTTTCTTTGTTCTGTCCTATTGTATTGGTATAAACTATGAGCGGAGTTCTTTATCAGTATACGAGTTCATCAAGCTCTAGTTGACCACAACTATGTCAAACCAGGGCTCGTCCTGAAGAAGCAGAGCTTCTTATGCATGATTATACTTTTGATGCTGTTCAAAACTTGGCAGTAAGTATGCCTTTTATTTTAGAAGTAGGCGAATATAGTTGCCTTACTTAGTATTTGGTTCTTTTAATAATTACCCTGTTATATCCGACGGAATTTTGAACGATTGTAAAGAGAAATATATCAACACCTGGTGTGGGGGCTTACTTAAAAGAAATAGCAATTTGGATGAACCAATTGAACAAGAACTATGACTTTGATAAGTTTGATGGTCATCTAAGAAGAGGACGATATGTAACTAACTTCGAATAGGGACCTTCATTATCTTAGTGCACCACTGCATTTTCTTCTTGTTTCTACTTTTCAGGAAAAGATCATTTGTTTGTCAAATTCTCTTTGCAATTGTTACTTCTTACAGGATATCATATCCTGGAATTATTTGAATACTAGTAATACACTTACTGAGCAATATAATCTCGTCTTTCAGAGGCCACGACAAAGAGCAAATTGGCATCCTTGAATGAGAAACTTGATACGTTGGAGCGTCGTCTAGAAATGCTCGAAGTGCAAGTCGGTACTGCTACAGCTAACCCGGATTTATTCACAACCTAATTTTGCCAGATTATGACTTTGTAGAAAAAAAGCTTACATGTAAGCACCCTGTCATTTAGATTGTGAACAGATTGCCTCGCTTTCCAGAATCCAGTTTGACATGTTTGTTTTCATGCCTTCCGTATTATTTGTTCTATCCAATAAACTCAATGTTACTGTGTCGCTTGTTTATGAATGATATAATAAAAAAATTCTAATTGTTCTGGGTTGTCTCATAGTATTTTAAAGTTTTATAGAATTTGCTGCTCCGTTTTAAAATAGATCACTAATGAAAGTTGAAGTGGTGCTTGTCGATACTAAAAAACTCACAGATGGATTGTACTCAACTTATTAGCCTCCATTAATCCTGTTTCATTGATTATCTGAAGCCCTTATGCGTTGCCAAATATTGGGTCATGTTCTCTTTGAACTTCTTTGTCAGAACCCTATCACTTGAGCTGGCCTCCTATTGCACTTTCTGATCTGCTTGCTACTTGCTAAAATTGTTTGTAAGAAAGCTTGGAAATCTAAGCTCTACCATGTTACTCGTTAACCTGCAATCATCACCATAGCTATGCGGCTGCGCCCATATTATGTGCATGCTCTTTTACTGCTCAACATATGCCTAAGGACGTATTGCAAATGCATGATTATGGAGTTGTAATGGGGTATGAAGCATGTGAGCAGATTATATGTTGTGCATGTGCTTTAAACCCATGTCCTACTGAACTGGTTTTGTTATTTAGGCTGAGCATATATATGCAATTATAATTATACTTCAGTTCGTTCATTGGGTGTAATATGGGGCTATTGTTTATTCAGTGATCGTAAATTGCTCTCTCCCTGCCCGCCCGTGGATGTTGATTAGGATATGTAGACTGCTTCATTGATTGACTGCCTGGTTATAATCGATCTTGTAATGGTGAAACCTTTTTCAATGTGGATATCGAAGACACCATCTGCCCGGGGGGGGGGGAGAATAGTGGTTCCTTTATAGATTTTTTGTGCAACACTTCTGCCTTTCATTCTTTTGTTTACTGATCACACCTACCATCCTCCTCCATTTTAAAACTATTCTACTTCCTTTTAGCTACGCAAGATATCTTGTTCTTTTAGTGTCAGGCTGAAACTAGTGTTTGTTCCGACCCCAGCTTTTCCATTTTGTTTAGAGCGTGGGTAAGGTTGTTTATCTGATTGTCAAAGAAGATGTGTGGTAAATTGACAGAGTATATTATCTAAAATGAATTTTTGAACAGGCCTCATATATAAAGAATGCTAGAAGTAGGATATGCAATACACAGTCCGTGCTGTGGTACTAATAGCGTTGAAGCAGATTACTAGATTGTTTTTGTCTTTAAGAAAATTGAATTGGTATCCATTTGCATAATATTAGAAAGAGAAGTGAGGAATCAACCTTATTTTCTCTTATGTTATTCATTATGCAATGTGACAAAAGTGATTATCTCTAGCAAGTGATAAATAACTCTGCAACCAAATAATTATCTTGGTTGTGGAGGAGCGGGCTGCAAAAGCAGAGGGGAAGGTTCTGTTGGAGTTGGAGTGGGTGCAATAACAATTGGCCTCTCAATGGAGAAGCGATTCGATCCTCCAAAGCTGTCTATGGACCTCATGTATTCAGATGCATTGTTCTCGATGATCAAGGCATCCTCTAGCTCCCGGACAATGTCAACCATGCATGGTCTATAAGCAGAGTAGGGTTCAATACATGCAAGTGCTACTTCCACCACTCTCCACATTGCTTCTGCGTGGTACCCACCCTTTATGCTAAGGTCCACTATTTCGTCCATCCTTGAGTTCCTTATATAAGGTTTTGCCTGTACGGAAGATAGTGCTGCTTGCTAAATTATATAGAAATTAGGGAGCACTTTAAAAGCATATGAGCAACAAAATAAAGTGAAACACATTTTGATAGTTGAGTAGCTAAAGTACTCGAATTGTACTCAATGTGTGTTGCAGAAAAATAATTAAGCTCATTATTCAGTTCCAATGGAAAACCAAATAGATAAGTAAATTGCTGATTGTGATTAAAGATCGTAGTAATGTACAGAACTTTCTGATCAACGTAATATGTATGGAACTTAAGCTTGTTATGAATACTAAATAGCACTATTTACTTTCTTTAGCAATTTGAATTGAAGATATGTATAGATATTGATATAGCAGTACTTGTATTATACTACCATTTCTTTTTTGAAAATTACAGTTCTTAAGTGTTTTTCAGGAACTTAATAGTAATTATATGAGTTGTGCTTGTTCTTTCAAAACATATCTTTTCATTTGATTGGTAAACCATTTCTCCAGACGATTGTTGCTCATAGATAAAAGAAATTCATATCCTTTTTTTAGAATGATATAGACAAACAAGTCATTCTATTTTTTCTTTCTTATTTTTTAAGAAAAGAGGTGTTAAATCATAAAAAGACTTGGAGATAATCATGCCACGTTTAAAATGAGGGAAATTTATGGTGCGGAAATCCTTGGATACTGGCAGGAAGGTTGATGTACATGTAGATATGGTATTTAAGGTCAAAAGATGGGAAATTGACCATACCCATTCAACCAAACTCCACTCGTTTCGTGGCCTGTGTATGTTGAGAGGCTCTCGACCGCTTATTATTTCAAGTAGCACAACTCCAAAGCTGAAAACATCACTTTTTGCAGACAAGTGTTGGGTTGAATAATACCTGGAAAAACTCAAGGGTTACAGATTGTGCAAGATGTTGAAAACCAGTTTAGGATGTGATGAAGTTATTGATGTCATTGTGGTGCTCTCTGAAGAAATGATATTATAGAGGTCTAAGAAAGCTTCCATGTACATTGGTATGTTAAATTTTTTTAATACGCATCACAAATAAAAAAATCTAACCCATGGGCTAATTTACTGCAAAATTAACAGGTGAAATTAGTTCGCGTCATTATATCAGTTTGGAAAAACTCATACTTACTCTGGGTCCAAGTATCCAGCTGTCCCCCTTACTTCTAGAGAAGCACCACTATCACCTTCTTGAGGAGCGTATTTCGAAAACCCAAAGTCTGCCACCTTGGCACACATGCTATGATCTAGGAGGATGTTACTTGATTTTACATCCCGGTGTATTACGGAGCGCCCAGAAAATGTGTGAAGATATGTCAAACCTGAACTAACAAACTGAGTCAGAGATTCTAGTATCAATGCCTTACCAGGAAAACAGAGGGGTCTAAATCTCCTAGATTTTCAAAATAAATAATTACCAGCAGATAGATGGTGAATTAAGATATCATGTGACAAAACCAAAAAATGTGGAGTAATATTCATCTAATATTAGGTGGCATTCAGTTGCCAGTATAGATCTAAGGACCGTCAGTTTTAGAGATTCAATTTTCAGTTGCCAATGTGGATCTAAGGACCTTCAGTTTCTAAGGAATGTCAGTTTTGGTTGTTCTCTCAAACCTCTGTAATGGGCTTAGTCTGATCTGTGGGAACACTACCTCCCAAATGCAAACTGTGAAGGTGGCACAATTGCCATGTTCCATATTCTGTTAAGATGTGCATTCATTGTTTTAATGCTAATGATATCATTATCTAAACTTGTCTGCAATTATTAGAATTATTTTAAATTTATTTCTACTAAACTCGGTAATTTTACATGCTGCGTAATATTAACTCTTTCTCATGACTTGGACTGTTATTTGTGTATGCTAGATCTATTGGGCAGTGTTAAATGTTATTGTTGTATTAACTATAGATCTCGAAGTGAATCCAAAGAGACTTTAGAAATACTCTATATCCTTTGTTTTGAAAATGATTAGGTTGCCAACCCTGAGATAGGAAGTTTGGTTTGAGGGCATTCACTTTGTGCCAAATATATTGAAAAACCTATTCCCTCTTCCAGCACTATGCATAAGAATGATCAACACCAGAAATGGTCTTTCGAAGTTTTAATTATTCTCATAGACTGAGGATTAGAACATAATAGATTCTTTATTGCTAGAAAGTCTCCTGTTTTACTTGCCTCGAGCAGCTCCTAAAGCTATGGAAAGTCTGGTTGGCCAGTCAAGAGCTCTTCGTTTTGATGCGTCACCTGTTAAAGAAATTATGTAGTGAGTAATAATGGATTGGTATAATGAATGCGTGCTGAAAAACTTTCACATGTAGATGAGAAGTACCATAGAGCCGATCTTGTAGGGAGCCGTTGGACATAAATGGATAAACAAGAATTTGTTGTTCATTTTCGCAACAATAGCCAAGAAGTGGGACCAGATTCTCATGCCGAATAGCTGAGAGAAGGGTCAACTGTAGACAACATTGTTGATGAACAATATTTAGCTGGGATGTTACGGTAATGGGTGAAATTTCATTGATGAAAATTTGGTAAACTTGATCTAGTTGTGGAAACAAATGTGATTAGACATTGTCTAAAATAAAGTTTATTTTTGCCAAAGCCATATATAATTCCCAAAGGAATTGTACAGTAGCTACTGCTCATGGCATTAATTGCTACATTATGAATTGCTGAGCAGCGCTTTGCCATTAATGCTACCCTAAAAAGCATTAGAAAGGCCGGCAATTATTCAGAGTTTCAAAATGATGAAATATATGAAGGTGAGGTGGTGATAAATAAATTTGACTAGCCTTATGTGTTGCTTTCAGTATTGGGATGGTTCATGTCTAATCAGTTCATGCAAATATTAATATTATTAAGGGATGTAGGTTTAGAATGGTTGGTGAAAAAAGACATCACTTTACCTCATTATCGAACTCACGAGTTCCCTGTGTTGAAGTGGCCGAGCGAACCTTAACGGCGACTTCCTGACCATCTGGTAGAGTACCACGGTAAACAGATCCAAAGCCCCCTTCACCTATCAAAGTTTTATACTGCTGTATGGCACTTTCTATTTGCTCAAGAGTGAAACTCTGTATAGAGATTGACTTTAAACTGATCTCATTTGTGCTACTGGGTATTGCATAAACTGCATCTGCATTTTAGTGAAGCTTTCTTGAAAAACCAAACTTCTTTATAAAACAAGATACAAATAGTACTTAACTTTTGTGTCGTTAACTGGACTTAAACTTTAACTAAACTGTGAATCTAATTTATTGTTAACCAGGAATACAATGATTTCACATAATCCCAATTCCGAAAAGTGAATTTGTGAAAAGAGAATAAATAAATTTGCTGCTTGTTAGTACATTATTTGTTGTCGTCTCGAGTGAAACTCTTATACTCCCTCATTTCCTATAAAGAGTCCAGTTTGACTTGGGACACCGATTAAGAAAAGCTACTTGACTCTATTATAGATATTAGGATGTTGTGAGTTTTTCATTTATACCCATGTGAAAGTGGGACCTATCAATTAAAGTATGAATCAAATTAAGGCTAACGTGGTAAAAGTAACATCCCAAAAGGAAAGATTAGAAAGTGGACACTTTATTTGGAACGGCCTAAAAAGGAAAGATGGACTCTTTTTTAGGAATGGAGGGAGTAGTTTATTGTACTCATCCTTTCATGCATAATTGTTTTAAGTTTAGTATGGCTGAGGAGACAAGCTATTATTAGATCACTTTCTTTTTGTGTAATCATTCCAACCTATTGGACACTAGAGGATCTAGTACCTAACGTAATTGCAATACAACAGGGACACTGATATGTCGAGTTACCTGTTTTGCATCCCAAAACTCAAGTGTATAGAAACAAATAAGATTACCAATTGGGATTTTAATATTCAAAGAATTGTATTTAGATATCTATGTGCTCACTCTTTGTCATTGGACGTCCTTTCACATTGAGTTTCCCCCTTGCAATCAACTTTTTCTTGAAAAAGCAAATTCCAATAGCAACTGCTACAGTAAGTAAGAGGAGTCCAGAAATTGTGCCAATGACAACTCCTCGTGCTGAATGTGATGGTGTTTGACCACCACACATTCCATAGCTGAAACAGAAATATTAAAAAGAAAATCAACCTCTAGTCGTTTATATTTCCACATCTAGTATGTATGGACATAAGGATACAAAAATGTCTTTTGGCTGTTGAGTAAATTATCGTACTTTTCAAGGCTAAAGTTTCTTACTCTGTAGCAAGTTTTGATAGGTTATGGCTTGCAGGAAGCTCTTTGCTGAAGTGACTATTGCAGCCATAGTAGCTGCACAAATAGAAATACTGGCTTTGGAACATTTCTTGATGGAAAAATTAATAAGACTCAATTTATGTCATAATATATGTCGAAACAAACTATAAAGAACTCACAGTGATGTCAAATTTGCTAGTGAAGTAAGGGATTCTGGAATCCTTCCCATGAGATCATTGTAGCGCAGGTCCCTAATATATCACAATTTATTCTTTGAGTTTGTGCTGTTATTTGTAAGTGGTCTAAATAATACCCTGTTTTTTTGGTGGAGCATATGCAAAAAATGAACAGTTATTGCCTAATATGGAGTTTAGAGGAGAGGAGCTTACGCTGAAGTTAAAATGGAGGAAGCTGGGAATGTTGGAATATTGTGGGTGAAGTCATTGTGGCTCAAATTCCTGCAATTCACAAGCAAGAAATAAGCAACTAACAAGTAAGAATTCTAGTAATTTCAGTAGTATCAACCACAAGTAACCCACTGCACGAAAGAAAGTGTTGTGGATCTTACAGTTCTTTCAGGTGGACAAGGTTAGTGATACTGGGAGGAATTGATCCTTGCAGTTTAGCCATAGATAGATCCCTGAGACACAGATGATAACGGATAAGCACTTTATGGTTACTCTTTCTATGCCAAATTCGCAATATAGAGTACTGATGTTATATGTGTATCCATAGAATAAATAAGCGCTGAACTGCTCGATTTTCGTTAGGGGGGAAAAACTTACAGCTTAGATATGACAGAGGAACTGTTAAGTGGCTCGCAGTGCAGACCGTGCCAACTACGAGGAAGACATGGGTCTCCGGTCCAACTCATTAATGCCTCATTTTCTTGGTTAGCCTCCAATAACTCATTCTTCACATCCACTATTGCATCCACTGAGGTGAAATTGATTTTTTTGGTTGATAAAATGTTAGCATCTAACTACACATTTTTGTTATAGAGGGAAGTATATGTGTTTGTCTCTGCTCCTAACAAGGTATATGCATGCCCATTCATCAATTGCCTGTATATATGCTTGTCAACATGTTATTTTAGAACTTTATGTAAAATGGGCACTTAAATTAACTGAACTTACCATCTTCTTGAGCAGTCAATTGAGAATATGGATGAACCTGCAAAATCTCATAACCATTACAAATGGGCCCCAACTGGGAGCCATTTGAGGTCTTTATCATGGTCATATTTAAAAATCCATTAGTTGTGAAGTTCAAAATAACCACTCTGTAGTTGGACCCACGAGCCAATACATCGATTTCCTGTTGTTTCTCATTGTTGATGAATATATCGAACACCCTTTGCCCAGCTTGAACAGTGTTGTTGAGCTCAAGAATGTAAAGGTACAGATTATACGTGTGGTTCCCGGTTTCAAGGTCTTCGTGCAGGAATTCTAAACGCTCTGGATGGGTAACAGCTGTTTGTAGCACTTCGATAGGAGGCAATGTCTCAGTACTGTTGGTGACAGTAACATTCGCACTGTACACCGGTGTAACATTGCTGATTTGGTTAGAATTTGATTCTGGTCTCCAGATTCGATCATATGGGTCATATGGATACCTGAAATTGCAAATTTAGACATGGATACATTCGGCAGTTTTCTCAAGGTTGAAAGTGATGTATTGCAAGAAGTTATTTGATGCTTGTTTGGGAAAGGTATAAGCGTACTTTAGGGGATTTGTCAATTTGTCTTTGCATAAAATTTGATTTATTTCCCTTTTCTATTCTTTAAGCCTGAAGCTTTTCAGCTAGTTTATGTTTATTTGTCTATAACCTTGCTTAGTGCTAGGCAGGGAAGCATACCTGATTTCCTCTCCTGTACTCCCAACGTCAACTCTATGTACAAGTTTGAGAACACTGGAAGGTTCTGTATTCAGATAATCCGCATCCAATGGCCTCAGTTCAAGCTTCGAAATGTAAGGTTCTCCTTTTCCTTGTGATAAGCAGAAGTTCATATAGTCATCCGTAGCCTTGAATATTCCCTCAACCTCTGCATAATCTGAAGCTTTTACTTTCCCTACTGGTGTAACTCCAATTAGAACATGAAAGAACATGCCAGGAGGTGTCCGCCGCAGATCTCCATAGTGTGTGCTTCTTATCAGATACTTTTGATCCTTTTTAGTTGTTAAGTTATAACACCATTTGGTACTATAGGCTGAGCCAAAGAATCTTGTTTTGTTGTAGCTTGTATCGCTTACTACTGCTCTAGCTATGTCGTGGCAACGCTCTTTTTTGGGGTACCAGTAGTCATCCGTTGTCCAAGTAATATTGGTATTTGGATCTGTATAATTTTTATCGGAACAACACTGTATACTCTGAAAATCTGCACAAAATTGCATTAAGAGAAACTGGGGTAAGCAGTAGTCATCAATTTAAGCCCACCTTCCACTAGCTAAGATCCTTATGTTAGAATTCTGCAAAACAGGTATTTCTATAATTCTTTGTTCAAAAGAATATGAAGCTCATTAAGTATTTTCCTAGAGTAGTGGAGATCTAGCTTATGAACGCTAGTTGAATTGTTTCTGGCAACTAAATTTGCATATTTGCTTAATGTATTTCTTATAGTTAAAACTATGACCTATTCTCTGCATTTTCTGTGACCATTGATCAATGTTGTTTAATGCACACCAGTGGAATTGATCTAAATGACCATTGGAGAAAGATTGGCCCTCTTAACAGTTCTGATCACTGATTTGATAACTGCAATTACAAGTATTTTATATCAGATTTAAAGTCTACACGGGGTTTGTGAACTTTGACCTAGACTTCAAATTTACAACCAAATCGGCAGAGATGGAACATTTGACTAACCATCACAAATTAACTGATTTCCATTTCTTTGTGAAGAACCGGGAGTTATTTTCAGTTATTAAGATGACCCTTTTCACTCTTATCCGGTCAAAATATGTATTACTAATTCACCAAATTTTCTCAAATTTTATTTTTGTCTGTCTATTTGAAATTTCTTTTGAGATAACAATACATACCTTCTTGTGCAGAGGTTAATTGGATTGCGAGGAAGATGCAGATGATGATGATGATACAATAGCTATCCAGTCTTAAATTGCGGTACTCCAGCCCTTCCATCATCCTATGATTATGCTCTCAAGTTGCCCCATCTGGTCATCAAACTCATAGCACTACACTAGCTTGTCAACTTCCTTCAATTAGAAAAACAATTCTCTTTGATCTATTAACTTTACCCATTTCTTGCTTACCGAATTCATCCAAAGTATTAACAACCTTCCCACTTGTGTTTCTCAATAATTCAGATCAAGGCAAAAACAGGGCGCCTTGCCCTGTACAAGTCTCTTCTCAGTTTTTGTTTGGAAATTGATGATTTAGCGATGAATTTGGACGAAGAGCATAAAGAAGGTTAGGTTTGGGTAGGGAAAAGGGATTAGTTGAATAGGGGTTTGACTTTGGATGTGGGTTTGCAGAAGCTAAGGAAGATGAGAGAGCTTGAAATTAGAATAATCATAAATTTCATAATCATAATATAGTTTTTTAATTACAATTTGATTAAGAATATTATTGGTTTGTTTAGGTGGTGTTGGTGCACCATTGTTTATGGCCAAGTAATTTCCTTTTGAAAATAGAATATAATAGGAGGGAGGGGGCGGAGCAATCCTTACTTTCTCTATCTTCGTCTCTCTTCTTGTCTGTTTCCTTGAATGCAACATCATCGAAATGATGCCTTGCTTATAACAAATTAACCCTTGATTGCACTCTGCTACTATCTAATCATGTGAATGTCTCACCAAGTACGCAGATTTAACAAATTAATTAATACTTATAGTATACAGGAAAAAAAAAAAATTTTTAATTAAATACCAACCCTTGATTCCTAGGATAGAACTTGCCTGGTTCAGAGTCAAACTTAAATACTACAAAACAAAGACTCTCAATAATTTAAGCTAAGCTTGAAATTTCCCAATAACCTTACAAGAATGTTAACATCATATTACATGGCCTAACTAGTCCGTGTGACTTGCAAACCAAAACCGGTCAAACTCCAAAGTTTAGATTAACCTCGTTTTTATTAGGTTAACAAAAACTTGATTCTATTTGCCCAAATATTATTTCCTTCATTACTAGTTAAATTATACAAAACCTTCAAAATTAGACATCATGTTTGCCAAACCCATAGATGAACAAGGTCTTGTAATAAATCACCACGTTTAAAAATGTATCCCTAACTTGTAGCAGATTTGATTACTTGGTCAATCGCCTCGATACTGATTCATACTTCTTTCTGTTCTTAACGGATTTATTTGTGCTTCTTTTATGATTTTCATCATTTGGTTATTTAGGTTGGCTTGATTGATTGAAGTCACTATAATGTCCTAAAGTAAGTTTCCTTTGCCATATTTACTGGCGTAAACCAATGGGTCGAGTCAATTATTTGCTTAAGTTTGATTCATCAATCTCGAACAAGCCCAACTTCATTAACAGAAGAATATTGAGATTCTGTTGAATTTATTGAGCGAGCTCGAGTCAAGTTTTAAAAAGTTGAATTACGATTAGTTCCTTTAGCAAGCTCATAACATTTTCTCTGTGTTCATTTTTGAAATTAACAACAATAATGTGTTAATTTAAGGTGAACAATAAATAGTCTTTAAATTGTAATTTTGATCATTGTAATGCTAAAATACTTTTTTTTTTTTTTAAAGTGAAAACTAAGCATGTGTTATTTTTGTAATTTTAAAAGGTGAAATGACAAATTTCAGATTTGAAAATAAAAACAAAAAAGAATTCTGAAAATTATAGGAAATGAATGCTTACTTTATAACCTATTCTTGGATGGTTTTGCCAGCTCCTAGAATATACTCCATCCGTTCCACCTAATGAGTTCACGTTTAAAAAGTCTACTTATTAAGGATATATTAATATCATTCGAGTTGGTCATAATTACAAAAATAATTAAACACAACCAAAATAATTATGAAAACTGTAAGCATAATTTTTTGAAAGTAAATTCTTTAAGTGAAACATTTCAAAATAATATAGTGGACTCAATCTTTGCCTGGAACGGAGTGAGTATATAGGTTAATTTTTCCAAACAATAATGCAAGATTCCCCTGAGGTTGAATCCAATCATAAACGGCTATAGAGCTAATGATTAGACAGATATTTGGAATTTTTAATTATTATTTTAACCTTACAAATCTAAATTGTTCTTGTTTCAGGTTTTGGGTCATTGTTTTCAACGTAGGTTAGATCTCCAAAGCATAATAAAATTGTTTGGGTACATTTATCTTCGTGATTTAAATGTTGGATTTTATTTTTGTAATAATCGAAAAAAAAAAAAAAAGAGATAAAGAGAAAGCTGTGTGTGACCAAAGAGAAAAAAAATCTAAAACTACCAAAAATTAGGCCTTAACTCACAAGGCGAATTAACACAAATCGGATCCTCTATTCTAAAATGATGTTTTATCTCTTATTTCAACTGTTGGATATGCGCCACATGTGTATGTGAATAAACAACATTAATTACCCCGTGATTTTTTATGCACATGTGGCGCACATTCAACGGTTGAAATAGGAGATGGAATACTATTTTGGAATAGAGGATCCGATTTGGAATTAACATGGCCTTTAAGACACTTTCCTATTACAATTTCAAGTGGTTGTATTACATATTTTATTTTCTCCATAAAATATTTTAACCTTGAGAGTTTGTGATGCTAACTAAGCAAATCATGAAAAATGATCAAAACCAGTTGTTAAACATTTTAAAATGAAGTACCTCCTCTTTCATGAAAAAGCAAATTTATGTTTAGAAAACTCAGAAAGTGAAGTTTGAGTACTGAAATTCTTTTAGATTATAATTTTTTTTTCTTCTTTTTCCTTTTATTTGAATATCGGTGTTGTCGTAACTTTTACAACTCATACACGAAATAGACAAGTTGGACCTCATCAAAAATTTGATACACAATGCTTACTTTTAATACAGAGAAAATTTTGTGATTACTTGGTGTTATTTTCTAGGGGTGAAGGTGGTTCAGTTTGGTTCGGTTTGAGCCAAAATCGCAAACCGAACCACTCCTAACGGTTTCACATATTTTAAACCGAGTCGAATCGCCACAAACTTCAAACCGAACCGAACCGCCACAAACTTCAAAACGAACCGAACCGCCACAAACTTCAAAACGAACCGAACCGATCGGTTTGGTTCGGTTCCGCGGTTTAATTATTTAAATATTCTAAAAAAGAAAAAACTTTTAAATATCAAAAAAATACTTTTAACACAAACTAAATAATTAAAAGTCAAAAAATTAACTTTAAAATTACAATAATTCAATCAAAATGTAGGCAAACAACAATAATTTTCTTATTAAATTCAATTACTAATTACTAAATAATATATATATAAAAATAAAAAAATAAAAATTAAATGGTGGTGGTTCGATTCGGTTCGGTTTGATTCGGTTTGACACCAAAAACCGCAAACCGAACCGAACCGCTCGGTTTATAAAATTTTCAAACCTAAACCGAACCGTCCTAACCCAAAATCAAACCAAACTGGCCTATTCGGTTCGATTCGATGGTTCGGCGGTTTGGACGTACACCCCTAATTTTGCTTGACTAGAAGAAACCATACATTAGTACATTGCATTTCTTACTTGCACTATCACTAATTAATTTCACTATCAATAAACATATTATCTTTATAAGATTGTAGAGTGAAAAACTACAAATCAACAGAGGTTCTTCCAAACTAAAAATTTCTTGTTTGTTGAATAAATTAGAGATCACACTATTACCAGTTTTGTGATCTGTCTATGACCTCTGGTTTTTCGAAGCGAAACGAAGAACTAGGTAAAAGAAGATCCTATATAGAGCTGCCCAACCCAACATTATATATACCATCATCCACTTCTGATGTGAGTCTGTACTGATGTGCAGCGAGTCTAGGATACCTTTTCCTGTAGTGTTCTGGTCCACAGCAAAAATGTTTGTGTTCTGATACTCGTTCATCAGAAGCCCTTCGTACGGATATGTCATGGTCGAGATTATGTGCATCCACCGCCAGTATGAAGGAATGTCGTGACTGTTCAAGAAATACCCACAAAACAAGAAGAAGAGAGCTGTGAATGCAATGACTGCTGCATACCCCAATATGTAATTTGGCACGACGGAGCTGACAAACACGACAAACGAGTTGGTGGAGAGGAGAGAGACGTAGAGAACGATCAAGAAGTAAATGAAGGGTCCCTCGAGCTGTAGGGCCCACCAGGTGAGTAGAGCATAGACAGCAGCCTGCAACAGGAGGAAGGGAAGGTAGGTGATGAGGCCGGCAATGGTGTATGAAGAGGCTCTATAGGCATTATGAGATGTCTCTCGTACAAAGATGAAGCGCTCTTGGATGAAAGCGGGGACCGCATCGTTGGAAGAGAAGAAGAAGAGACAGACTGTGAAGATGAAGAAACTGAGGCGGTTGGTAATTCCTTGCACGTTTGGTTTGGGTTTCAGGAACATTGTGGCCATCATGAACCCCATGATGGTGAGAACCACCAGCCTGGACAGGAAGAGCTCAGGGGTGCGCCGTATGTTGCTGAAGTTGCGGCGCATGAGAACCCAAGTTTCTGAGAAGAAGGAATTAGAGAATTTCGGGCCTAGGTGCTGGTATTTCGTGGTGTTTGGTGCTATGTTGGGGGTGAGGTAGTCATTTTCGTTCACTGTGTAGTCACTGCTATGTGGGGTCGGCGTGCCGCCTGCCAGGATCTCGCTTGAGTAGGTGTAGTAGCCAGGGGATGCACTGTGGCAACACCAAAAATTCAAAGCTGGTAAGTCCAATTAAATTAGCTGGGTAGAGAGTTCTCAAGAAAACTGTTGCATGGAAAGGGCTTAAATACCTCATTGGGTTCTGCATTTTCTGACGAGAAGGTGTCAATTTGTTAAATGTTTGCATGATTCCACTTTGGCTAGCACTCCAAGACCGCGAATTATTCCAAGGACTCCTCAAACTGTGATCAAATTCCTTGTCATTATCATTGCGTGCACCAGTTTGCAAGTGAAGCCGCTTCCCCGCGCTTCCATTATCAGCTTGCCCGTCCTTCCGCTGCGAGCGGCGAGGTGGGGTTGGTGTCGGAAGGACTGTTGCATATGACACATCATCTGAAGAGAGTTGTGGGGGTTTCATACCGGTGAGAGCAAAGTCAGCCAGTGCCTCAACTCCATGTTCAGACTGATCATACTCTTGTATCACATCAATAAGAAACTCTATCGAGTTTTCCCCCTTTGGGACCTTTCGCCCCAGCCTCCCCAGGTGGAGGCCCACATCTTTTGGGGACCCCTGGTACATGAGTTGACCGCGAGCCAGGATGATGAGATGGTCAAGGAGAAGCAGGATACGCGATGAAGGTTGGTGGATGGTGAGAACCACGGTGCTGCCAGAGCGAGCAATATCATGCACCTTTTCAATCACACTCTGAGCACTGGTTGAGTCGAGACCTGATGTTGGCTCATCAAGAAAGAGTAGAGATGGTCCATGGATAATATCGACCCCAATTGACACCCTGCGACGCTCTCCTCCAGACACTCCTCGAGTCCCTTCATCACCAATGTATGTATTCCGAGCTGACTACAATAAGAATAATCATTCAAGACCACAGATCAGCAATCACGCACATATTCCAACAAAGGAAATACTAACAAAATTTTCTTACCGATAAACCAAGCTGCTCGATTAGTGTCTCTACACGCTTCTTTTTATCAGTCCTTGAGATAGGTCCTAGTCGAAAATCAGCAGCAAACATCAATGTCTCATAAACAGTTAGCATTGGAAAAAGGCGATCATCCTGCATAATGTAAGCGGAAGTTCTCTTAATGATACTCGGGCTCATCTCCATTCCATCCAAGGACACCCTGCCCTTAAGACTCCCACTAGCTATACGGCCAGCCAATCCATCCAATAAAGTTGATTTGCCTGCACCACTAGGACCCATAACTGCTGTGATGGACCCTTTAGGCGCGTACCCTGTAATCCTATTCAACAAGTCAGCTTCCTGCTTCACCCATTTCCCGCCATCATCCTTCTTTTCCTTCATCACAGTGTATGTTAGGTTGACAAATTCTAACCCGCCCGTAAAATTTATAGGCTTCCCTATATCGATTACTGTTTCAGGACGATTGCCCTTATTATGTCCCATTTCTACAAATTTCCTGCAAATCCCACTACGTATTTTCTGAAAGAAAATGTAAGATGAGTTGAGAGAGAGAGAGAGAGAGGGGATGGGAGAAGGTTTTTTTTTTTTTTTTTTTTTTTTCTAGACTGTTTCTTAGGGTGGGTTCTCCCAAGTTGAGTAGATGGGATGAAGGAGGAATTAAAAGGAAGGGAATTTGAGAAAAGGACTTTGTTACAGTTGGTGGATATCTAAAGAGGAGGCAGTTCCAAAGTTCTCGTATAAGCTTGTCTTCATTGAACAAACCATTTTTGAATCGTATTGATCGAAGAGTAGAAAATTCCTTTCTTGGTTTCTCCATCCATTGGGGTTTCATTTTTACTCTTTCTTCTTCTCTTAAAAATCAAAGCCTTGATTTTTAGACAGCTTTTAAAATATTCCAGCTTGGATATTCCAACAGCTGCATACGGGTATTTGATTCTGGGGAATCAGTTGTTGCTAGAAATGACAGCAGAAAACATTCCCTACCTGAGCTATAGTTTTGTCTGGCGGTTAGCTCATAATTTGCTATTCCAAGTTTAAACCTCCATAAATAAATAAATATATATATATATATATATATATATATATATATATATATATATGTATGTCTTCATCTATTAGTAGTAGGAATTTTTCTTGTTTGAGATGTCAATTTCAAAGTAGCTTTCTTAATTTAAATCATGAATCTTGTACTTATAGTCTGTCCTTGTAGAGATTTTGGATTAATTCTGGCTTTGATTGCTTAAAAAGTTTAAAAACTCCATTCGAACTTATGCTGCTACTCAACCTCTTTCTTACTTACTTGACAGATATTTCTATGTTGATTTTGGTTCTACTTGAGTGGTATTTTCTTATGCCTTGTAGAGATCAACCCAACTTCCCTCTTTAATCAAAATAGAAGATTTTTTTATAAATTATATATATATTTCAAGTTTTATAATACTAACTAATTAAGTTGGTTTCTTGCTTCATTTGTATTTTTGGTAGGTGATGAGCCATGATCGTTTCGTGTGGAGCCACGTGAACTTAAGGCATGGGACATGAGTACCACTTGGACTACTAGCCCAAGTGGTACCCATGGTGCAGGGACTATGTACTACTCCTGGAGGTCACAGCTTCAAACCATGGGGAAGGCAAAAAAACCCACTGCCAGGGGTGGAGAGATCATGAGTTTAAACGGATGCTCGTGTGCGTGTGACATCCCCTCAACAAAAAGGGTGCCTTTTCTGATACTTATGTCTCATGCCTTATGACTACAACCATGAGGTCAGGGGTTCGAAACCAAGTAACTCTCAAGTGAGCGTTAGTTTCAGGATGTGAGGAAAAGCACAAACTCACCACCATGAAGTAGGTGCCTTTTCTGATACTCATGTCCCATCCCTTATGATTACAACTATGAGGTCAGGGGTTCGAAACCAGGTAGCTCTCAAGTGAGCGCCAGTTTCAAGATGTGAGGAAAAGCACAAACTCACTACCATGAAGTAGGTAGACCCCTGTGAGTTCACGTAGCTCCACTGTTGTATTTTATAGATTTGCTTGAATCCATAACCTAAGTCTAAGCCAAGGTGACTAATGGGCCTACGTGTCTGTTAGAGTGGCAACTTGTACTTAGACATGTGCTTGTAATAGCTTAGGATTGCTCTATGTTTTTAGCCTAGTCTTCAGAAGATAGCCTATTATTTATCAGACATGATCAGATCAGCTATCTTCATAATAGCCGAATTTCTCAAGTCATCGGACAAGTTCATTCCAGCCAAGCTTCATCAGTAGAGTTGAAGACCTAAAAATCGTCCGATCTAGACTTGACTGGTGACATGCCTCAAAACTATCTGCAGTGTTTCTTGTCGACGTCGATACAACGATAACTTGCAAAGATCATTTAATGGTTCATACCATATTAGGCATTCATCTCAGAAAAGGGCATTCTGTCTGCAGCTTATGTTTATCTATTTTTGGTAAAATGACAGAATCCAGTCTGAATCTTGCAGAACCTCCTATCAGAGTTCAACAACAAGATTAGAGCATTAAATGCATCTAAATTCAAAATTCTTCAAGGCTGAAGATCTCCAACGGCTACCGAAATCTCCCTGAGTATAAATAGAAGACTTCATGGCAGCATTGAAGATAAATAGCCATCAATTGATCAAACTTCAATTAACTTTCTGAAAATCTTCATCTTCAACTGCTAGTTCATTGAAAGCTTCAAAGCCAAATCTGTAACAACATTCTTTGAAGAGCACCATACTTAGACGAAAACTCGTTATTGCTCTTCATTGATTGCAATCTTTGCATTTAAAGCACACGAGAATTATATCTTTGTAGATATTAATTCTCCCGCAAACACTTGATCAACTAATTGTTGTACACGATCCATTAGTGATCTATCTTGTAAGGATTCTAGTGGAAATAGTACACATTTTTCAAATCCAAAATTGACCACTTTGGTTGTGGACGTAGCACTTATATATAAGTGTGAGCCATATTAAATTTCTTGTCTATCTCTTTTATGTGCTTGTGATTTACTATTACTTATTAATTTCCAGAATTCCAATAGCTTTGAGAACAGCTGATCTTGTCCTATCAAGATCAGTCATCCTGATCTTGTCCTATACTTCACTCTATTCCGCTGCAAAATCTTTTCTAACTTAAGTGAAGTTCCTTTTAAAACAATTTCTCAAAAAGTTAAAACAAGCTATTCAACCCCCCCCCCTTTAGCCTGTTTGAGCACCTTGGGACCTAATAATTGGTATCAGAGCTTAACTCTTTGAAAACAAGTTTTTCCAAGATTAAACTCTTGAGAGATTAAAGATCCAATGGCTGCTCATCAAATGTTGGAAACTTCAAATGTGAATCATTGTCCTGTATTGGATGAAGTTCACTTTGATATCTGGAAAGACAAGGTTAAAAGACGAACTCTATTGAGAAACGCTTATGGAAATGTGTTACAGATGGACCAAGAATTCCTATGAAGCCAAATACTCTAGCTGCACTTGATCCAACTGCTGATCCTGAAATTCTAAAGCCTGAAGAAGAATGGGATGAAGAAGATAGGAATAATGATGCTCTGGATGGAAAAGCTATCAACATCATCACCAGCTGTGTTGATATCAGCACCTACCAGCAGATTATCAATCTAGATACAGCTAAAGAAATGTGGGAAGCTATATTGGAATACCTAGAAGGTGATGGAGAAACAAAGAACAACAAGCTATACACTTGTATCCAGAGGTTCGATTCATTCAAAAAAGATCCTAAAGAGACTCTCCGAAGTGCCTACGACAGATTTTACGAGGTAGTAAATTCTTGCTATTCTTTTGGAAATAAATATGAAAAGAAAGAAATAAACATGAGATTTCTTAATGCATTAGGCAGTCTGTGGCATGTAAAAATTACAGCCATGAAAGAATCAAAAGACTTGAATAAATTATCTCTTAGAAATCTTTATGCAAGTCTTTCGGTTTATGAGCTTGAAATTCAGCAAGCTCAAGAAATGGAAAAGAGTTTTAAAAATTTATCTCTACCAGCCATGTCTGTTGAACCTTCCTGTTCTACACCTGATGAAACCCCATCTACATCCAGTGATGGTGATGATATTTTTTCAAACGAAGCCTTTGCCATGTTTGTTAAGAAGTATCAACGTTTCAAAAGGTTTAACAAGTCATCATATAAGCAATCACCTTACAACTCTGCTACTTCTACAAAAACAACTGCTCCTTATAAAGCTGTTGTTCACCAAAAGGAAAATGAGCTTGTCTGTTTTAATTGTAGAAAACCAGGTCATTTTGCCTAAAAGTGTCCAAAGCCAAAGTATGAATTTTACAAAAAACGTCCTGAATCAAAATTTCAAAAACAAAAAGGGATGGTGGCTGAGGACATTGATGAAAGCAATATGCCCACTTGGTGTGACACAGATTCTGATGAGGATGATTCATGTGACTTTGCTAAGGAAGCAAATATATGTCTTATGGCCAGGGAATCATCCCATGACTCAGTAAGATCACTACCATTTCAACAGGATGATAGTGATGATGATGAGTTCAATGAACCTTCAAGGGGAGAACTCATCAAAGAAAACAAGGACATGCTGGAAGAATTTGCAAAATTCAAAACTGCCTATGTAAAGTTAGCCAAAAAGTATAAACTGACTATCTCTGAGAAATCTACCTTGACGTCTGAGATCAAAGATCTCAATAGACAACAAGCTGAGAATATCAAGAGTCAAAAGGAGAACAAAGCATTAACTGAAAAAGTAGAATTCCTACTTGAGCACATAAAGAAAATCAATTCTGAGAAAGATGACCTTTAAAAGGTTGTTGATACTTGAAACAATTCAAAAGGAAATTTTGATACCATTCTTTCAAAACAAAAACCTCTTGATGACAAAACAGGTATCGGTTTTCAAAGTGAGTTCAATGTAGGAAGTCCATCTGGTTCTCAAGAACAAACCAGACAAGTCCAAGGGTAAGTTAACTATCAACGCCAATGACATTGCAAATAGGGAGGCTGAGCATCAAAAATCTGCTATCAGACATCCTGTGAAAATAGTGATGACTAATAACAAGCCAATGAAGTCTTAACTCAAGCCTATTAAATTTGTCAAAGGGAAGACTGCTAATCACTACCCTGCTGATAAAAGGCTTAAGGGAAACATGTCTGATAATGTAAATTCTTTTGTTAAAAGGCCTACTTCAGCCTAATATCACTAAGAAATTGCTCTATCAGCCCAAAACCAATAAGCCTATTATTAGTAAATCGGTTATTATCAAGACTGCTGATCGTAAGAAAACCCCTAAGGAAATTATCAAACATGTTCAGGGTTTTCATAATTGCTTATTTTGCAAAGGTCATGGCCACGAAATTCATGAATGCCTTCTGAGATTTATACCCAAACCTAGAGGGTTCACTCCTCCAAAGGTTAAACAAGTATGGATTCCAAAAAAATGCTAACCTTCAGGACCCAAAAATAAACGGGGACCATATTCTTAAATGATTAAATTTCAGGAATGCTTCATGGTCGTTAATGAAGAGGAGAAAGACTTATGGTATCTGGATAGTGGCTGCTCAAAGCACATGACTGGAGATCAAAATCTTCTCTCCAATATTGCTGAATCTAAAGGTCCCTCAGTAATCTTTTGTGACAACTCCAAAGGGAAGACAATCAGCTATGGAAGTATAGTTAGAGGAAAGCTCTCTATCAACAAAGTATCTCTGGTTAAAGGCTTGAAGTACAATCTCCTAAGTATATCACAATTCTGTGATAAGGGATTAATATGTCAATTCACCTCAAGCCATTGCTTCATCAAGGATAGTGAGACCTGCTCAGCAATCCTGACTGGATTCAGAAAAGGAAATGTGTATGTGGTAGATCTGAATGCTGTCGGAAGAAAATCTAGCCTATGCTTGATTGCAAAGACATCAAATGATAACAGTTGGCTGTGGCACAAAAGACTTAGTCATCTCAACTTCAAATACATATCTAAGTTATCAAAGGACAACCTGGTGGTTGGTCTGCCAAAGATATCGGCAGATCATGACAAGCTTTGTAAAGCATGTCAGTTGGGCAAGTTAAACAAGTCATCATTCAAAAGCAAGCCATGCTTATCAACTACCAGACCGCTACAGCTCATTCATATGGATTTATTCGGTCCAGTCACTACAACTAGTCTTGGTGGTAGCAAATACACACTAGTAGTAGTTGATGACTATTCAAGATTCACCTGGGTTGAAATGTTGTCTTCTAAAGATGAAGCCTATGACATCATAATAGTACTTTTCAGAAGACTGCAGACTCAGAAACTGGATGACATTGCTGATATCAGATCAGACAATGGGACAGAATTCAAGAACAATGGTGTAGCCAAATATTGTGATGACCATGGAATTGGTCACAATTTCTCTGCTGCTGGTACACCTCAACAAAATGGAGTTGCTGAAAGGAAGAATAGAAGTCTTATTGAAGCTGGGAAGACCATGATTGCCGAAGCAAGGCTACCTATGTATTTCTGGGCTGAAACTGTAAATACAGCCTGCTTCACTCAAAACAGGTCTATTATAAATAAGTTTCATAACAAAACTCCATATGAAATGTGGAAAGGTAGAGCTCCCAATATTAGTTTCTTCAAAATATTTGGATGCAAATGCTATGTTCTTTACAATGGAAGAGAACATAGAGGTAAGTTTAAATCCAAAAGTGATGAAGGAATATTTCTGGGATATGCCAAATTTTTAAAAGCTTATAGAGTGTATAATAAAACCTCTCTTAAAGTTGTTGAATCCGTACATGCATGTCTCTTTCGATGAATTTGATTTTATTGGGCCACATATGGCTCCTAAGGTGTCTAATGATTATGATGAGTGCGAGACAGATACAGAACAGCCAAGCTCCAACTCTGCTGAAGCTACATCTTCACAAATTCTTCCAAGGATTAACTTGATAGAATCTCCTAGAAGTAATAGTGGACCAACTAATGCTAACTCAGAAAGTTCAGAATCCACTATTCCATCTATACCAGAAGTATTTTAACCTGCATTGGAATTAACCTATCCACCTGAAAATCAAGCTTCAGACACTTCCACTTCTTAAGAACTAAATTCTACTGATGCTATTAGACAAGATCTACCCGCTGATGTTAGAGAAGTTAAAGATCATCCTATCACTCAAATCATTGGTGACCTTAATGTTGGTGTTCAGACAAGACAAGCTTCAAGAAATGAATGCATGTATTCTACAGCATTTGTCTCAAATATTGAACCCAAGAAGATAGATGAAGCTCTGGAAGATCCAAGCTGGGTGGAAGCTATGCAAGAAGAGTTAAACCAATTTGATAGATGTCAAGTTTGGTCACTTGTTCCTAGACCCAAAGGACAAACAGTGATTGGAACAAAGTGGGTCTTCAGAAATAAGATGGACGAAAATGGAAACATTACCAGAAATAAAGCAAGACTGGTAGCTCAAGGATACAGACAGGAGGAGGGAATTGACTATGATGAGATATTTGCTCCTGTTGCAAGATTAGAAGCTATCAGATTATTCCTGGCCTATACATCCTTTAAAAAATTCAAAGTATACCAAATGGATGTTAAGAGTGCCTTTCTTAATGGTGAGCTACAAGAAGAAGTCTATGTGGAACAACCACCTGGATTCATGGATAATTCAAGAAGAAAGGATGTATACAAACTGAGGAAAGCATTGTATGGACTCAAGTAAGCTCCGAGGGCCTGGTATGAGACCCTTTCAAAGTTCTTGATAACTCAAGGCTTTGTGAGAGGTCAAATTGATACTACTCTTTTTATTATGAAACATAAAGATCATTCTTTACTTGTTCAAATTTATGTTAATGATATTATATTTGGCTCTACTAATGAAAATCTATGCAAAAGATTTAAAAAACTTATGAAGAGTAAATTTGAAATGAGCATGATGGGAGAACTCAATTTCTTCCTAGGACTTCAAATTCAACAAAGCTCAGCTGGTATCTTCATCAATCAAGCCAAATATGCAAAGGATCTTATCAAAAAATTTGGACTTGAAAATGCAAACAGTTTCAGCACACCTATGGCCACTAACTGTCATCTTGACAAAGATGAAAAGGGCAAGAAAGTGGACATGACTCCTTACAGAGGCATGATTGGTTCACTTTTGTACTTAACTGCTAGTAGGCCTGACATTATGTTTGCTGTTTGTGTTTGTGCTAAATTTTAAGCAGATCTAAAGGAGTCTCACTTACAAGCTGTCAAAAGAATCATCAGATATTTAATTGATACTTCTAACTTGGGTATTTGGTATCCAAGGGATTAATCATTTAATCTTATAGGTTATTCTGATGCTGACTTCACTGCTTGTAAGGTTGACAGGAAAAGCACAAGTGGGACATGTCAATTCCTAGGGAATAGACTTATCTCATGTGTCAGCAAAAAGCAAACATCTGTTTCAACTTCAACAAGCAAGCGATAATACATAGGCTGTAGGCTGCTCACAATTGCTATGGATCAAACAGCAATTGGTAGATTATGAGATCAAGACTGCTGATTGCCCTATAATGTGTGATAATACATCAGCCATCTCAGTCTCTCAAAATCCTGTTATGCACTCCAAGACAAAACACATTGATGTGAGATATCATTTCTTAAAAGATCATGTGGAAAAAGGTTACATCAGCATGCAATATGTGTCTACTGATCAACAATTAGCTGATATCTTCACCTAACCACTTGATTCAACCAGGTTTGCCAATCTAAGAGGAGAGCTTGGTATGCTTGATCTTAATCCTTAATCTTATAAACACTTTCTTAATTTATTACACTTTGCCTGCTTGGAGAACTGCTTATATTATCAGCAAAGTGTAACTCTGCCGATATTATAGGACAACCGTGAGTAAGTACTTTTCTCTCCTGATCGGCAGTCTTCAATACGATAAGTTAAAATCGAATGTTATATGAACAGTCATTTATCAAGACATTAAATGCGGATGTCAAAAGGAATTGATACTCTCAAATCGACTATTCACAATTTGTAAAAACCGCCTTTCTTCATTTCAAAATCCAGAAATTGATACTCTCAAAAAGCTTTTAAAATCTTCAAATTCCTCAATTTTTCTGCACAATATCTTCAATGGTGAGTAATCCTACCTTCTTAAGTTCGTTCAATATCAGTTTTATTACGTTCAAAATTATAATTTTCGAATTCATATGAACTGTTTCGTTCTTACTCCATTGATGAATTGTGAATGCTTGATTTCAACATCATTGTGTTGCTTATGACTGATCTATGAGTATCAAATGTGTTTAAAGTTATATTTCCAATTCATACTATTAGATTCCCTGAAAATGATAGAATCTGCTCTTATCTAAAACCCTGAAAATGAACTGTGCTATTAATAAACTTTTGTTTATTAGTATATTTTGGGTTTGGATTTGAACAGTGTATGTTTATCAGTTATCCTTAACTCTGCCGATTGTGTATATAGGCAAAGACAAAATTTACCAAAACTGCTGGTACTTCTGATACTACTACTCAACTGGCACAACTTTCCAGGGCTATTAAAGCTGCTGAGCTACCCATTAAAAACCTTCCAAGGACCAGCTATCACCCCGGGATGACTATTGATGCCGAATCGATTCAAAGATATTCTTCTGGAGAAGCTCTATTAAAAGACTTAGAGGGATGTGGTCTTCTTCCACTCTTTCAGCTGAATAACACTCACTACAGGATGACTCTTCCTCCTTCTCCTGCTTCCAAGGATGAGAAGGTGAACATGAGCTATCTCAAAGGCTATATTCGGGGCTATCTGATCAAGTTGACCTACAAGGATATTGACAATATCCTAGGACTGCCTATAGAAGGCAAATTGGACTTGACTGCTGAAGAATCTGCCCAGTCTTGGGAAATATTGAGGGGATCTGCGAAACCAGAGCCTTTCTCTGAAATGTTCAGAAACTTATTCCCTGAAGGTGCATATCATATCAATCATCTTCTTGACAAAAGTATCATGTTCAAGAATGGATCCAGGGAAATCTTTACTTCTCAACAGCTGATGTGGACAAAAGCTGTTGTTCTTCGCAAACAGCTAAATTGGGCAAAAATAGTATTCTCCATGATATTTTAAAGTGTGGCTGAAGTTCAAGCCAATCCAGCGATGAAGAGACCCTTTGTAAGGGTAATCAATGTCCTCATGAACGGCTTCGAACAAATTGAAAGGAAAATGGCCGATGATGATCTTATCAAGGTGACCAACACCTATGTATTCACTGTCAACAACATCATGAGGTATAGAGAAGATCTAGCCAAAAGGGCTGCTGCTGTTGCTGGTTCTTCTACCCAAGATAAGAAGGGTAAGAAAAAGGTGACCTACTCTTCAGAGGGGCTTCCTGTTCAGGAGGAGCCTAAGCCTCTGGGTGCTAAACTTCCTAAGGATTTTGACCTCTCCAGGCTCGATCATGATCCATATGAGCCTGATGAACCCTCTTCTAAGAAACAAAAATAAAAACAATCGTCTTCACCTCCCTCATCAACAAAACCTAAAACATCCAAGAAGCCAGCCAAATCCAAAAAGGTTGCTGAGAGAGACACTTCTACTTTTCAAACAGCCAACTTTCAATCCATAATTCAATCTTCAACTCTTCCTCCAAAACCCATCTCCAAAACAGGAAAGGACAAAATCAAACAAACTCTTCTATCTACAGACAAATCTTTTGGCCTTCCTAAAACCACATCAACTGCAATTCCTTCAAAACCAGACATTCCTACATCAGATAACCCTCAACCTATTCCAACCTCTTCAACTCCCTCAAGGTCAAGGCATGGCAAACGTATTAAGCAAAGTGCTAAAAAGGTCAAGTTTGTGCCCTCTGCCGATCCAACATCTTCACCTCCCTCTTCCCCTATTCAACATGAACCTACAGTTCACCCTCTTATGCCCTCACCTGCTCAACCAGCTCCAACTATCATTCCCACAATGATACCCTCTGACTCAGATGAATCACAAGAGTCACCTGATACTCAATCACTCATTCGTTCTAAACGTTCTCTAACCTCTTCCGGAAGTGCAAGAACTGCTATTCTTCAAAGACAGCCGACCTAAGCCTAACCTTGCCAATACCGACCCTTTCCTCTCCACTCTAGACTATCCCAAACGCATCCCTTGCCAGCCCATGTCTGCCGGGGAAATTCTTCTCTAGTGGGGATCTTTCTATGATCCTCTTCCTCCCTCATGGTCCCAACAATTCTTCTCTCACAACTCTGCTGTACAAGATCTCATATCTTCAAAGAGTGGACTGATATTCACAAGGACCTAGGACTACCTCTTCCAACCAAATCAGACATCTCCCCATTTCTTTCCCTTCCAAAACCTCCTATCTATACCATTATCAGCCATCCTTCCATTTTCACCAAGTCTTTAGTTTGCAATTTCTTCGATGTAGTTACCACCTATATTGGCTTTAACCCTTGCTTTCTTGTCCTCTTCCGATCTATTCATCTACCCATTCCATTCTCTCTTCCTGTTTTTATTCATCCCCAATTCTACGAAGCCTATATTGAAAAACTTTTCCCTGTACCTCTCATCTGGTTCCACTTGCCTGGTATTTCACCTCCCAAATTAACCCTTTTCCAACCCATCACCAGTCATTCATCTACCAGCCCGCCTCAATCACTCACAAGCCATTCCCAAACATCACCTTCCCACACCATATCTTCCTCCAATCGTTCTTCATCTTCTGCTAGCCATCTTATTCCACCTGCCTCTATAGAAGAAGTTATGAAGAATTTTGACATCATCTGTACCAGCATTTACACTTCTTTACAACATCTCTCAGCCAAACAGTCTCATACGACTGACCTCACGGCTACATATATGGCTGAAATTGTTTCTATTACCCGTGAAGCCAAAAATGCTACCACAGCATGCCAAATGGTCGTTGCTACATGTCAAAATGTATTGGTCGGTCATCTTTCCAGCTCGTCTAATTCCTATACCGCCTTTCTCAAAGACAAGTGTGAAACTCTTAGTCAAGGCCTGCTCTCCATGATTGAGACATTCGACCTCAGCCTTCAACGAGTGCTTCAATCCCAAGGCAGTGTGAATCGCTCGGTCCATTCCTCTACTCGTGCTACACGAACACTTCTCGGCAAGCACTACACTCATACTTTCAAAGAGCTACGCACCTCTGTCCAACGTCTTCACAACATGGATGCCTCGCTTGCGTCCATGAAGGAGAAGATGAGTCGATTACACAATGATCAGCTGACTAGTCTGCTTGAGAAGAACGCCATGTTACAACTCAAGAACGAAACTCTCTCCTCCAAACTGGAAACTGTCAAAGATGAACTCGAAGAAGCCAAAGCTGAAATTGCTAGACTCAAAGCGGCTGATAGCTCCAGACAGAGCTAATAGAAGAAGGACAAGCTTTAACATAAATTGTATATCCATCTCTGTCTCTTTGTTCATTATCTTTTGAAAAATCTTTGATTTAAACTTCTCGTTTAATGAACAATAACTATCATTTTAACCTTTTTTATGCTTTATGATTAATTAATTATCTTGCTTGCATGAAATTTAAACCACTGGTTTAAAGACATATTCTATAAAGCACTTTATCAGTTTCTCTTTAAAACACAGTTTATTACAAGTGTTCTTATGCCTAAATTCTTTATCTGTAAACACTTTGTAATTTTGAATACACTGACCTCCGTGTAAGTTCATCTAGGACATGCTCACTTAATATATTATCTTTAAAGCATGTTATTACTAGAATTAGACATGGTCAGCTTCCATTGTATTCATAAGGTCATGGACTCAAGCAAATAGGAGGAGATTGTTGTATTTTATAGATTTTCTTGAATCCATAACCTAAGTCTAAGCCAAGGTGACTAATGGGCCTGCGTGTCTGTTAGAGTGGCAACTTTTACTTAGACATGTGCTTGTAATAGCTTAGGATTGCTCTATGTTTTTAGCCTAGTCTTCAGAAGATAGCCTATCGTTTATCAGACATGATCAGAGCTATCTTCATAATAGCCGAATTTCTCAAGTCATCGGACAAGTTCATTCCAGCCAAGCTTCATCAGCAGATTTAAAGACCTAAAGATCGTCCGATCTAAACTTGACTGGTGACATGCCTCAAAACTATCTGCAGTGTTTCTTGTCGACGTCGATACAATGATAACTTGCAAAGATCATTTAATGGTTTATACCATATTAGGCATTCATCTCAGAAAAGGACATTCTGTCTGCAGCTTATGTTTATCTATTTTTGGTAAAATGACAGAATCCAGTCTGAATCTTGCAGAACCTCCTATCAGAGTTCAACAACAAGATTAGAGCATTAAATGCATTTAAATTCAAAATTCTCCAAGGATGAAGATCTCCAACGGCTACCTAAATCTCCCTGAATATAAATAGAAGACTTCATGACAGCATTGAAGATAGCCATCAATCGATCAAACTTCAATTAACTCTCTGAAAATCTTCATCTTCAATTGCTAGTTCATTGAAAGCTTCAAAGCCAAATCTATAACAACATTCTTTGAAGAGCACCATACTTAGACGAAAACTCGTTATTGCTCTTCATTGATTGCAATCCTTGCATCCAAAACACATGAGAATGATATCTTTGTAGATATTAATTCTCCCGCAAACACTTGGTCAACTATTTTTTGTACACGATCCATTAGTGATCTATCTTGTAAAGATTCTAGTGGAAAACTTAGTACATGTTTTTCAAATCCAAAGTTGACCACTTTGGTTGTGGACTTAGTACTTATTTATAAGTGTGAACCATATTAAATTTCTTGTCTATCTCTTTTATGTGCTTGTGATTTGCTATTACTTATTAATTTTCAGAATTCCAACAGCTTTGAGAACAACTGATCTTGTCCTATCAAGATCAGCCATCCTGATCTTGTCCTATACTTCACTCTATTCCGCTGCAAAATCTTTTCTAACTTAATTGAAGTTCCTTTTAAAACAATTTCTCAAAAAGTTAAAACAGGCTATTCAACCCCCCCCCCCTCTAGCCTGTTTGAGCACCTTGGCACCTAACATCCACGCGAAACGATCGTGGCTCATCAGTATATCCTAGGTTTTAATTGCTTAGGAAACCCCCAAGGGGTCTTTTGCTTTTGCTAGGAGAAATTGAAACCCCATGGAAGGGGCCAAGGTAAAGGCGCCCGTGTTATTATGAACAAAGCATAGCAAAGCAAAGCGAAGGGTGTATATTCACTTGATGTCAACCGTACCTAACTAACACGAGTTTTAAATGAGAATGATTTTGTTGGTCTTTGATTCCATATATAGTTGGAGGCTTAAATGTGAGAGAGAGAGAGAGAGAGAGAGAGAGAGAGAGAGAGAGATGGATAGATTTTATTAACTTCAATAAACTCAACAACTATACTTCCAAAAAATATCCTTTTCTGATTGAATGAATTTTCACATTGTAGATGCTCCACCTCTTGCATTCTTGATTACTTCTTCACATAACTTAACTATTAGAAAATCTATTACAATAATTCAGAAATAACAAATTACATAACTAAAAAATAATAAAAATACAAAGCAGAGAAGTTGAAGTTAAAATTTCAAAAGAAGAGAGGGAGATTGCTACGTAGCTCTCAATGTGGGAGTAATAGCAAAACGTGGCTTGGTCTAAAGGGCTTGATTTGATCCGACATTCATGTCCGCAAGTCATGCTTTCACTGGGATTTGCACCCCTTCGCAAGCGTGCGCACGAGAGAGAGTTTTTATATTATACAAAACGTGAGAGTAATAGCAAAACGTGGCCTAGAATCACCAACACAGTAACACGAGAGGCCAAAGGAAGATGAAGTTCGAATTTTAAAAGGAGAGAGGGAGATTACTACGTAACTCTCAATGTGGGAGTAATAGCAAAACGTGGCCTGGTCTAAGGAGCTCGATTTGGTCCAACATTCGTGTTCGCAGGTCGTGTTTGCACATGAGTCCACTGGGATTTGCACCCCCCAGTAGGCGTGCGCGCGAGAGAGAGTCTCTATACTATACAAAGCGTGGGAGTAATAGCAAAACGTGGCCTAAAATCACCAACACAATAACACAAGATGCCAAAGGAAGATAAAGTTTGAATTTCAAAAGGAGATAGGGAGATTGCTACATAACTCTCAATGTGGGAGTAATAGCAAAACGTGGCCTGGTCTAAGGAACTTGATTTAGTCCGACATTCGTGTCCGTAGGTCGTGCTTACACACGAGTCTACTGGGATTTGTAACCCTTGACAGGCGTGCGCGCGAGAAAGTCTCTATACTATACAAAACGTAGGTGGGAGTAATAGCAATATGTGGCCTGGAATCACTAACACAGTAACACGAGAGGCCAAAAGAAGATGAAGTTCGAATTCCAAAAGGAGAGAGGGAGATTGCTACGTAACTCTCAATGTGGGAGTACTAGCAAAACGTGGCCTGGTCTAAGGAGCTTGATTTGGTACCACATTCGTGTCTGCAGGTCGTGCTTGCACACGAGTCCACTGGGATTTGCACCACCCCCTCTGCAGGCGTACGCATGATAGAGAGTCTCTATACTATACAAAACGTGGGAGTAATAGCAAAACGTGGCCTAGAATCACCAACACAGTAACACGAGAGGCCAAAGGAAGATGAAGTTTAAAGTTCAAAAGGAGAGAAGGAGATTGCTACGTAACTCTTAATGTGGGAGTAATAGCAAGGCCTGGTCTTAGGAGCTCGATTTGGTCTGACATTCGTGTCCACAGGTCGTGGTTGCACATGAGTACACTGGGATTTGCACCCCCTGACAGATGTGTGCACGAGAGAGTCTCTATACTATACAAAATGTGGGAGTAATAGCAAAACGTGGCCTAGAATCACCAACACAGTAACACGAGAGGCCAAATGAAGATGAAGTTCGAATTTTAAAAGGAGAGATAGAGATTGCTACGTAACTCTCAATGTGGGAGTAATAGCAAAACGTGGCCTAGAATCACCAACACAGTAACACGAGAGGCCAAAGGAAGATGAAGTTTAAATTTTAAAATGAGAGAGGGAGATTTCTACGTAACTCTCAATGTGGGAGTAATAGCAAAATGTGGCCTGATCTAAGGGGCTTGATTTGGTCCAACATTCGTGTCTGCAGGTCCAGCTTGCACACGAGTCCATTGGGATTTGTACCCCCGGTAGGCGTACGCACGAGAGAGTGTCTCTATACTATACAAAAGGTGGGAGTAATAGCAAAACGTGGCCTAGAATCACCAACACAGTAACACGAGAGACCAAAGGAAGATGAAGTTTGAATTTCAAAAGGATAGAGGGAGATTGCTACATAACTCTCAATGTGGGAGTAATAGTAAAACGTGGCCTGGTCTAAGGAGTTTGATTTAGTCCGACATTCGTGTCTGCAGGTCGTGTTTGCACATGAGTCCACTGGAATTTACACCCCCCCGACAAGCGTGCGCATAAGAGAGAGTAATAGCAAAAATGACCTAGAATCACCAACACAGTAACACTAGAGGCCAAAGAAAGTTGAAGTTCGAATTTCAAAAGGAGAGAAGGAGATTTCTATATAACTCTCAATGTGGGAGTAATAGCAAAATGTGGCCTGGTTTAAGGAGCTTGATTTGGTCCGACATTTGTGTCAGCAGGTCGTGCTTGCATACTAGTCCACTGGGATTTGTACCCCCGACAGGCGTGCGCACGAGAGAGAGTAATAGCAAAATGTGACCTAGAATCACCAACACAGTAACACGAGAGGCCAAAGGAAGATGAAGTTTGAATTTCAAAAAGAGAGAGAAAGAGAGAGAGATATTGCTACATAACTCTCAATGTGGGAGTAATAGCAAAACATGGCCTGGTCTAAAAAGTTTGATTTGGTCCGACATTCATATTTGCAGGTCGTGCTTGCACACGAGTCCACTAGGATTTGCACCCCCGGCAGGCGTGTGCACGAGAGAGAGTCTCTATACATAGCTCTCAATGTGGGAGTAATAGCAAAACACGGCCTGGTCTAAAGAGCTTGATTTGGTCCGACATTCGTGTTCGCAAGTCGTGCTTGCACATGAGTCCACTGGGATTTGCACCCCCGGCAAGCATGCGCACGAGAAATAGTCTCTATACATAACTCTTAATGTGGAAGTAATAGCAAAACGTGGCCTGGTCTAAGGAGCTTGATTTGGTCTGGCATTTGTGTCCTCAAGTCGTGCTTGCACATGAATCCACTGGGATTTGCACCCTCGGCAGGCGTGCATACGAGAGAAAGTCTTTATATTATACAAGGTTATTCATACAAGAAAGGAGCTTGTATATAAATTAGCCTTGTTTTTGCTTTTTTTTCAATGTGGGACAAACACTTATCCAACTTCAACCCACCTACCTTAGGCCTTAATATTTCCATCATCCAAACATCATTTTGGACAAATAAATATATGATTCGATGTCCTCACGAAGTAGAACACATTTTCACAATTATCTTTGTCATTCGATAAACAAACCACTAAGAAATTTACAAAATAAGATGTACAATTTCCTTCACTTATTACAATTTTTCCAACATTAACAACTCTAAATATCAAATTAAAATTATCCCATTATATATATATATATATATATATATATTTTCATTTATATGCTGCTAGAAAACAAACTAAATACTACTCCACACAAGTTTTTATCATTGGTTCTTTTAACAACTTTTTAAGTTGTTTATTTAATAAAATAAATAATACTTCTATTTTTGATCTTCTCAATTTATGATTGCTATCATAAATATAACATATTTTCATATGATCAACTTATGGTCTTTTAAATTTATAGTTCTGAATTATTTAGAATACTATGTTTATCTGCTTTTAAATTTTCAACTTATAAGAAAATACATGTATTTCTTTTAAAACAAATTTATTTATAAATAAAACTTTTCAATATTTTCCGTTCATCAGACAAGTATTCTTCTTGTGCTTGTAAACATCCACTCCATTCAATGAACAAGATCAAATGAAACGGAAAATAAAAATAAAAATGTGTGATTCAAAGTTATGTCACATAATAGTCCTATTCCGCTAATTTTTACAAGTTATTCCTTCCAGGACCCAAAGAGTATAGTAGCTTCCGCCGCAATGCCCGCGCGTGGCAAACGGAAGGTTTCATCAAACTATTTTTAGCCTTCACTCCCTAAAAAGGAAGTTAATTCTCAATTTGATCACTCTACTATCGCAAAAATTTTGATAAGCTCACTTTATAATTTTTTTTCACAAATTAATAATTATATTTTATAAAAAGTGTCAATTTGGTACGTAAAATAAACGCTGTTAAATTGTTTAGACGGAATGCTACGAAAGAACTGAAATGCCTTTTAATTGTAGCATATGCCTTGCACGTGGAGTGCTGGGTTAGTTTGGTTAGTGTAATAGGAATGGTGGTGGTGGTGGTTCTGTCGATGGATGAAATTAAGGAGGTGGGAGTGGAGGAGGGGTTGGGTAGAAGTCTGGAAGGGCTTCGTTTGGGGGGAAAGTGGGTTTGAGAAGAGACGACCAGTGGTTGCGGCAGTTGTGGAGGAGGGATCTCGGAGGAGAAGGGGGCGAACATGGTGGATATTTGATCTAACCCTCTGTCAATCCTTGCATTGCATTCAAAGAAAAATCATAACCAATAATATTTGATTGGTCACAAGCACAAACATATAAGCCTTGTTGGGGCCATTTGGTAACATGGAAATGCCCTTGAAATTCCATTACCCTCGTCTGCAACCACCACCGTACGATTACAAAACATCGCCGCCGCCATTGTTGTCGTCGCCCAATCACCACCTTTGTCAAAATCTGCAACAATAACGACAACAACATGGTGGCTCTGTTCTGGGATTACCACTGGAGGAACCGGAGGGGGATTTGCATTCACCCGCTCTGCAGTGAGCCCTTTAAAGTCCATTGCAAGGGCAAATGATGGAGAGAAAGAGACAAAGGAGAGAAACGAAGAGATTGAGAGAGAAGTAATTGATGGGAAAAAGGAGAGAGCCAACCTTATATTTCCCTTTTCTGAAACTGGTCAATATTGATCTCGTTTGCGGCGGTTGTGAAGGAGGGTTCTCCGAGGTGTTATCTTTTCGCACCCTCTAATCGCCTTTTGCGTCCATGGATTTGGACGATTAATCTTGCCTGAGTTTTTAGTTGGGTAGTGATTTTGGTTTGATTTTGGGGGTTTTGAGGGCCACGATCTTGTCGGAGTTCACTGTGGCGCCTTATTAGCACCATTGGTCTCGGGATAGACCGAAGGCCTACCTGGTCAAAGAACTTGGGCTAGCTCATGAGAGGTTTGCCAATCAAAGTCAGTTTGACTTTCGACCTGATACCCTCAAAGGTGGGGAGGAGGTTTCAATTCCATTCCGCTAGCTTGCAAAATAGAAAGGGTCCTTCTGCTCCTCTGCTTCTGACCTGGAAGTGGAGTCGGAAAGGGAGCATCCGAAGACAAAAGAAAATGAAGCTTTCAGTCCGGCAACATGGTTTCCTTCCATGTTTTGGGTCTTCACACCTTGGAACTTGTTTGGGCACAATTTACTTGTTAATTTTTTAATTTTGAATACTAACAATATTAGGGAATGTGACCAGTACATAGAGATGTTAAACGGGCTAGTCTCAGCGGTTTCGGGCCAGCCCTAACGGGTTGTGGTCCTAACGGATTACGGGCTAAATGGTCTAATTTTTCCGGGCCACTAATATTGCAAACCTAAACCTAACTCTAGCGGGTTTCGAGCTAAACGGGCTACTATCGGGCCACAATTAAAGATATAATATAATAATATTTTAAAATGGTTAATCGATAAACTATTCATAACTTTGATAGTTTCTTATGTTTTCAAAAGAAATATAAACTAAACATTTTTTTACATCAATGTCTTATAATTTCCAACTTGTTATTCTCAAAATAAATAATATAATAACTTTACTAAGCAGTTATTTCCAAAAATTTTGTTTATATTTCAGTATTTATTCACAAGTACACAAAGAAAACCTGTAGTGCAAATGATAAATGTGTTTGACTTTGGATTAAAGGTTGTTGGTTTTATTTTCATGGTGATTATTTTACATATCTTCTAAACTTTTTACGGCCTAATTCATATTACGCGGGTTGGCGGGCCAACCCTGAAACCTGACGGGCTAGCCCTAACGGGTCGCGGGTTAAACGGGCTAACCCTAAAAAGCCCTGATTTTAAACGGGCTAAAAGTATTGAACCCTAACCCTGTTTTTTTCTGTTTAAACGGGCCAACCCTACGGGTCGTGGCCCTTTTAACATCTCTACCAGCACATGATCGATACTAAGGACAATTTTGGGGTTTCAAAAAAAATTTAAGTTTTTCTAACGGTACATTAGACGGAGTGACTAACGTGGTATTTTTTATAAAGTATAGTTATTAATCTGTGAAAAAAATTTGTAGAGTAAGCTTATCAGACCTTTTCCGATAGTACAGTGATGAAATTGAGAATTAAGCAAAAAAGGAACAGTGCACTCAAATTATGGAAGTTGATTTTTTGATCATTTTAGTAATTTATATTTTATACACATTAATGTCCATAATATTGACAAATAACATTGTATGGTTCACACTAAGATATGATAGATGTCAAAAATAAAATTAGAAAAATAATACAAAAATAAACACTTATTTTGAAACGATTTTTTTTAAAAAAATAAACACTTGCCTTGAGGACCAAAGAATTCCATCTGTTGAAAAACTGCATTGATATTTTGAGCATCACCAATGCAAATGTAAATGTAGAAAAAATTGGATGTTAACTAAGATTTACATATTTTTCGAAAAAAAATGTTCAATGCAATTGTGATGGAATGTTGTGGATACGATGTGTCGTGCAATTGTAGAGGAGCAAACAAGAGTTTCATAACCAATGTGAAACAATTTAGTTGGTACATTGTATCCATAACCACACAATAATATTAAAAAAAAAATTTCTTGTGTAAATTTAGGTGACACCTAATTTTTTTTACATTTATGTTTATATTAGTGATGTTCTAAAACCTTAACGGAGAAAATTTGACTCTTGCTTTGAAAAAATTTCCTTGGACATTGCCCCTTTGAAAGCGCATGAGCGCAATCCCTTTCAACGGGAGGTTTATGAATGGTTTTTAAAAACGTGCTTCTGCGTAAGCGCTTATGGGCAAGCGAGAGAGGAGGCTTCGATACAAAGCTCATTTGTGTTCCTTCTCAACAAAGTTACAAAGGCCGTGTTTGTTTCCTCCTTATCCACAAAATCAATTTCAATTTCGCAAAGTAAAAATGTTGACCAATTTCTTGGGTGCTGAGGCTGCTTCCATCTCCCATTTCACCATCAATGGTGAATTGCCCTCCCCTTTGCTTAAAATACCCAGCATGTCCTCTTTCCCTTTCATCCTACCTTCCAATTCCTCCAGATCCAGAATATCAGTAATTCGAACTCCCAACAGCTCCACTTCAAGTAAGTATTTCATATCTCACTAACTTACCATTGATTTCATTAAAGATTTCTAAATGGATTGTGTGTGTGTGAAAAACTTGTAGGGAGTAGTGGGGCCTCGGCACAAGTTGAGCAACAAAATGAAGTTGAAACTGAAGCTGAAGTTGCAGAGGGTTATACTATCACCCAATTTTGCGATAAGATAATTGATTTGTTCTTGTATGAGAAACCCAAGTCTAAAGAATGGAGGAAGTACTTGATTTTTAGACAGGACTGGAAGAAGTACAGTGATTGCTTCTACAATCGCTGTCAAGCTCGCGCTGATGCCGAAAATAATTCTGAATCAAAGCAACAGCTCATTGCATTAGCAAGAAAAGTGAAAAGGGTATAAATTTCAGTTTATTAAAGATTTATCATGTTGTATGTTACTCCCTCCCTTTTTAAAGTCAACTTGACTATTTTCCGAATGATGCATATTCGATATGAATATTTCTGCTTTTACTGCTCACGATACTAATTTATCTAGTTTACAAGAGTTATAGTTTTATTTTTTAATATTAAATAATGTATGTGAAATATAAAAATGATTTTTTGAGTTTGTAAAGTCATAATAATAATTTACTTGAAGATGGATTATGTTTTGGAGTTTGGAGATGTTGTACTACTACTTTTTAGAGCTTGTGTTAGTTGTGTTTTGATCAGGAATGAGCATTGCAGATTGATGATGAAATGGAAAGGCATCATGTACTTTTTCAAGAGATTGTAGATAGCCCAATGGACATTAATGCGATTGTTGCCAGGCGGCGCAAAGACTTCACGGGAGATTTCTTCCGTCATTTAACGTTGATTCAAGAAACAAACAATAACTTGGAGGATTGCGATGGTAACATAGTGAATGCTTTTTGTTTAATTACCTTAATCAATGTTGACGTATTGATTACATGTGTAGCTTTGGATGTAATTTACATAGTGAATGCTTTGTATTGAAATCAATTTCTCTGCGGCAGAAACATATATGGGGGAAGTGGAATACATTGGAAATTGTCCTTTTGGTGATATCTGAATATGCCCCAGTGATTCTTTGTAGCTCATCAAGAAGTATGAAATTAAGTTTTCACTATAACAGGGATATATGAGGATGTGTATGACACATAATTGTGATAGCTTGCGATGCAGCTGTGCCTGGTTGAACTTGGAGAAATGTGTTAGAATAACATAGTGTCTGTCGTAGATGTTTTTATCAGTGCTGAATAATTTGAGTTTAAGTTTATCAGCTTATTTAATAAAAATGTTGGGATGTGAGAATTGAAGTCACACATCAGAAACATAGTTTTTTCCAGTTGATTGGGCAAAAGGCCTAATAGCTTGAGCTTTTGGGTCAAGTTGGGCTCCAAGCAGGGATATGAACCATTAATTAGACTTGCTCCCTTTATCCCCTCAAAGAAATAGTAGATTAATCTATATGGATAAGATGCTCCAAAATGTTGGAATTCGATCACCACCACTAACCCGTCGGAAATTTCTCTGTTGATTTCTAGAGATCTCTTCTTTCTTCTAGCTCTCTCCCGGAGTTTCCAGACTTGGAGTTTTTGGGCTCAAGCCGAAATTTCATCATTATCCTTATCCAAAAGCTGCGTCATTCTGAAACTTCTGGAAAAGAGTTAGAATTAATGTCCACTGTCAAGAAACAATTTGGAGAGTTGATGGGGTTTCATGACCGACGTAGCAGCAGATGTGAAAGGAGAGCCGAATCTTTGTGAAGGGAAGAGAAAGAGTGAGGAAGTGAGAGAATAGGTGGGTCTCTCAAGAGTTGTGCGAGTATGCGTGCTAGGCTAAGTTATTAGTGGTGTAACCCACTTAGAAGTGAGAGGTAGCCATATATATGGTGTATAGTGTTCTGAGCACACAATGACCTTTTGTTAGTGCCTTATTATGTTTGTATTGCAAAATAGTTGGTGTGTGAGCTAGTGTTTTTTGTTGGTTGGCATGTACTCAGTGTACATGCATAGAAAGGGCAATAATTAGGAGTATTATGGGCGGTAGCAAGGCTACACTATAAAGATGGGAGCCAAAAGTTGGACGCTAGGTAGGCAGTGAAGATTAGTATTAAGAACTGTTGGAGCACGCCAGGACTGCATACGGCGCTCGTTTCTAGGATGAATGATGTTATCTTCAGTATTGGAAAATGATATAATATCGATCTCCTAGCGCGATCTAACTCTAAAGTAAATTTCTTTCTCACAAGATATCTAAATTAGAACCAGATTCCAAAATTAGGAGCGAAGAATGAGAATAATAATTATTCAAAGATTAAGACTGGAGTTTAAGGGGTTAGTTACAACGATTCGTGGTAGAAATCTTATTGGCCAGCCAGGAAGACAGATAGCTCTCATTTTGAGGGAGCTAAGCTGGGCAATTAGATAAGGTTATCTGTGCATTAGAGCACAGTGAATGTTAAGATTGCTGTTTTTGAGACAAAGTCTGCTAAAGACAACGTCTTACGAACGAAAATAGTGACAAAGAATGGGATCTGGAACATCTTTTTGGAGGAACAAAATTGGAGAGGATTACCTAGAAAACCAAGCTTATCAAGATAAACTAACAAAGGTTAGGTAGACGAATCCAAAGTCGAGGAAGAGATCGACATTGAGGAAGGTGGATGGATTGAAGATCAAGCTACTATAAGAAAACACTTTGATGCAGGGACAAATCTAAGGGCAGCCCGAATATCATGCCACAGATTATCTCGAGGCCCAAACAGTATATTCTGCAATATAGTTGTCAGTTTAATAATAATATTTAGTGATTAGGGATTATATTTAAGAATTAATGATTAGGTACTACTTTTAGAATGCTTCTCTCTTTATTGATTTAGTATCTAGGGTAAGTCTTTTATTGGAAAATAAGTCATCTAGAATATTCTTGTAATAGTATAAATAGCTAGGAAATCAATTAATAAAACAGTCTTGATATTATTTATATTTTCTCATAACACTTAGCGTGTTCTTGGGTGATTGATTCCCATTAAATCAAGCATCGAGGCTTGGACGAGTGAATTAATCCTCGTTTACTGATCTACGCTCTTTGTTTAGCTGAAATCAGCCCCTATCAAAGGCATCCGGAAGGAGCCTAGGGTTTTATCCCTTTTGCTGCAGATTGATTTGGGTTTCCCCTATCTTTCCTGCATCAGTTTTGGTATCAGAGCAAACCGATCCCATCCTTTGTTTTGTCTGTTCATCGTCATCTCTTCCAAATCAGTTCAAGTTTCTTTGTTGCAGCACCAACAATTTCAGTCCACTAGTAGCAGCAACTCAATCAATAGCAAAGTAGGGAGCCGTCCGTCGATATGTAAGGGTTGCAGAAATACCTAGCAATATAGGCAGCCGTCAATTTGTTTAGGTTACAGAAAATCTAGCAATGTCGGCAGCCATCGATTTGTTAGGGTTGCAGAATAACCCTAGATCTAAAAGAATTCAGAATAAGAAATTTCAACCTGCCCCTTCAATTCTCAGTTAGTTATTCAGCCCCCTATAGTATCCAGAAAGTGCATCCATCCCCCTCTAGTATCTAGTAAGTGCATCCAGCTCCTTCAATATCCAATAAGTGCATCCAGCCCCCTCTAGTATCTAGTAACTGCGTCCAGCCCTCTCCAAGTTCCAGAAAGTACAGCCAGCTTCCTTCGGTTACCGAAAAGTTATAAAAATCATATAAATTACAATGCTTGATATCTTCTGGCCCTTCACCGAATCCATAACTTCGCAACCCATTGTTGATTGGAGTAAACCACCTATCTACGATGAAGAAATGGTCATTGATTTCGCTACACAACCAAAATCCAGCCTAGAGTTTGTAGCTGATTGGTCTAAGCTTCCAAGTTGGGATGAAAGGCCAAATGAATTCACTCGCTTTTGTGCGATCATTGATTTCCCAAAGGCTATCAACTTACCTCAAGTGATGACATCCAATAAAGGCTGTGAGATTTGGCTACAAGATGAAAAATATTTAACAAGTACTTTGTGCTTTATTGCTGAAAATCCTGGAATTAACCACACGTATACAGATCCGTTTGACCTCCCCCATACGGAGTCATCTTCTTCGAGCTACATTAAGAACTTGTTAATACATGAGTTCATCATGTTCCATTGGATTTATTGGATGGATGTTGTCACCCAAGTCGGGAAGTTCAGGATTCGCCATGGATACAAGGTTTTATAGAGTCTAGCGTTGAGGCCTAATGGAAGGACAAACATGAAACAAACTCTTTCTGCCCTACTTCAAATTCGAGGACGAATTTTTTTTTGAAGCCGAGGAGAATGATGCAGGGACAAATCTAAGAACAACTTGAATATCATGCCACAGATTATCTCGAGGCCCAAACTGTATATTCTGCAATATAGTTACCAGTTTAATAATAATATTTAGTAATTAGAGATTATATTTAAGAATTAATGATTAGGTACTACTTTTAGAATGCTTCTCTCTTTATTGGTTTAGTATCTAGGGTAAGTCTTTTCTTGAGAAATAAGTCATCTAGAATATTTTTGTAATAGTATAAATAGCTAGGAAATCAATTAATAAAACAGTCTTGATATTATTCATATTTTCTCATTACACTTGGCGTGTTCTTGGGTGATTGAGTCCCCATTAAATCAAGCATCGAGGCTTGGACGAGTGAATTAATCCTCGTTTAAACTGATCTACGCTCTTTGTTTAGTAAAAATCAGCCCCTATCAAAGGGATCTGGAAAGAGCCTAGGGTTTTATCCCTTTTGCTGCAGATTGATTTGGGTTTCCCCTATCTTTCCTGCATCACACTTACTCACTTCCCTAACTATTTTGAACTACAAACACAATGGCACACTACCTAAAGGACCTCACAAAGTTGTGTGCCCAGCGCACTATACACCATATACACGGCAGCCCCTCAATTATGGGTGGGTTACACCACTTGTAACTATACTCTTACTTACCTTCCTCATTCTGACATTCTATCTGATATTCCTATACTCTATTATAACTCTTGAGACAGCTACCTACACTGTCATTTCCTCTCTCTCTCTCTCTCTCTCTCTCTCTCTCTCTCTCTCTCTCTCTCTCTCTCTCTCAAAGACCCAAAATCTCCAAGATTGAGGCCTCTTGTAAAGAGCTAGAAAATGGAGAGTTTGTGGATCATCTTGTAATGCTGGTTTATATGGAGTATTAAGTTTAGTACTACTTTGTACGAGCAAGTTTTAGTCAATGTAAGAGTGATATAGTGTGTAGTAGTACTTGTACCTTGTCAAGTGTACCTTGTAACTATACTCTTACTTACCTTCCTCATTCTGACATTCTATATGATATTCCTATACTCTATTATAACTCTTGAGACACCTACCTACACTGTCATTTCCCCTCTCTCTCTCTCTCTCTCTCTCTCAAAAGACCCAAAATCTCCAAGATTGAGGCCTCTTGTAGAGAGCTAGAAAATGGAAAGTTTGTGGATCATCTTGTAATGCTGGTTTATATGGAGTATTAAGTTTAGTACTACTTTGTACGAGCAAGTTTTAGTCAATGTAAGAGTGATATAGTGTGTAGTAGTACTTGTACCTTGTCGAGTGTACCTTGTAACTTTACTCTTACTTACCTTCCTCATTCTAACATTCTATCTGATATTCCTATACTCTATTATAACTCTTGAGACACCTACCTACGCTGTCATTTCCTCTCTCTCTCTCTCTCTCTCTCTCTCTCTCTCTCTCTCTCTCTCTCTCTCTCTCTGTCAAAGACCCAAAATCTCCAAGATTGAGGCCTCTTGTAGAGAGCTAGAAAATGGAGAGTTTGTGGATCATCTTGTAATGCTGGTTTATATGGAGTATTAAGTTTAGTACTACTTTGTACGAGCAAGTTTTAGTCAGTGTAAGAGTGATATAGTGTGTAGTAGTACTTGTACCTTGTCAAGTGTACTTGTCGTTATTCATTATTATATTCAAATTGCTATGTTGTTGGTTTCGTCCACGCTTGATTCAACACAAAATATATGACACTGTATGTATGTCTCCTTCAGGCTTTTTTCTGCCCACGCTAGAACCTGACTGAGATATGTTTACCTATGTAAATTGTGTCCTCCCAGGGTACACCTTCTGAACAATGCTCTCTGGCAAGAGTATGCTTCTCATTGGTGTTATTTCTTAGGTTTGGGCTTTTACAATTTGATACCAATTGCTATAAGCATGCCTTCTTTGTGAAAAATGGCTTAGTTTGTTAATGATATTTTTATTATCCCATGTTCTTAGTTTCTCTTTGAAGAGGAAGGCATGTCCCAGAATCCTATAAGCCAATAAGCTCCATTGTTCTTGAAGGAAAATTCATAAATTCTACTCCCTCAGTTTCGTTTATATTGGCCACCAGACATAGGCTCGTCGTTTTGGAATGCATCAACTACCACTGTCTAATTGTTCAATTTCCATTTATACCCTTTATTTAGTTAATTAATGTGCACTACATACCTTGTAAATTCTCAACTTGGTTTGGGGTATAATGAGAAACTATACAAATTGATGTGCATTAAACTGCCAAAATAGGAAAGTAGGCCAATATAAATGAGACGGAGGTAGTATTCTGGATCAGATTTCCTGAAGCTCTCTCTGTAAACAACTCAGGGTTGAAAGTCGGCTGCTACTATCTTCTAATGATTTTTAGTGCGAACATTTGGCAAAAAGAATTAGAAGGCTGGTATTTTATAGTAGCTTTTGTCTGTTACCCTGTCCTTTGTCTTTCTATCCACACACTCCTTGCCCCCCTCCCCTCTTTTCTTGCAGCATCATGTGAATGCATGTCTTTTGACTGTGTTATAGTGCAATTTTGGCACATAATTTAGTGGCGCCTTTCAATGAATTATCATCTAGCTAATATGATTCCTTAGAATATTCTAATATTACCAAAAAAGATGCAAAACCCCTCGCCGGAAAGGACAAGGGATGGGGGCACAAAATTAAGAGGTACATTAGCCGCATAAAACGAATAAGGGACATTAGAAAAGTAATTAATATACTTTTGCCACTTGGTTTGGCAGCTGTTGCAAGGCTTGGAGCTAGATGCTTGTCTGCAGTCAGTGCTTACGATAAGACACTGGAAAATGTGGAGACATTGGATGCAGCACAGGCCAAATTTGATGATATCCTGAACTCGCCTTCTGTGGATGTGGCGTGTGAAAAGATTAAGAGCCTTGCCAAGGCAAAAGAACTTGACTCTTCTTTGGTACTGTTGATAAACAGTGCTTGGGCGTCAGCAAAAGAATCCTCTACCATGAGAAATGAGGTAAGAATGACACCCTCTTACTCAATTTCCTTTGCTCACAATGATTTGTTATTTACTGCAATATTGCTTCAGAAAATACAGAAACAAGGCAATTGATCTCCTTTCCGTGCTGGAAAATAGAAAAAGAAAGAAAAAAAACCTTTCTTGCTTTTCACTTTCAACCCTCATCCCCTTTGTTTTACATCATACGAAACATACATTCCCTGCTCTCTGACTTTTTTTGCTTATCCTTTTGTTTTGTTAGTTTATTTCTTATGATTAGACATTTAATTGCAGGTGAAAGACATAATGTATCGGTTATATAAAGCAACAAAGAGTAGTCTAAAGAGCATTGCTCCAAAAGAAATAAAGCTGCTCAAGTATCTGCTGAACATCACAGATCCTGAAGAGCGGTTCTCAGCATTGGCAACTGCTTTCTCCCCTGGCGATGACCAGCAGGCCAGGGATCCTACTGCTCTATACACGTAAGTAAACATTATGCTGTATACTGTTTTCTCATTGATATACTTCTGTTTTTAATATCTGTGTAATAGCCAACCTAATTTTTACTTTTCTTGTTGGAGCAGAACTCCCAAGGAGCTTCACAAGTGGGTTAAGATCATGCTTGATGCCTATCATCTAAATAGCGAAGACACTGATATAAGGGAGGCCAAGCAGTTGACCCCACCGATTGTTATCCAGAGGCTTTTCATCCTCAAGGAAACAATTGAAGAGGAATACCTTGATCAAAGTGATAAAGCCCCAAAAGAACCGAAAGATGAAGAATGATGTACTGTACTTCTCCATCATTACATTTTGCAGTTGGACCACCAGCCCCATCAAGGTCTAGTTGTCAGTTTGAAGTCCTCGACCATTAAGTTTCTTTGTTGAAGTCTTGTCTTTTAGAGGCAGCAGTTTTACCTGCTCGAAAATGGGTTGAAGGAAGCTAGCTTTATATGGTTGTGGAGGCGTGGTATACTAATAAGTTTCCTTGTTGCTTTTGGAAGGAAGTATAGGGTGTCACATTCGATTTTGTACGGTAGGCTCCATGGAAATTGTTGCGATATTAGTTGACTCTAGTGAACTATATATGTTGTCAATCAAACTAGTGAGTAATTTGCTAGTATTTATTTTCCCTTTTTCTCCCCTAACACAGTCGCTTCAATTTCACTACTTTGAGGGTGCGGCCATTCCTCATTCTGAATTTGTTGTGTAGCTATGGGCAGGATTCATGCTCCACTATGTTGTAAGCTTGAACGAGTAAGAGAAAAGGGTGAATTATAGCCGGTCCCTTTTTCAACATTTGTAATCGCTTCAATTCACTCATTTTTTTTTTAAACTGAAAAAAGGTATTTTTGGAGGAAAAAGACGATTATGTCATTAATAAAATAAAAACACACGCCCGTCAGTAATCTAAGGCATTGCGATGTTCAACTTATATATTTATTTTTGTGCATCGTAATGCATTATTTTTGTATCGCGATGCGCCACTTTTACAAATTGAGGCATTGCGATGCAAATCGTAGCACGCCTTAGGGAACCAATCGGTGCGCACCTTAGCGAGCAGGGAACAAAATGAAAAAATTGACTCGCTGGGGCGAACCTTCCCGCTACTCGCCTTAGCGAGTAGGGGGGTCAACTGAAAAAATTGAATTATCGTTGCTCGCTAGGGCGAGCTTTATAGCGAGCTGTTGCTCAAGCCATCCATTTCAGTTTATTCACACAGACAAACAAACAAACACCGTGCAGGCACTTGTTTTTTGGGTAGGCATTTTGATTAAGGCGAGTAACAGGGACAAAAAGCGATACTCTGCTTTGTGTATCGTGATGCTCCACTTTATACATTGCGATGCTCTGTTTGAATTTCAACCACTGGAGAGGACTTGATTTTCATTTAACTTTCGGAAGCGTTGCCCCTAAACCCCTACAATGATTTAACACAATAACAAATATATATATATATATTAGATTTAAATTACCATCACACCATCATGGAAGATTGCAATCTAATTTGGGAAGTTTGGTAGTATTTGAATTGTCTAACGTGTGCTGGTAATGAAATTAAAAATATTTTTCCATATCTATTCTATTCACCCACCCTTTCTTCATTGAGTTGGTTTTTCTAACTTTCACTTGCAAACAACCTTTGTTGCCATCTCATTCAAAGGTTTCTTTCTAAATTCCTCTCCCGAATTTATTACTTCTAGAATCTTTATTAAGAATTTGATAATCTTTCCCTCCAACCCAAATGCAGTTCCTTTTAATATTGATTTTGATTCTTTAATTGATTTGTTTATTGGATTGGATCATTCATTTCTCAGTATTTGGGCATTGCGATGAGGCATCAAGGTATCGCGATGCCCAATTCAGTGCGCATCACTATATCGCGATGCCCAATTCGAAAATAGTGTTTTCTGGTAGAAAAATTGTGCACAAATATAGTACTAAGTTCGGATAACAGGGATTGATTTTAAACAAATTCGAAACTTAAAACATTGATTAAAGTGACCAAAAGGTCCAAAACAATCCAAGAACAAGGAAAAACGGGATCAAAAATTTTAAATTTGATCAAATTGTGATCAAATTCGTGTTCTATGCATGAAAATTTGACTATTTTTTTTTTTCGTTTCCACGTTTGTTTTGTGAATTTATATTTCTCCTATTTAAATGCTATGAAGCTTTCAAGTGGAGGAGCTGGGCTGTAAAAGTCAATCTTCATTATCAAAGAGACGGGGACATTTTAGGAAAAAAAATTCTCAAAGTGCATTTTTTCAGTTAAAAAAAAAAAGTGAACTGAAAAAAATAAAAACGTTTCAAAGTGTACCCGCTAACGATTTCCAGAAGAGAAAATGGCATCAAGTTTGTTCAAGGCCAAAGCCCGGTCTGAAATGTATAAACGACATGTATATGCCTACTAAACGCAACCAACTAGTAGGAATGCATGAAGACATTCCGACCATAATACTTGCACAGAAGAAAAGCCCGACCATAATTACGGTGGCCCGTAGGCCAACCCCCGATCCAGAACAGTCGCCCACTAAAGACCAATACGGTTCACACCACATTGTAATCCGACCCAAAATAATTTAAATTAGGCCTCGACCCTTTCCTCAAATTGCCCCTAGCTCTGACTTTGACCTTTCAATTGGTAATGGATTGCCCCACGGCCACCGTAACCCCTTGCCCAAGATTATACATATGAATATTAATATACAAAAACGTCTTCTTCTCCTCCCTCTTAAGGCTTAAACCCCAGCCAGCCTTTGGTTAAACCCCAGCATACAAACCAGCCAGCCTTACTCATTACTTGTAGTTTTTTTCTCCTACATGGCTACTTCATTGCTCATACGACGATCTTTAAGGCGTCCGGAGTTTCGGACCTCTTCTCTTGCTACTTATCGATCGGTAACTTCTTCCTAAATATTAATTTCCTCTATAAAAGAATTTATATGTTGTAGACTAGTAGCTCTGAGATCTTGTTTTACAAACTTAGCACTCATAACTTTATCATAATCGGTTTTTGTTCTTAATTAATTGCTTGAATATTTAAATTGCTTCTCTATGTCTGTTTGATTGTTTTCCTCTAGCATTTCTATGATGGATTATCTTTCATTTGCATTTATATATATATATATATATATATATATATATATAGAGAGAGAGAGAGAGAGAGAGAGTGTGTGTGTGTGTGTGTGTGTGTGTTGGTCCCATAAAAAGGGTAGTAGTTTTGTTCTCAGAATTAACTAACTTGACCATATATTTTTTGAGTAGGTCTCTTTGAGCCGTCTTACGGGGTCACGATTGTTGACCAATTCACTACACTAATACTACATTAGTCATGTAATTAAGATCATCTTACCGTATGCCATATTTTTTTGGGATTAATATGTGTGTTGGGCTTAATTAGAAGATAGAACTATTATCATTACAAAACCTACCATGTATGAGCTTTATACTTTTGAAAAATATCAATGCAAAGAAATTCAAATAAAATCTTCACCCAAACGATGATCGAGTTGACATTACGTAGTCATAAGCTTTTAGATACAATTATTATTATATATATGGAATCAGACGAAGTCCCAATCCATTAAAAAGACCTACTTCTTTCTTTAGAATCCTGAAAGAAAGGAATTTATAACCCAAGCTCTACTGTCCGTTCGACTTGAACATATACAGAACAAGAAGATGCACTTGTAACATAATAGGTGAGTGCAGAGGCGATTAATTAGTTTTAGATTATTATTACTATTATTATCTGCTATTTTATTATGATTGCAGCATTATGTGTACCTAATTAGCATTTGATGATGCATGCGTGCAGTGATGGTCATTAAAATCTCATAATCAAGTATTTTGTTAAGCTTCCATTTTTCATGTGAGATATCATCAATTTCTTTATTCGTATCTGCGCGTGCTGGAAGTAAAACCCCCCATTAGATACTTCTACATTGTTTGGAGAAGATGTTTATATTCTCAAACCAGAGGCTTTATTTGTCCCTCAATGAATTCAGCATATTGTGCTATTGAGTTTTCCGACTGCAGTACCTTATCTTAGACAAGAAAGAAATTGCACAACTAAAACCATCCCCTTGAATATCTTTTTCATGAATGAGTTGAATGTTTCGGCTTTTGAACTTGTGTCCGTAATCTGTTTCACTCTTGTGGACTTCTGCACCAATTTTGGCTTGATGGTCGGTTGATTATTCTTGCTTGACATCATGAAATCTTCATTTCTCGATCATTAGTTGGACATAAGTGGTCGGTCCTTTTTCTTTTCCAGTTGACTGCAAATGTGAAGCCTTCGGTCACATCTTTTTTGGGTAGTAAATGGGAAACTGTAGCCAGACCCTTCAGGTACAATCTCACTCCTTACCATGTATAGTATTTATGCATCTAATGTATTGTGTTTGCTAATGGCTTCTTATTTCCAGCACAAAGCCCCTAGGCACCGAAGTCATTGGTGTCGATTTAGGTACCACAAACTCGTGTGTTGCAATTATGGAAGGCAAGGTTGTTTTCTGTTATGTTTACTTTCTCTCTGGATTTTATTTTAAGGCTCATCATATTTGAATTAAGGATTTGCTAACTAGAGCTGTTACGTTGTATGAAGAATGCTCGAGTGATGGAGAATGCCGAGGGAGCACGGACTACACCGTCAGTGGTTGCATTCAATCAGAAAGGAGAATTGATTGTAGGAGCAACTGCTAGACGTCAGGCTGCCACCAACCCAGTAAATACATTATCTGGATTGAAGCGATTCATAGGTAGACGCTTTGATGATCCTCAAACACAGAAAGAAATGAATATGGTTCCTTACAAGCTAGTCCCTGGGCCCAACGGAGATGCTTGGGTCGAAGTTGATGGAAAACAGTATTCACCAAGCCAGGTTGGGGCCTTTGTTCTTACCAAAATGAAAGAAACGGCTGAAGCATACCTTAATAAAAGTGTGGATAAAGCTGTAATAACGGTTCCAGCCTATTTCAACGATGCACAAAGACAAGCGACAAAGGATGCCGGGAGGATAGCTGGTCTGGAGGTGCTAAGAATTATTAATGAACCAACTGCTGCTGCACTATCTTATGGGTTGGATAACAAAGAAGGTACCATCGCAGTTTTTGATCTTGGAGGTGGAACTTTCGATGTTTCTATTCTAGAGATATCAGGCGGTGTTTTTGAGGTATTGTTTTAATTTTCATATGATGCAAATTTATGTTGTATAGCTCTGTTTCCGGCTTTGCTTGTTGGGCGGTTCCCACTGTGTTTTTAGTCCTATACGTGGTCCAGTGTGACCCTAATGGTTACTAAAATAACAATAATAATAGATAAGTAAAGAACCTAAAATAATCTCTACTCTGGCAAGGTGATTACATACTCTTTTTCCGTTTCCATCAACAGGTAAAAGCAACAAACGGAGACACGAGTCTAGGAGGGGAGGATTTTGACAATGCACTGTTGGAATTTTTAGTGAACGAGTATAAGAGTACTGAGGGTATTGATTTGTCAAAGGACAAGCTTGCTCTGCAGAGGCTTCGAGATGCTGCAGAAAAAGCGAAGATCGAACTGTCATCAACATCTCAAACCGACATAAACCTGCCATTTATAACTGCTGACGCTTCGGGTGCCAAACATTTGAATCTGACATTAACCAGATCAAAGTACGAGACTTTGGTGAATCACTTGATTGAGAGGACCATAGCCCCATGTAAGAACTGTCTGAAGGATGCCGGTCTCTCGACCAATGAGATAAGTGAGGTTCTGCTTGTTGGGGGGATGACCCGTGTTCCCAAGGTACAACAAGTGGTTGCTGAACTATTTGGGAAGAATCCAAGTAAGGGTGTTAATCCTGATGAAGCAGTTGCAATGGGAGCTGCAATTCAGGGCGGGATCCTTCGAGGTGATGTCAAGGAGCTTCTTTTATTGGACGTTACTCCGTTATCACTTGGCATTGAAACCATGGGTGGCCTCTTTACCAAGTTGATTCAAAGGAACACCACCATTCCTACAAAGAAACAGCAGACCTTCTCAACAGCCACTGACAACCAGACACAAGTGGAAGTCAAAGTGTATCAAGGGGAGCGGACGATGGCAGCTGATAACAAGATGCTTGGAGAGTTCCAACTTGAGGGCATTCCTCCTGCTCGTAGGGGTGTGCCTAAAATCGAAGTCACATTTGATATTGACGCCAACGGCATTGCTAAGGTATCTGCCAAGGAGGTGGCCACTGGGAAAGAACAGGAGATCACTATAATATCGAGTGGAGGGCTTCCGGAGGAAGAGATTGAGAAGATGGTGAAGGAAGCTGAGCTGTATGCACAGAAAGATCAAGAGAGGAGAGAGTTGATCGACCTTAAAAATTCAGTTGAAACAACTGTCTATAGCATGGAGAAGAACTTGAGTGAATATAAGGAGAAAATTCCATCTGAAGTAGCAGCAGAAATCGAGTCCACTATATCTGAGCTAAAGATAGTGAAGAATAGCGATAATGCTGATGAAATCAAGGCAAAGCTTGATGCTGCAAGCAAGGCTCAATCGAAGATCGGACAACATATGAATAATCAAGGAGGATGGTCTCAGGGGGGCGAGCAGGCACCTGAAGCAGAATACGAGGAGGTCAAGAAATAAATACTGGAGTATTTAGGGATGAAGATTATAAACAAGATTCTTGAATTTGATACTCGAGTTATTGTCGTTTTGTTCCATGTTTATTATAGCTTGGAAATTGCTGGTATCCCACATTAGGAGAGAAGAAAGAAAGAGGCTGGCTCGTAGTGTATATAATTGAGGATAAGTTGGTTTGAGAAAATATCTTTGCGCTTGGGGCAATGACGCAGCTAGTGAGGTACTAACCGAGGCGCGTCAATTGCTGGTTGAAAACTATTTCCAAACCCCCTCTTTGGCCTTGGGTTCAACCTGAGGCCATCGAGAATTTCTGGAAGGGCTCCCTCTAACCAGGGTAAAGCCCTACAATTTAGTTCAACAATATTCCTGTCTTTATCTTTCTTGCTTTTTAGGATTTATTTGTACTTCTAAAAGACGTACTTAAGGTTTCAATATCTATTGCTTTAACGATATATAAACAAATGTTAATTTCATTTAAATCTATAATACAATACAGCTCGGTTCGCACACGCTTACAATTGACTGAGGCTAACTACCGGTTAAGATTTATCCATCTACTAAAATCTGACGGCCAAGGATTAACTCAAATCTCTCACGCGTACGACGCCGGTTTCCTTCCCTTCCTCGACTGAAACTGCTCTCTCCTTCTCTCTCTTCACTCGGTTAACAAAACCCCCTTCCAGCGCATCTCTCTCTTCACTCGGTCTCTCCAGCATTCATCAACGCCCTCAATCTCTCTCCCTCTCCGTCTCCGATTCGGGTCTAGGGCATCTGATTGAGCAAAGGAGATCAATTCAACGGTGGAAGTTTGGCGAGCATTGACGGTAGAAGGCGGTGGGAATAAAGCAGTTCGTCTTGCATTTTTTGAGGTGAGTTTTTTTCTACTTATTCTCTGTTGCTCTTTAGGATTCAATTAATTTGGATTCCCTATTTCAACCGCGTAATACATACATATATAGATGTTCAATTCATCTCTCTCTGTGTGACTCTGTGTGTGTGTTTATGTGATCCTCTGTTTCTCTGATGAAGACCTCAGTGTTCTGTCTACTGATTGATCTTAATTATGTTCATATTTCGAATTCCCTTTGGTTATATTCTTCTGTGCCCTTTTACTAAGCTGGAATTTTTATTTTGAAAGTTCATTTAGATTTTGTTTGATTTATCTTAATTATGAGAATGCTTCATTAGCTGTATCAAGATCTATGGAGCTCCCAATAACTAAAGTTGTCTGCCTAGCTCCCAATAACAAGAATTTAAACCAGTGTGATATTAGTTGTTACGAGCTGTTATTTAATACATGAAGAAATATATCATTCTCTATCAATTTTTCTGGTGTTAGAAACTCGGAATGGGATTTTTATTTCTGATTAGGGTTTCAAAATTTTCTATAATTCTTAGTTTCTGTTGTTTTGTATACAAAGAAAGAGATCATCCTCTATCAAATTTGCTGGTGTTAGAAACTTGGAGCGTGCTTTGATGGCCCTTGGCTGCGCTTTACTGTTAGACTCTCTTTGCTTGATTTCATTGAAACTGTTGATGGCTTTCTGAAGAATTAGGGAGTACGATGTGTTTTGCTTCAAATGTATGTTGCCCTTTGAAGCAACCTGTCTTTTTAAGGGTAGCATGGTGGTAAATAATTTGTCTGAGTTTGATAGTAAGAAGATTATGCCATTTTTTTAAAGCAATTAGCATGCACATGAATTTGTGTGTGTAAGTTGGTATTGAAATGGAAAGAGGACTGGAAGTATAGAATTTAAAAGGTGATAGGGGACTACTGAGTAGCATTCTGGTTGTCTTAAAAATGAGAGAATATTGATTGCCACGAAACATTGTTAACAGCACAAGGGTATTAAGAGAGTACTTGGAGTTGGGGTTGCAAGCATGGTTCAAATTTCATGCTTTCATCATTTTGCATAAACTTTGATTAATGTACACTGCTGTTTCAATAAGGAAGGAAGGGTTTTGGGAAAGTGGGTCGGATCCCAGAATGATGAGGATACTTGAATCATCACTAGCAAAATTATCGAACCAATATAGAAATTATCGAACCCTCAAAGCTACGTAGATTGTACGCATTGGTGCCTCCCGGGGGTCCCCGATGTCTGGAATGAGCTCCTCTCTGCTTACATTCTCCATTATCGATAATTTTTTAATTTTTTAAAAAAAAAAATTCAGGAAGGAGTAGTCAGTCATTAACCTCATTGAATCATACAGTATTTATTAACATTTAGACATGCCACGGAAAAGCTTACGAAATTTCATGGTGTAAGAAAGATTATTTTTGATAATTAAACAAATGAGAAGGCGATCTATGATCATACGTGCAAGCACTTGCCCCCCCCCCCACCTTGACAGATGCTTTCTGTTTTGTAAATCGTGCTAATACATGTAATTAATTAATTTAGTGTAGAAATTCAAAACCAAATCTTAAAAGTAGGATGTGGCAACAAGAAAAGAACAGTCATAAGTGTTTGATTTCATTTTATAAGAAGATCAAAGAATCCAACAAGTTAGAGAAAAGCTGGAATGGAAAATTTTCAAAAATTTATTCTTGGGAATTGGAAAGTTAGATACAAGCTCCATTCTTTAGCAGGGATCATTGTGATGGCCATGGTCATGGCTACTGTTTATCTAACTGGAGATGATGACAATGGGATTGTTGGAGGAGGAGGAGGAGGAGAGAGAATGAAGGTAACTGAGAATTCATCAATGGAGAACTGTGATTTGTTTTCTGGGGAATGGGTTTTCGATAACAAGTCATATCCTCTGTATAGTGGGACAAAATGTCCTTTTATGACCGATGCTTATGCATGTGAGAAGTTTGGAAGGAAAGAGTTCAAGTATCAGCAGTGGAGATGGCGGCCTCTTTATGGTGTGTATTTTTGAGTTCCTATGCACTATATAAATTGATTTCTAAAGTGTTAAAAGCTTCTTTCTGTTGAAACTACAGTGAGGGCACGTTTCTTTTTGGCCAATTTCTGTTGTTACATGATAACATCTTTACTTTCATAGAGCAAGCAACTGATATTTTTTTAAAATTTTTTTGATAAGAGCAAGCAACTGATTTATATTGCTCCTTTAAGCGTTTGTAATGATACTATTTGGGTGGTAGATCGTGTGCAAGCAAGCGATATTTTTTAAAAATTTTATTGATAAGAGCAAGCAAGCGATATTGCTCCTTTAAGCGTTTGTAATGATACTATTTGGGTGGTAGATCGTGTTAGATGCTTAGTATTTTTTGGAAAAGGAAATGAACCGCTATGATACATTGCACCCGTACTTTTGGTATACTTGAGGGTGTCAAGTGGTTATGTTTGTAGTGTCATGACTTTTTGTTTAATGATATTGCTCCGTTGGAGCTTTTGTGATGCAAGGAAAATCAATTACTTGATAGGATTGGCTTTCTGTAAAGCTTCAATTATATGGTTTGTACACATTTGCTTGCTTTAGTATAAAGTATAAACTATATTTTTAATTACTAAAAAAAAAAATTACTCTCACACTGTGCTCATCGATGATACATTAAGATTTTATTGTACAATATACTAATACATATCGCAATCGATTGTGTCGTAAAATATATTGATCTGTTTTGATGTGGTTGGATTCGGTTTTTGAAGCAATGTGAGCTTCGCTTTGCACACATTCTTTGTTTTAATGGTACCGATGCATTTTGGTACCGATTTTGTTAAAGACCGCTTATTTAAATTGAGGATCGTTTTGATGAATTTAGAAAGACTGTTTTTATTTACTATTTGAAATTCGTTTAATCTGTTTTGTAATTTTGATGTGATTTCTTTAGTGATGAATGAACATTTTAAATTGTTGATTTGATGTGCACTTTTTGGGTTTTGGGTTTTGGATTCATAGCACTGTGAATTAGGTTCGTTCGAGGAGGTAGTTCATTGGTGTTATCTTTATTTTGCTTAGGTTTAATTTAGGTTTCAACGAAGCTATATATGAGCCTTCTTGGTTTCATGAAAGCTAATGGGTACCTTCCTTTTTTGTATCCATTCATTGAGTACGTGTCAGAGACTGGAAGTGCTGATGATGCTTTGTTATGTTCTTGAGGCAATGACTGTCAAGAAGTTTCCACCTTTGTATTTGAAGCATATTTCAAGCCTGAAGGCACAATGAAGCCCAAGATTTTCTTTCTAAATGCTCGAAATATGTTTGCTGATGTTTTAAACCTCTTTAATTCCATGATATCTGGTAAGAAGCTGGTGTGCCTAAAGCTCTGGCTATTTAGGAATAAGAGGGATTAGCTCTTAGAGTGTACGCGGTGATGTCAAAAATGAGATGTCATTTCTTTGACATTTTTGGTATGAAAAATTTACTTTCGCCTATAAATTTGTTTATTATTGGAGCTTTATCCACTTACCGGCGCCGATAGGCGCTATGGAAGTTCTTAATGGCAACTGGGTATTGTTATAACCCTTTCTTTCCCAAGTCCCAGTCCCAAGTCCCTTTGTGACTCCTTTCGATCTTTAACCTGTAGCTAACATGTAAATATGATTATAATGGGAGTTGTTAATAGACCAATATGTAAAAGTGTAAAGATAAAAAAATGAGTATAGTTTTCTTGAACGACAATGGTAAAAATAAGAGAAATGTATTTAGTTCTTATGATGACTATTTGCTGAAATCTTTACTTGCCTCTCACGATAGTTTGTAGACAATTTGGTGAAAGCGTTCGACAATAGATCATGTAATCTTCCACGCAATGTTACTTTGCTACTTCTGTTGTTGGATAATTCATTTGAAATGTACGCAACTGTTAGTGGTAATTGTGGTTCAATATTTCAAATCTCTTTTTATTTTTTTATTGGTTTTCTTAAGAAATAAATAAATTATAATAAATTATTTTTTATTATTTTTTGTCATTTACTCTTTACTCACCACCCCCTACAAGATTCGGTCTTATTAATATCGTGCCATAGGCACGGGCACGAGACCTAGTATATTTACAATTCAAAGCATAAGTAATTTTATTTTTGAAATTTTGATAAAATGCTCCAAATTGTTCCTGTACTTTTGTTAGTGTGTTTAACAATTTATTTCGTTACAATTTTGAATGCTCACCTCTTTTTTCTTCGTGCTCAGTCAACTTTTCGTTAACCACCAGTTATATATTTCCTCGTTAGCCACCAGTTATATTTCTCAGTCAACTTTTCGTTAAACCACCAGTTATATTTTGTTAACCGATAGATATGACTTTTCATTAAACGCTGGTTATGACTATTCATTAAATACCAGTTATCTCCGAAATGTACCGTTCACATGTTATGTTGCAGGTTTAAGGGTATTTTCGTCCAAGTTTAGATTAAAAATGAACCAAAATACCCATGTAAATTATTCTACTTAGTAGAGGTTAAATGAAAATTCCTGATGATTGCCATTAACATAATAATCCCCCCCCCCTCCTCCTCCTCCGTTCCTACCTAACCGTTTGTTTTTTCCGGCGAGGAAAGCTTTTTAATTAATGAGAAAAGCTAGAATTTTCAATTCTCCATGATCAACTACTTTCTATTTCTAGCTCTGGCATCCTCGTTTAAGGATTTCGCCATCGATGCTCAATTGCTCACAGATCTCACCATCATCAATTACTCAACGTTACACTACCATCACCTCTTCCACTTACTATTTTCTCACTGTTCGCTAGCCAACGACATCGATTTCATCAACCTCCATTCGCCAGGATTGTTGATCCTAGAAGAAATGCTAAAATGAATCGACCGATAAGCATAACATAAATTCGAAACACTCCCACTGTGATGCCGAGGTCAGAGAAATTCAATTGCTTTGTCATTACTCCCCAATTAGACAAAGGGGTTCCAATCAATTTCATTTCCATTTGATGATATCCAATCAATTTCATTTCCATTTACATCATCAAATAAGCAGCAGATCAACCAAAAGAAGATTTAAATTTACAATAAAAAAATGCTTTTTGAAAATCAATTTAAATCTGAAATACAATCTTTGTATATATATATATATATATATATATATATATATTCATGGCCTAATTGGCAGATCTACCATGTAAATACTTTTGAAAGTCAACAAACCACCATCATAATTGAAACAGATTCATGTAGTAATGAGAATAAACAAAATTGATCCTAAATGAGTGAGAATAAACAAAATTGATCCTAAATGAGTGGCTTAGTGGTAGAGTTGAGATTTTAAAAAACGTGAGGCTTCAGGTTCACCCTTCACACGTCCCTTTGCAAATTAGTGAGTTTCTCTATTAGGAGAGGAAAAAATTGGGCATTTGATTGTTATAGATTAGTTAGTTAGTTGTAACTTCTTTCCTGATTTTTAGGGAGTCTGTTACGAGTATTTACTCGATGAAACATTTCTTTCTATCAACATGTTGATAGTGTGGGTGGACAAACACTTGAAGAAGTGGAACAACTTGTCCTTGTAGAGTGATAGTGTGGGTCGACAAACACCAGAATAAGTGGGACAACTTGTCCTTGTAGAGTGAGAAAGAAGAATGCATTGTTCTTCACGTCACCGGTAAATTGCAAAAGAAATTTTCATTTAAGCCCTACTGCAAAATAAAATTTTATTTAACCCCTACTAAGTACGACAATTACACATGGGTATCTTGATCTACTTTGATTTATGCAGTGCCGGCCGGCCCTGAAATTTTAGGGTCCTAGGCAAACTTAAAAAATGGTACCCCAATCATATACATGTAAAAAAATTTGAAACCTACAAAAAGTTGATCATTTTCATTTCGCAATAAACTAATTTAGAAAGAAGAATTAACGACGTAGATATTATCAAATTTTACTAAACATCGTTTATAAATTTATAATAATAAAAAAAATGGTGCGAAAACAAAAAAGTGTTACTTAAACAAAACTCTTCTAGCATATTTAGAGCCCGTTTGTTCCCGCGTTTTGGCCAAAACGCAGGGTTAAAACGCAGCTTATTCCTTAACTTAGCGTTTCAATGCTGCGGTAGAAAACGCTGCGTTTTCAAAACGCAGCTGCGTTTTAAAACGCTGGAATTCCTAGCTTTTTCCCAAAATGCAGATTTTAAAACGCAGTAGGGAATAAAAAGCAGCGTTTTGACATAATATCTCAAACGCATTTATAAAGAAAAAATCCGCGTTTTAAATAATCTACGTTTTAGAAACGCTGCGTTTTTAAAACACTGCGTTTTCAAAACGCTACACCAAACGGGCTCTTAGATGCAAAATCACTAATTAAAGTTTGATAATCAAGTTGTGATATTGCAAATATAATATGCGAAACACAAATAATTAAACCATGAAACCCAATTACCTAGATAAATATTTTGCAATAGATTTACATAACACAGTAAAGAAAAGAAAACCAAAAAATATTTTAATTTTTTTAAAAAGAAAGAGATTAGAGTTAGAGATATATCATTTTAAAACTTAGTAGCAATGAAAGATTCAATGATACAGTGTTTTTCCTTCTTTTTTTTTTCTTATAAATCACTTCAATTTATTTTCAATTACCAAATCCCAAACCTCAAATCTTAATTATCTCTCCTTAGGTCATGTATCTAATAGAGTATTAATAAAAACCTGCTTTTCTTTTAATTTGGGCCTAAGTATTATATGTAAGTTTTAAAATAAGGTGTGAGCTTTATTTATAGGGTGAATTACAGACCGGTCTCTTTTTCAACATTTCAATTCGCTCCAGTCCACCTTTTTAAAAAAAAAAAATCGAAAAAAATCACTTTTTGGTCGAAAAGACAACAATACCCTTAATGAAACCAAAAGACGCGCGCATAGGCATCCCAAGGCATCGGGATGCAATAATTGGGCATCGTCGGGATTAAATTTGAGATGCAACAATTGGGCATCGGGATGCAACAATTAAGCATCGGGATGCAAGAATAGTCCATTCGTGAATTCTTTCATACTCTTTTGGAAGAACACAACGCTTGCTTGAAGGCTCAATATCACAAGGTAATGAGCTTTCTTCTGCTATTATAACTTATAATTACAGTGTATATAACTTCTTACATATTTATTACTCCACTTTTCGATCAATCCATGAATTAAAATACGTACAGTTTGAAGCGTAGTTATGAATTAATCATATGTTTTACATCGTGTTTTGGCTAATGATATGGTTTTTTATTCAAAATAGTTGATTGCAAAATTCGGAGGAAGTGCTGTCCCTAAAGAAGGTGAAAATTCTGCTCCCCTCAAAACGACAGTGAAGAATTGAGGAATTTAAACGTAAGAACAATTATGAAAGAAATAAGGGTATTTTAGGAACAATTTTATGAAAATGCCTTTTAGCGGTTAAGAAAAAAAATGGTTAATTAAAGAGAATAAAAACTTTTCAAAGTGGACTAGTCAGCAATTATCCGTTATTTATAATAGTTATACTTTAATATATGAGACTAATTATTATAGGCCTTCTATTGCAATTTAAAATGTGAGACTTATAATTTATATATACTAGGTTATTAAGTGAGATTATGAGGCCTTTTTAGGTGAAAAAAATCTGGGGTCCTAGCCTCCTAGGCGGCTGCCTAATGGCCTATGCCTAGGGCCAGCCCTGAATTTATGCTTGGACTAAAATACCCTTAAAAGTGCAATACTTGAATAACACATAATAATAATGAAATTATGCAATGAGAAATTGATCCCTGTCAAAGTAAATATATAATACTCCCTCCGTTCCTAAATTATTGTCTTTTTTTTTTTTTTATCCGTCTCAAAATAATTGTCTTGTTTAAAAACTTTTTTTTTTAGGACTTTACCCTTACTTTTCTCTCTACTTTAATTATGGGCTACATACACATGAGCATTAAAAAAAATTATACATTATATCAAATTAATAATTAAATTAATTTTTTTTCTTAATCCGTATAACAAATCAAACAAGACAATAATTAAAGGACGGAGGGAGTATAAGACTTGACCACTCTAGTACTGGACAACGTACGAAAGCTTTTCAATATTATTTTGGTTCGTAGGACGAAACTCATTCTTACCACTAACTTTTAATATATGAATCATATATTAAAAGTTAATATATGAATCATATATTGATCATATAATATGATCAATGATCTGTCATTACGTGCAACTATTTTCATATAGAAAGAAAAAATGAAAGCAACACCTAATCCGCTAGTATTGACTAGAAAAAGATAAGTTTTCTAGATAATAATTTGCATATATTAAAAGTGTAACATAACTATTTTAAAACTTGTAGAAATATAATAAAGGACCCTGTTTTGAGAGTGATGGAGTATAAACGGACTATAAAGTCAAGCCAATGCGGTTAATATTTCTTTTCTTTTCTTTTCGTTTTTATTTTTATTTTTTTCATTTAATGAATTTTTTTGATTGCCATGTCATGTGAAGAAGGGCAGCATATTTATGCCTCAATCGATTTGTATCAGTACAATTTTGTACTAGTGAAAAGTAGTACTCGCTCCGTCTCTTAATTATTGTCTTGTTTAATTTGGCACACAAATTAAGAAAAAAATAATTAATTTGATTATTAATATTAATATATTATGTAGTTTCATTTAATGCTTATGTATATGTGGTGCATAATTAAAGTAAAAAAAATTAAAAAAATTATAAAAAGTGATATTCTAATTTTTTTTTAATAAAATAATTATTTTAAATAAAATAATAATAATAATTTAGGGACGGATGGAGTACAATATAGATGGCCCATGACTTGGCAAAAAACTAAAACTGTTTGTGCTAACCCCCTAAGGAATTGACATTTCATTGTCTTTTTCTAAATATTGAATGTTATGACGTCAAGTAGGTATGACTTTCCTTATTGATAGAGTGACGCTAAACACAGCCCCTCTAATGAGCTAAACGTAGTCTTCCGGCGAAATTATTAACTTGCTCTTTTCTTTATTTTATTTTTTAAATTTTTAAAAATTAAACCTTAAATTACAGTTTCCCCCCTATTTTTGGAAAATTTAGAACTGCCCCCTGAGCTTTTTAGCCTTACAGCTGCCCCCCTATAACTTAGGCCCCCTAAAATTTTAAAATAGCCCCCTTAAATTTAACACTTAGACCCCTTAAATTTTTTTTAAAAAGGAATGGATGAAAAAAAAAAATTTCATCTACAATCTATCACTCTGATTACTCTCTCTCTCTCTCTCTCAACACTTTAAATTTTTTTTTGTCCAAATATCTAATAATTCGGCTAATAACTCGGAAGGGGGATCCAGTTCAGACAATTCAGAGGTAATTTTGTTTAAATTATTCAGTTAATATGTATATTTTTTACTTTGTGTTAATTAAATTGAGTTATTTGATTCGAAATTGTATATTTTTTGGCTTAGTTATTTGTGTTAAATAGACAAAAAAAAAAAAAAAAAGCAACATGCGCCAAGACCATGCGCATGGTACAAGCACATGTTGCACGTTTTTTGAATTTTTATTTAAAAAAAAAAAACTACATGCGCCTGTACCAGGCGCATGAAATCTTGTACATGCGCCTATATCATGCGCATGTACAAGATTTCATGCGCCTGGTACAGGCACATGTAGCAATAATTTTTTTTTTTGCACTTTAACCCTTGTATTTGTCTATTTTTGAAACTATTTCAGTTCACCCCCTGAGTTTGTTAGTTTCGTTAAATTGTATGAATATTTGCATTTTACCCCTTGAGATTGTTAATTTTGTTAAATTGAATGAAAATATGCAATTTACCCCCTGAGTTTGTTAATTAAGTTAAAATTTTGAGGTTTATGAAAATGTTACACTTTCAATAACATTATGATTAAATAATTATTAATATCTTAATATTTAATTTTTATTTGATTTATTAATAAATGTTACACTTTTACTCATTGCATTATGCTTAAATAATTTAGCTTTTTTTTTATATGTGATTTATTAAATGTTACACTTTGTTCCTAATTATTGCATTGTGCATTATGCTTAAATAATTATTTAGCCTCAAATGTTACACTTTATTAATATTTAAATATTGACTTTACCCCATGAGTAAGTTAGTTTCGTTAAATGTTTAAGTAAATAGAAATTTATAATTTTCCCTCTTAATTTAACTTTGTTAACTTTTATGTTACATAATTATTAGTTTTGGGTCTATTAAATGAATTAATATTATTAGTTGTATTATTTACATTTTGTTAATTACTATTAAATGTTGATTATAATTGCTTAAACAATAATTATTTGTGGCCTATGTTATTTGTTTGGGCCGATTAATTGAATTAATATTAATATTAAATTTTGCTTACACACGGTTAAATAATTACAGGATTGTTCCCCTATAGATGAAACAATTTATCCGGATGTTAGCGGGTGCTTTGTTACAGAAATAATATTTCAGAGTTTAGTGCTGGTGGGGGAATGGATTCTTTTTACAGGACATCTAAATAACATGCATATGATAATTAAACGGCATAGAAGTAGAAATGAAAAGAAAATTGTTTGCTTTGGTTGCGAAAGAAGTGGAACTCCCAGAGTAACTGGAGATACTGATATAAGTCAAAGAAAAAAACGCGGTTCGAAGAAAATAGGATGTCCATTTGAGGTTACTGCAGTTCAGCAACTAGGTGGTAATCTTTGGAAAGTGCACGTTGGCGAGAATCGTCGACACAACCACCCACTTACTAAGTATGGACAGTGGCACAGATCGAGAACGTCACTGAAAGACGATTATGGAGTCGTTAAACAACTTACACAAGACAATATGAAGCCGAAGCAAATTCTCAATCATCTATATACAGATCCCGATAATGTTAGCTCGCTACGTCAAATGCAGAATCTGGTACAGAAAATAAAAAGGGATGGCATGGGTGAAGCAACACCAATGCAACATTTCTTCAAACTGATGTATGACAATGGCTACCACCATTGGGAAGAATTTCAAGATGATGATGTTACTCTCAAACATGTCATGTTAATGCACCCAACATCAGTGATTTTGTTACAAAAGTTTCCTTACGTTATCATTTTGGACTCAACGTACAAAACAAATAAGTACAACTTACCGTTGTTGGAGATTATTGGGGTGGCATCTACCGGTAAAAATTTCCACATTGCTTTCACCTTCATTCATGATGAGACCACTGATTCTTTCATGTGGGTTTTGGGTACGCTGCATCAGTTGTTTGCACTTTTGGAGATTTATCCAAAGCTTTTTCTCACTGACAAAGAGTTGGCTTTAATGAAAGCAATTCAGCATTTTTTTCCCGGTGCCCAACATATGTTGTGTAAAAGACATATTTCGAAGAATGTGGAGAAGCATGTGGTTCAGCACACGAAGACTAAAGACTTTTCTCCAGTATTTATGTCTAGGTGGCATAAAATTGTTGATGCAAGAACGGAGGAGAAATTTGAAGCACATCTGGCTGCGTTGGTAGGAGTATGGGCTAACAAGTATGGGTTAGTGAATTACGTGATGAGAGAATGGTTGGTACCATACAAGAAGAAATTCTGTTATGCGTGGACCAAAGATATTTTACATTTTGGGAATACTACGACAAACAGGTATTATATTTAATTTATATAAACTGAAATGAATTTTTCTTTATTAGAAGTTAAAATATATTATACATTTTTATCATCTCGTATTAATAAATGTGTCTAATATTTTGTCATCTAGGGTCGAGAGTACTCATTCGCAGCTAAAGAGATAGTTAGGCTCAGCCACTGGGGGTTTCGACACAATATTCCCGAAGCTACACAACAATATTGAGTTACAGCTGAACGAGATAAAGGCTCAATTCGAGCAATCGTGCACAGTTGTCCATACTTTAACTGAAAAAAGCTTCGTGTTTCGACAACTTTCATGCAGTGTATCTCATAAGGCTTTCGAGTTGATGAACGAGGAGTGGATTAAGCTAGAGACACTAAAGGAGGCTAACAAACTCGAAGGGTATGACATCGATCGATGCATTTTGCGATCGTCCCACGGCTTACCATGTCTTCATGAGATGATTGAGGCGCAACGCAACCTAATCTCGTTTGATCCCACAGATATCAATATTTTCTGGAGGACTTTAGTTATGGAGGCGACTGAGGAATTATCCACGACGAGACGCAGTGGTGATGATTTGCTCAGAGATCTGTTGTCTGATATCGGTCCACAATCAGATATTGACAAGGTCTTGCTTTTTACCAGGATAGGGAATGTCATTCGTAGACATGCGTCTGAGTTGGGGGAACATGATACGGATAAAAAACACAAAGGGCGCCCTCCTAATAGGAAGTCAACGAAGAGGGACCCATCCGATTGGGAATATGTCGATAAGAAATACTCAGGTAGTCAGCGACCAGATCCCATGTCAACTTCCTTTCCAGAACCTAGTGAAGGACAAGCTCGTAGATCTATGAGTACTGATGCAAATACGTTTAACACTGATTTTCCATACCCAACCGACATTCCACATTGGATTCTGAAGTATATAATCGGACATACTAACGTAAAGGGAGATGGGCATTGTGGTTTTAGATGTATTGCCCTTTATGTGTATGGCGACGATGAAATGTGGGACTTGGTGAGACACGAGCTAGTTCAGGAGATGTTCGAAAATTGGGAACTTTATTGGAGAGCTTTGACAAAAGAAACTCTTATGAGAGCTGTTCGCATATGTGACTATCACGAGGCTACGGCTCCACAGTGACACTGGTTGTGTTTGACCGATCTAGGACTGGTGGTTGCAATGCGGTATCAGCGAATCTTACAGTGTTTTTCAAGACAGGCAGGGTGCCAGCATTTCTTGCCTCTACAGCCACGTCTTAGTGGACAAACAGCGCCAACTGAATATATTACCCTTGCGCTGGTTCATGGTGCAGAACATTTTATTAAAATTGATTTGAGGCCCTGCGCGCCGATGCCACCCAAGTGGCCACAGTGGAAAAGGATTTGTGATCCAGACATCCAGTGGTGGGAACATCTATGGATTTCTCAAAAAGATCTCTACTGGTTTGAGTTGAGTCAAATTGTATGATATTTTGTTTGTTAATGAAATAAAATTTTAAAGTCATATTTTGTTAAGTAGTTTTTTTCTTAAATAAACTTCATTAGATACAATAAAGGAAGTCCTTAAACCAAAATATTACATCAATCCTAACATTTTAAATATAACTACATCCAATCACGCAGGTGGTGGCATATATCTATGATAGCTCTATCGAACTCTTCCTCATCGTAATTCTCGTCACCCCGTACGCGAGGCATCAAGTATTGTTGAGCCTGGTTACCTAAATATTGCATTCACTGCAATACAAAAGTAGACAAGAATAGTCAAAACAAATATTTGTAACAATAAATAATAAATACGTCATGAATATCTTGAAGATTTTAATACTCACAGCTGCTAGAGGCAACCGACTAGGTGACGGAGGTCCTTCATCAACGACATCACTGGAATCAGGTCTGATAACCCGAGGATGAGATCGGGCCCTAAACCACCTCATATACCCGGGCATCGTATCACTAGGATTAATACACCTAAATGACCCAAAACGTTCGGGTGAAATGCAGTGGGCTTGCCACATATCCCAATTTCTCCTGTTTGGATCGTGCTCCACCACATATAACTTTGGGTTCAAACCCAAATATACCTTAGTAGGGACTTGAGGAGCAGCCGGGATTGTCTGAACATACCCGAATTGTCGTAAACACCGCTCGGGCATGTATGCCTCCGTAATAGTCCTATAGTGGATGATACCGCAAAACAGACTAATCGGGATGGTCGTTGTCGGGTCATGGTGATACGGAAGCCATACAACCTGTATTAATAACATATAATTTGAATAAAATAAATTAACATCTTAATAAAAAAAATAACTATATATTAACATAATAAAAAAATAAGAAACTCAATAATTTAAATTTATAGGGGGGGTATTTTATCTTACCTCCTCAGCAGTATACTGATCAAGTCGTCTCCGGTACATATCCAAAGTACCGATGGGCTCTCTATTTCTCGATGTTGCCGTGCGCCAACGAGCTACGTAGGGACTTGCCGTTGTCCAGTTTTCTACATGCCCAGGACTGAATTCTAGGAAGTACTCATATATCCAACCCTAATCAAAAACAATTTAATAAATAATAAATTAAAATAAATACAAATGATTCCAAATTAATAAATTAAACCAACAAGTAAAACTTACTTCCAACAGAGTCAGACATCCGACCATCTGCGTTGTATCTCGATGAGATGTTATACCAAGCTAACGGTATAGACATGCTAACGCAGTTGTGCCCCAAGCATAGTTGGGCACCTCCTCCAATGGGTCCAAGAACGGCAGAAGTTGTGAGGTGACTGAAGTTTTTGATTTGTCGACGAAGAGTGACGCACCCAACGTCCACAACAAATATGCAGTCACTTTTCGTTCTGGACCAACCATTCGCCCGCTCGTACCACACTCTCTTTGGATGGTGTTAAGCTTGATCAAATGAGTCTTGAATTCAGCATTCACTTGGTCAGCCGTCCACCCTAATAGACCCCCTATCCTCGGCCTCAACTCAGATAAGCTGCTATCTCCCAAAACAGGGAACCCAGTTACAGGTATCTGTAAAAGATACCAGACATCGTGGAGAGTGATCGTCATCTCCCCAAATGGAAGATGAAAACTATTGATCTCTGGATACCATCTTTCCACGAAAGCAAAAATCAAAGGCATGTTCACGTTTGGAAACATGCATTTCTGCAAATGCGCCAAGCCCGTTGCTTCATACTTTTCTGTGGCCCTAAAATTGTTTAGACTCCACTTATACATCCGATCGCCACCGTGGAGTCCCAGTAAAGGAGGTCTATTCTGTTAAACATAAAAAAAAGAACGTAAATACATATTAGCATCAATAAAAATATAATTTCTATGTAATGACAAATATCAATTCGAATTAAGTAAAAATTAGATATAGTAAAGTCATTATTACCATATGTCGGGTCCATAAAGCACATGAGATATGCCCAAGAAAACCAGGCAATAAGTCAATGATTTGGGGGCCTCCGTCTTATGGCTCCCTCAACCTCCAATCATCACTGCCGCTCATTTCACTACTAGTGCCAGCTTTACTAGGGTTAGGGCGACGATGACGACCACGAGGAACTGGTTCAGGTAAGTCAATATCCGACTCAATATCATCGTCCAACTGCCGAATAAATTCTTTGTTACGACGATCTTCCTCATTGGTCGTTGCGGAAGAATGCGAGTAATGTTCAGCCCATAAAGCTGAATCTCCAACTGAGGAGGTTGCATCAAAACCTACCCCAAACGGAACCGGAGTAGGCTGATAACCATGCCAATGAACAGGGGTCGGGGTAAGTACGACCGGCGGGACCGGCTCCTCATCCATCAAAGCCTGTCGCTGTCTCTGTCTCCGGCGTTCCTCTCTCGCTCGTACAGACGCAAATACACGTCGATCCTTGGCCCGCCCTTCGTAATCCAAGCTGTTCTCCATAACCCTCTTTCCACGATCATCAGACATCTACATGAACAAAAAAATCGATTTTAAATATATATATATATATATATATATATATATAATATTCTCATAATAATATATTAAGCATAATGCAATTGAGAATAAAGTGTAACATTTAATAAATCGCATAAAAAATAAATATTATTAATTATTAATATTTAAATATTAATAAAGTGTAACATTTAATAATTAAGATATTATTAATAATTATTTAAGCATAATGCAATAATTAGGAATAAAGTGTAACATTTAATAAATCACATAAACACTAAAATTTAATATTAAGATATTAATAATTATTTAACCATATAATTTATTAAAAGTGTAACATTTTCATATACCTCAAAATTTTAACTTAATTAACAATCTCAGGGGGTAAATTGCATATTTTCATTCAATTTAATGAAACTAACAATCTCAAGGGGTAAAATGCAAAATTTCATTCAATTTAACGAAACTAACAAACTCAGGGGGTGAAATGAAACAATTTAAAAAAAAGGACAAATACAAGGGTTAAAGTGCAAAAATTTTAAAAATTTGCCACATTCGCCTGTACCAGGCACATGGAATCTTGTACATGCTCCCAAACCATGCGCATGTACAAGACTCCATGCGCCGGGTACAGGCGCATGTGGCAAAAAAATTTAAAAATTTTTTTTTAATTAAATTTGAATAAATCGTGCAACATGCGCTTGTACCATGCGCATGTCATCCTGTACATGCGCATGATCCAGGCACATATTCCCCAATTTTTTTTTTTTGTCTAAATGGTACATTATAACACAACAATAACAACACAAAATTCATATTTAACACAAAAATATGCGACAAACATATATATTCAAAACAAATAACTAAATAAAAAATTCATTTAATACAAAGTATATGAAAAACATACCTTTAATGTAGAAAACTAATGAGAGAGCTGAAGAACTTTCTAGAGAGAGAGAATATGTTGAGTTTAGAGAGATAAACTGAAAATTGTGAGTTTGTTAGGTTGGAAGTCCTTTCTATATATAGAAAAAATTAAGGGCAATTTAGTAATTTTTTCTGGTTGATTAGGGGGGCGGCTGTAAGTTTAAAAAAGTCCAGGGGGCGGTTTTAAATTTTCCAAAAATAGGGGGAAAACTGTAATTTAAGGTTTAGTTTTTAAAAATTTTAAAAATAAAATAGAGAAAATGGCAAGTTAGTAATTTCACCAGGGGGCTGCGTTTAGCGCATTAAGGGGGGCTGCGTTTAGCGCGTATGTATTGATGATAAGGCAAAAATGCTATCGGTAATTAACATTAATTAGTTTTACACCCGTGCGTTAAATGCCCGAACAAATATTTTTTTAATTAAATTATACTTAATAAAAATAAAATATGTAAAAAGTTTAATTCTAACAAAATAAGCAAATAATAATTATAATGTAAAAATTATGAGATCGATGTACATAAATTAAACAAATAATTATACTATTGGAAAACAGCATTTTCTGCAACATAATTTATGTATGACTATTCAATTAAAAAAAACAACACCAAAAAAAGTACAGAATAACACTATTATTTTTACATGACCCAAATAATTCAAATTATTCCTAATATTTATTTTCAATTAAATAAAATATAATAAAATAGCCCAAAGAGTGTCACATTAAATTAATTATGGGCCAATAATTGAACACACTTAAATATGACACACGAATAACCATGCTAATTTTTAATAGCCCACATTTGTTATTAGAATATTTATGGCCCAAAATGAATAAAACCAATTAAATCGGGCTCAAGTTGAAGATATATGAATCTTAAAGTCAAAGATTTCCGAGCTTCTTTTCTTTTGCTGTGAATATATATATATATATATATATATATATATATATATTTGTGTCCAAACAAAACCCCAACATCCAAGTCCAGTTACTTACTCCCCCCTTCGTCTATTGCGGCGCTCAAAATCATCATTTACAGTCTAACTCTCACACACTGCCCTCTATCAATGTATCTCTCTCTCTTTCTCATATACGTACACAAGCTTCTCAACCCAAAACCCTCTATTCTTTCCAATAACTGAACTGCTTCTCAATCTAAAACTACATTACAGCTTTTCTTTTGTGCGTTCATTCTTCGGCTGCAGCAAAAGACGCCGATCGCGGTAGGTGTAGCCTCTATTTTGCCTTTGTTTCCTTTCTAGATCTGAAAATATGTTTTAATTAATCATGCTAGATACCCTCGTTTGATTCTGGATCTCAAATTTTTAACATATAGAACTGTAAAATAAATTCAGATTTCCAATTAGTTAATATTTTTGTACTAATAATTTCGGATCTGATGAAATGGTTGAAATTTTTTCAGATCTATAAATATTTGTACATATTATTCGCCAATATGTTATAACTAATGGTGTGTATCTGTGATTTAGTTGAATTTTTTGGATAATATAATTTCAGATCTGATGAAACGGTAAAATAAATATCAGATCTATAATTTTTTTCTTACATATATTTCTAAATCTGAAAAAATGTGTGTATTTGTGATTTAATTAAATTTTTATCTAGATATGTAAATATTTTTTATAGATATTTTTCTCTTCGTTTTTTCTAGATCTATAAATTTCGTATCTATAAATTTATTATTCTTTTAATTTTATTTTTCTAGATCTGTAAATATGTTATTACTTTTTTAAGATAAGTACATTACCATTGTAATATTAGGCTCCTAGATGTACTGGTTTTATTTATAAAAAAAAAAGGATGTAATAGTTCTCAGAGCATGAATATTATATTTAGAGTATTTTTTTTTGCAGTAGAACTTGACTGGGAATAACGGAAACTATAAAAGTACATATTTTTCTTTTTTCAAAAAAAAAAAATAATAAAGTGAGCACAAGGCATGAGTTGGGATGTGCAAAAAGTTATTGGGTACTCAAGGATTCCAAAAAGTAAGCACAAGTCCTGAGTTACGAGCCTTACAGAAAAATGCATATGGGTGTAACTTTTTTATTGGGGGTTCCTCTATTTCTTTTCTGTAGTATTTTTTCAGTTGGGGTTCCTGTTACTTTGCTGAGACTGATTAGCCCAGTTTATGTGTAAACTTTTGAAATTGTAACCTACTATGGGTCTAATGTGTTTGTTTTATGTTTTGGTTAGCAGGTTGGATGTATACATCCATGACTATTTAGTAAAGAGGGATTTAAAGTCTTCTGCTCAGGCTTTTCAAGCTGAAGGAAAAGTATCGTCTAATCCTGTTGGTAAGGTTCTATTCTTTACTTATTTTAATGTATACTAATTAATTTATTTAATAATTTGGCCATGGAATTCCAGCCATCAATGCTCTGGTGGTTCTCTTGAGTGGTGGTCATGTTTTGTGGTATATAGATAGCCATGACTAATGAGAAACATTCAAACATTGCATCTTCTTATATTGAGGACAATTTCTATACTTCATGTTTTTCGAATTGTTTAATTACTGTTTCATTAATTGATGCTTAAAATTTTTCACCCTGTAACATGAAAAAATAGAAAATTCAGAATTTAGAAAGGAAAAAAAAAAATCAGAATTTAGACAAAAAATAAAATCTAGAGGGAAAAAATAGCAAAATCAAAATTGAAGTTGAATCCTTTCACCCATCATTTTTTTTTAAACAGTAACATAAAAGACAATTAGAAACAAATAATCAGAAAAATCAGAATATAGAAGATCAATTTTTGTACATACCTTTGTGTCCACAAAGCCTAATTCCATACTTGAATTTTCAAATGATTTTCTAAGGATCTAGGCCGATCTTCTTTTATGGATGTTTTTTTAGGAGAGTTGGTAGGAAAGCCATAATAGTTCAAGTAAATGTTTTGTTTTCAGAATTTGTGATACTTGATTTTCTGACTGTTTGTATTCAACTTTGTAAAAAATCTAGTTTCTTTTTTTTTTATAAAGAATTTGTGTGAAATTGTATAAAATCAAGAAAATTGGATTAAGTTTGGTACAAAAAAATTTAATAACATTTTGTAAATGACATACTTTTCACAGATAAAGGATAATTGAAGAAATTACATGGGAAAAGTAATCAACATAATGGGTAAGCACTTTGATTGATACCTTCCAATTCTTTTACCTGCATTCTTTGTTGGTCATTCAAGATGACACCGTCACCAACCCATACAACATTGCCAAATTTGTTGTGCTTGTGCTTCTTTTTCATTATTTTTTGATTTTCGTACATTTGATTCCTCCAAGAAATGTCTTTAGAAGGAAACACTACAAAAATAGCAATACTTATATTGGCAATGAAAACATTTGATATGTACTTACATAACTATAAATCTGTCTGGAGAAATTTCAAAAACTATTGTGTTCTAATATTCAATCAATTCTAGTTGTCCCTAAGGGTTTTTATGCGAACGAAAAATGTGACTTCACTGCTCGGTGATAAACATATTTTTATGGAATGATCCCTTCTCTTGCAACTGAAAACCAGAAGCTCGATGCTACCCATGGAACCTTGAGACAAGATCTTGCTGCTATACAGCAAGAGCTGCGAATAGTGCTGGTTACGTTGGAGCCATGAAATCTAATAGGGAACGGAAGATAAGGGGGGGGGGGGTCATTTAGATAGAATCGGGAAACTGTTAGATGAATTTGGAATTTTGAGGAAAGGATATAAAGATGCTTCTGATTAACATTGCATAATTTTTTACGTCAAGGACAAGGGAGCACATACATTAATATATAAAATGGCTTTGGTATAGAGATCAGCATATTTAAGGAAACTTATATTACTGCAACTTCTTGATATGTTTTTTGTTAAATAAAAGGTGGAACTGTTAGAAGGTGGAAGCTTTTGGTTTTCAGAGTCGCCATCAGTTCCTGGAAGCATATCATGAGGATCTGAAGTTGCATGCATTGCAACATGGGTGAGATCCTTTTCTAGTTTTACACTCTATTTGCGCTATTTCTAGTGTCTTATGATAAAGATACAAAAATAGGGGTGATCGATAAATCGATAAAAAAATTATTACTTGGTACAAAAAAAGAAAAGAAAACATATTCAAAAGTTAGATATCTCACATGTTTTGTATCCTTTGTGGTGGTCGATATTTGAAAGGCAGATGTCATCTAAACGGCATGAAATCCTTTGTGTAATAGTAAATCACCAAAAGTTTGTATCTGCGTGCTTACCGAATTTTCACTACCATGCAGCTTTGTTTGTGGATGTATTTTATGAGGCTTGGTATGAAAGTCACAATAAGTTCAATAAATGTTTTGTTATCAATTTTATGATTTTTTTTTTTACTTTGCATAAATGTGATTGAAGTTTCACAAAGACTATATATATATATATATATATAGGTGATGGGAAACTCAAAGGCTAGCATGATCTCGTGAATTCCATCGGTGCATTGGATTTATCCTGTTGGTGCTTTGTTTGTGAATTCTCTTCTAGAACTACTGATTTTTTTTAAAAAAAATGAAATTATTAAATGCGTAGTATATAAACTTAAGAATTTGAAACATGTGAACTGATTCAGCTTCCAATGCATGGCTGAATCAGTATATAGATATGAAGAGTTATATATATATATATATATATATATATATATATATATATAAACCCAAGCTCAACATTCAACTAATCTGATTCTCAAATAAATGAAGAGTTTTTTCAAAACAAATTAGAAGAAGTTAAATTTCATTTGGTTTGGTTTTGTATAGATCTTATCATAAATAGGTTCTCCAATTAAAGATCATCATTAATTTGGTTCGCCAATTTGAATAAAAAGTTGTTATTTTCAAGGCAGAGTTGCTGAAGACCATCAGCAACATGTTTTGCGTTTTTTTTTTAGGTAATTTATTAAATGTGTAAACTATTTCTTGTTTTCAATGCATGGTCAGATGTAAATAGTATTAAATAGATAAGTTTCTATATCGATCATTTCAATTTGTAGAATTCGCGTATTTTGATTGTTTTTTTTGGTTATCTTGCAGAAAACGGTGATAGATAGCACAGCACGAATATATACGGAAGAAAATTCGGATGGTCATATGGAATTGGAATCCAATCAGTTGGAAGTATTGCTGTAATTAATGATTTCGTAAATACCAAGACTGTATTGACTGACTGAATCTTAATTAGTTTAATAGTTTCAATAGACAATTTTGTAAATGATACAATGTACTGTTCAGGTTCATAAATTTGTAAAAATATATGTTTGAACTCATTTATTAGATGTTTCTGAATTTAGAAATGTGCTTTTGGCGGGAACTTTACTAATATAGCTGTAGCAAAATCACAGTTGGCTTTATATATATATATATAGATTAGTCATATTACTGTTAAAACTTGATTAATTAATACTCCATTAATTAATAATCTCTTTTAAATAAAACTTTTGATCGGTCCCGAGTTAGGGGCAATGAGCTAAATTAATAATTCACTAAATTTATAAGATAATACATATATGATTACTCATAGAGACCCCATGCATTATATAAATTAATAACTCTTTATATATCACATAATACATTAGTGATTTATGAAGACTTCATTAAAAATGACTCGATTGTCTTTTGTTTTTTGTTGAAATTAATGTCACCTTGAATCTCATCTCGAATTTTTCTTATCATCGTAAGAACTTTTAGTGTGATTTTCTAAATGCTCAGCAAGAAATTATTCAGTGTGATCGTCGATGTAAGAGCTTCGTTTTGGAAAGGGCGCTCTCTATGAATGGATTATTCAATATTTGCTTCTTATTTTATCACATATTCTTGATATTCAATAATCCACCCGTAGAGAGCCATTATTTTTTTCACACCTTTAAATATGAAATATTATTTAATGTTCATAAAGTAGTACATTGAACAACATAAACAGTGAAGTATAATAAATTAAGTGGCAGATTGAGAGACACACATTAAATTGTGTACTTCATTTAAAGAAATAGTTATTTGATAAATTAATAAAATATTAATTAATGTATAAATTAATAATTAATAATTTATCTATTAATTAATATCTCGTTAAATTAATAATATTTACTGGTCCAAGGGCATTGATTTATAGATTTTTAACTGTAATTATGACATAGGATAGTAATTTACTCTATTATTATAGCTAATTGGTATTTATAAATCTATGTAATCTTATATTCCCTCTGTTTCAAAATAAGTGTCGTTTTAGAATTGTGCGCACATATTAAAAAAATTTGTAGATAGATAAATATACCCTTATTAAATATCCTTAATTTTTGTGTTAGGAGTAGTTGGAAAGAAAATTAGGAAGAAATAACAATTGAGATAACTGCAAAATAAACCCTGTACTAGTTTTGAGATTGCAATTTAAACTATGTGTTTGTTTTTTTTTCAAATTAAACCTTCACCTAATTTTTTTTTTAATTTGAACCTTCCGTCAAGTGGCTGTTAAGCCAACTAACGGAAGGCTGAGTTGGCAGATAACGTGGATCCTACGTGGATTAGGCAGGGAAATAAGATCTAAACAATTCTCTCCCGCCAAAAGTATTTCAAAATAAATCCTGTACTATTTTTAAATTTCAAAAAAACCTTGCAGTTGACGAATTTTCAAACCAAACTATTTTAAAAAGTGTAACGCCCGCGCCATTTGCATTCGTTCTATGTTACGTCTTACGTTTTAACATCGTCATTTCATGTGCAAATATCATTCATATGTACTTGCAATTGAGATTGTTATACACTTTTTAAGTGTATGAATATGTGTTAGAAGTTTCATTATCATTGCACTTGATTTGGTATGTTATTCGTTTACTTTGGTTTTGAGACTTTTCGGAGGCCTTTGCTTAGTGTTTTAACTTCACTTAAGTGTTAGAACCATCATGGAACCTTTGGGCAACATTTTGGGACTTTTCTAGACCACATTTCATGATTTTAGGGTGTACTGGAAGTTGGGCGAGCGCTCAAAAGGCAGAAACTTGAGTTCGAGCATTCTGGAGACTGAGCGGGCGCCTAGGCGGTCGCGCCGCTTCCAGAAAGTTTTCCCTGTTTTTCCTGCTTTGTAAAACTTGACAGATTTGCCCCTTTGACCCAACTTGAACGTACCTTGACTGTTTGACCAGCCTTTTTACACCTAAAACACTGAGTAAACACCACAAAAACACCATCTCTTCCAACCTTTCATCCATGGTGTGAAAGAAACCTTGTGTGAGAGAAATAGAGTGAGATTAGTGTGTGTGTTCATTTCCCTCTTCATCCAACCATAGATTCTTGCATGCAACGCCACCATTTGGTTGCTAAAGACTTGGGGAATCCATTGCTAAGCTTGGATTGTGAATTCATTGGGTAGATTCTCTTGTTGAGGTAAGCTACTATCCCTTGTTCTTCCTCAATTATGAGTTGTTCTACATGTTAGACTTGTTAGTTGGTGATATATGTTAGAAATCATCAATTTTGAGTATGTTTGACTATGTTGACTTTTCAAATTCGTGGTTGACTTTTTGGTTGTGTTTGGAAACTCATGTTTACATGTTAGAATTGTGAAATATGAGTAGTAATTGTTAAGTTTACGGTATGATTAATTCGCGTAAACTCGAACTCATTAGAAACCGAAAATGACTCTAACGGAGTTCGTTAGAATTTCATAATTTATGAGACCACGTGTGTGATTTGGGAATTCTTGAATGATTCGAGAGATTCGATTGAAAATTTGGTTACACCAGTTGTGTGTTTGATATTACGTAAATTGTCGTAATTATTGTAAGTTGGTTATTTGTGGTGTGAGATTATTATAACTCACTTGTGACATTCATTTCATTGTCGAATGTTATTGTTGTGGTATACTCCCTACTTTGGAGTATGACCTTTTATATTTAAATGTCGAGTAAATATTCTACTTGAGCATTTAGTTTAGTCCATGGCTTATTTGTTAGAGAGGGGTGTATTGACGCTCGATTATTACAAGAGCAGGGACTACGTAATAGTCGAAGGCCAATACATTGGGTTCTCGCCCCCTACCGTTGGCCACGGTAGGGGAAATAGCGCCAAGTGTTTGTAGGCAAAAACCGCAACGTTGGTAAGCTATTTTACCGGGGTGTTCTTTCCGGGTTGTAGGGACCGGTGGCACCGGGGTTTTGTGAATTTCAAATAAAATGGTTCACGGATTCTTTGTTGTAAGATTTTGGTTTCGTTATGGTTCGAACACGTCAACAACGGCTCTACATTTGGTATAATATTGGTGGTTGGTTGGAAGTATTGGTTTGGTCGGAGTTGTACCTCGGCACCGTATCCTTTGTAACCTGTTACTTATAGTTCTTATGTGCTTCCTATATGAACGAATGTTGGTCATGGTTTCCAACCGGTATGGGACGGTTGGCGATCGTCGAGCCTCTCGTGTAGTATGGGGTTGTTTGGTTATGTGCAATATCCGTTACTTCCATTTGGTATTGAAATGATATTGTGATGACATGAATACTTGTTATATTATTGTCTTGCATCTAGCATGCCATATTGTTGCATTAGTAGCTTATTGAGTTTTCAACTCACCCCGTTTGTTTCCATTTGTTTTCCTTAGATTAAGCGTCGGCGAGGAATCCTTAGTGTTCGAGTTCGGGTCCGTTGGACGTCATCTTTTGGTAGTGCACCTTGTGCCTAAGTATTTTCTTTTGGTGAGGCCGAGGGTGTACTTGTTACTTAAACAATGTATTTGTTGGGTAGTTGTCTTGATTGTTATGTGATATATTCTTTTGTTATGCCGGCATGGTTGCCGTGCTGTTGTACATATTGTTAACTTTTATTCCGCGTACTCTGATATAGTTTATGTATGTACCGAGCATGTTAGCTCGAGTTTGTTGTTGCTAGCTAACGTGTTGTTTCTCCGGCTTGTTTCGCCGTCGAGGTTTAGTATTGTTTAAAAGATTTTGATGTTTGAAGAAAATTTGCACGTGCATTACAGGGTTTTCTCATGACTTTGCATTCTTTTAAATGGAATTTTTGAGATGCTATATTCGTGTTTTCCGCATTGTCTCGCGGTTCGAACGGGATTCACATCGGATCTCGGGTCGGGTCGCGACAAAAAGAACCTTGTACAATTTAATTTTTTCAAAATAAACCCTGGCTGAGATTATTGGTATTTATATATATACCTTTCATCCACACAAAAATATTAAACTTCTCACAATCCATTCAATTCTAATTTTGTTGTCATTAGAATAATCATGAATAGAGCAGTTCGTTGCCATTGTGGAAGGATGAATGTGATGCGGACATCCTGGACCGATCAAAATCCATGAATGACAGGGTATGCTTTTTGGTCTCGATGAATCATGGAATACAGGGCTATAAGTGGCATAATGAATGACATGGTATGTTTTTTTACAAATCAGACTGTTACATTATTTAATTAATTATTGCCACCTTTTTTAAAGTGTTTGTATTGTTTCATGACAGGGTATGTTTTTTTGGTCACTCAAGCATGGAAACACAGGGCTTTTTGGTCTGTCAAGCATGGAAAAGTGAGAGTTTTTGGTCTGTTATTTTCAAGTGATGCTGTTGTTGTTTGCTTGTTTTTTGGTTTGAGTTTGCCTTTCTGGTCTTTCAAGCATGGAAATGTATATTTGTGTATGCTGTTGTTAGAGATGTTATGGCAGCCCTGTAAATTTAATATGCTTAGTGGTCTATGTTATTCCTTTTGAACCCAAACTCATTGTACATTACATTATGGAATACAGCCCTGTAAATTTGACATATTAGTGGTCTATTACATTGTGTTTGTCTGTGTGTAATTAACACTCTCTTTGTGTTTGTTGATGATAATTATACGTGGATTGCATATATCAAAGAGAGACATACTCTTTGTATTTGTTGATAAGTTAAACATGATTACATAATCAACATAAGAAACATTCCGTTCATTTCCACTAGACAAAATAACATACATAAGGGGTTTGTTACACACATCAAAATAAGAAGCATCTCATTCAAGCATAGAGATGTTAACAACACCACAAAATTAACCCCATTTCATTAATATTTAAAGCTACAATAGCTTAGTCCTGACCAAGTATGATTAAGATGAAGAGCAGGTTGAACATGCATGATATCACCAAACTGATCCAAAGGCAATTGTTACTGTTACTTTCAACTGCTTCCACGGTTCTCTGAGGAGGATCATACCAGAGGAAAAATCCACAACCATGTTCTGACTACGCAAGAACAAACAAAAACTTAATTAATATTCTAGAAAATTAATAATCACAAACAAAAACTTTAAATATAATATAACTTACCCCATATCTTTCGCAACCTAAGAACCTCCTTCCTGGATTTTGATCGGTCCAGGATGTCTGCATCACAGTCATCCTTCCACAATGGCAACGAACTGCTCTATTCATGATTATTCCAATGACAACAAAATTAGAATTGAATGGATTGTGAGAAGTTTAATGTTTTTGTGTGGATGAAAGGTATATAAATACCAATAATCTCAGTCAGGGTTTATTTTGAAAAAATTAAATTGTACAAGGTTCTTTTTAAAATAGTTTGGTTTGAAAATTCGTCAATTGCAAGGTTTTTTTTTTAAATTTAAAAATAGTACAACGTTTATTTTGAAATACTTTTGGCAGGAGAGAATTGTTTAGATCTTATTTCCCCGCCTAAACCACGTAGGATCCACGTCATCTGCCAATTCAGCCGTCCGTTCGTTGGCTTAACAGCCACTTGACGGAAGGTTCAAATTAAAAAAGAAATTTTAGGTGAAGGTTTAATTTGCAAAAAAAAAAAAAAATACATGGTTTAAATTGAAATCTTAAAACTAGTACATGGTTTATTTTGCAATTATCTCAATAACTATTGAGGAAAGATAAAATAATTAACGAAGAGATGATTAATTGTTGATACTTGAGAGAAGAGATGAGTAAATTAAGCAAAACATGCATTACAAACCCGAAGACACTTATTTTGGAACAATTTTTTTTTAGCTAAAATGATAATTATTTTGAAACAGAGGGAGTCCCTCCGTTACACCCAAAAAGTTCACGTTTGAAAAGTCTAATAATAAAGGGATATATATGTATCGAAATAATTGCAAAATAAACCTTGTACTAGTTTTGAGATTTCAATTTAAACCATGTATTTTTATTTTTTGCAAATTGAACCTTCACATAATTTATTTTTTTTACTCAAAACCTTCCATCAAATTGCTGTTAGATCAACTGACGGAAGGAAGACTTGGCATCCATGTGGCTCTTACGTGGAAATGGCGGGGAAATTATTCCAAAAAAATCTTGTACTATTTTATGATTTCAAAAAAAAATCTTGGTTGTTATAACGAATTTTCAAAAAAAGTATTTTAAAAAGAACCTTGTACAATTAATATATTTTCAAAATAAACCCTGACAGTTTCTTTATTATCTTTTCATAATAAACCATGATCTTTGATTATTGAAATAAAAAGTTAATATTGAGTTTATTGAAACCAGTTATAATCAATTCAATACCAACCACATTGCTATATATTATTAAATTGATATTTTAAAATATTATTATTTAAATTAATTTATTTTTTTATTTTTTAATAAAATATCTAACTTTTTCTAAAATTTTAGTAGAGAAATGCCTTAATAATATTATTTTCTTATAATGGAACACGAGATGCAAGTTATGAGCATGATTGACTAAATATATTTATTCTGAAAACAATAAAAATTGAAAAATAATTAGTAAAAATTAATCATTCTCTAAAAGGAAACACGTAACAAACTACTATATATGTCCCAAAATAATTATCGTTTTAGAAACAAGATAATTATTTTGGCACGGACAAAAAATGAAAGGAAGACAATTGTTTATGAACGAAAGGAATATTAATATTCATAATAAAATTAGTTTATTTTAATTTGTGTGTTCAATCAAACATAACAATTACTCCGTAATATTTAGGAAATGAAGAAGTATTTTAATGCATTGCTGTCACACACACACACACACTAACTTTTTAATACGTAAAAATCAGAATAATACTTAAAAAAAATAGTCCACAGTTATGGAGGTAGTAGTTTATTATGTGTGCAAATTACTTTTTAAATGTAAACTTTAGTCAATCATGCTCAATTTTAAAAATAATTTGCACACGTAACAAACTACTACCTCCATAACTATGGGCTATTTTTTTAAGTATTATTCTGTTTTACGTATTAAAAAGTTAGTGTGTGTGTGACAGTAATGCATTAAAGTACTTCTTCATTTTCTAAATATTACGGGGTAATTGTTATGTTTGATTGGACACACAAATTAAAATAAACTAATTTTATTATGTATATTAATACTCATTTCGCTCATAAATAATTGTCTTCATTTTATTTTTTGTCCGCTCCAAAATAATTATCTTGTTTCTAAAACGACAATTATTTTGGGACGGAGGTAGTAGTTTGTTACGTGTTTCTTTTTAGAGAGTGATTAATTTTTACTTATTATTTTTTTATTTTTATTTTTTCAGAATAAATATATTTAGTCAATCATGCTCATAACTCGCATCTCGTGTTCCATCATAAGAAAATAATATTATTAAGGCAATTGTCTACTAAAAGTTTAGAAAATATTAGATATTTTATTAAAAAATAAAAAATTAAATTAATTTAAATAATAATATTTTAAAATATCAATTCAATAATATATAGCAATATGGTTGGCATTGAATTGATTATAACTGGTTTCAATAAACTTAATATTAACTTTTTATTTCAATAATCAAATATCATGGTTTATTATGAAGAAAAATAAAAAAAACTACCAGGGTTTATTTTGAAAATATATTAATTGTACAAGGTTTTTTTTAAAATAATTTTTTTTTGAAAATTCGTTAACAACCAAGGTTTTTTTTGAAATCATAAAATAGTACAAGGTTTTTTTTGGAATAATTTTCCCGGCATTTCCACGTAAGAGCCACGTGGATGCCAAGTTATCCTTCCGTCAGTTGATCTAACAGCAACTTGACGGAAGGTTTTGATTCAAAAAAAAAAAAAATTAGGTAAAGGTTCAATTTGCAGAAAATAAAAACACATGATTTAAATTGAAATCTCAAAACTAGTATAAGGTTTATTTTGCAATTATCTCTATAAGTATCATTGGAGTCAAGTCATAATTACAAAAATATTTGAGCATTATCAAAATGTTTATAGTATATGTGGAGGGTAAAGTAAAAAGATTTATGAAGATTGTAAGTATAATTTTTTAAAGTGAATTATTTAAGTGAAACATCAAAAAATAGATTAATGGACTCTTTCCATGGAACAGAGAGAGTAGCTAATTGGTATAGACTTTACTAATGGTTAAAAGTGAAGCCAACAACATGACAAAGGGGTACACATTATGTGTCTTTAACATTATTCTTATAAAATTATGAATATTAAAAAACTCTTAATATGATAATAGTTATTAGCAATTATATGTGCCTTAATCCATAGAACTTGAATAAGCATCTCTAATATGTATAGATAATGGATATGTGCAATTGTACAATGCAATTAGGTAAGAAATATATATTATTTCTTAGATTCATTAAATGTCAATGACTATGAATATTATATTTGGATAATAATTAATTATTCAATTTAAGAGAAATGTTATTATTAACAAAACAACAAATAAATAAATTATTAGAATAATTTTGACAAAAGATTGATCATAGCTAATTTTGGCAAAACACAATTTTTTTTGTATTTTGATGGTTTAAACACAATAACTATTGATTGTGAAACACCATAAAAAGTGATTTGAAACTTTTAAAAATAATTTGAAGCCTCCAAAATGCATTGTCAAACTTCCTCAAAAACCTCATTTCTAATCCTTTTCGTTTGTTTTATTACTTCAACACCCATATAAACGAATTTTGTTATTAAATGAGTAGGTGACATAAGGAACCATCTAAGAACAAAAGTTTTGTTGGTTCCTGGAGATGCTCAGAAGTAGAGTTGACATTGGGCTGGGTCGGGCCAGCCCAACCCTAATCTATCGGGTCAAGTCTTGAAATCGGTCTAGGGTTGGGTCGGCGCAAATTTGTATTGGACCTTTACACTTGAAGCCCAACCTCTTTTAATATCGAACTGGGCTGAACTAGTCAGTGGGCCGACGCATTGTTTTGGGTTAATTTGCATTAATTTTGACATTTTTGTCAACCTGTACGTAAGTCCATCGAGCCAAATCTTAAAATTGGGCCGGCCCAGTCCAAAATTACATCGAACCTCTAAAACTAAAGCCCAACTCTTTTTAAAGTTGGCTTGACTGAACCAGCTCATTAGACCGGACCGATTTTACCGGCCCTACTCAAAAGGGGAAAAACTTGTACTTCGTCAACGTACAAACTGTACTGATATTTACTTGGACAATTCCAAGAAACTACTCATCCAAACCAACAGATCGGCCGATTTGCCAAACCAATAGTACTGTAATATGACGTGTCCCAATCATTCCGCGTAGTTTAAAAGCAAAAACCAAAAGGCGTCAAAAGCCGGAGCCAAAATACAATTTAACTTGAGCGACCTTCACCCGATCAAATCAAACAAACAATCTACAAGCCTCTGCTCCATCTCCGGTACTGATCTCGCCGATACAGTCCCCGTTCCCCTTTTGAAATTTCACTCTTTCCGGTTACGATCACAATCGGATTACAGTTGTGGAAATGCTAATTTTATTTTCTTAATTATTTGAAAATCAATTCATCTGTTAATTTTCATTTTACAATTATGTATTGGAGATATTGTAGGCATGATATCAGAATATTCTGATATCATGCCTACAATATCTCCAATATTATGTACTATAAATTATTTCTAAGCTGATTGGATTTCTGTGGAATTCATTGATTCACTCGATGTTTATTTTTGTAAACTTAAAATTGTCTTTAGTTCATTTCATAGTTTATTAGTTGACGTGAATTAAGCTTATACAATCTTGCTTTCAAACAGCTACTTTAGTTGAATTCATAACTGTTTTAAGTTATTATTCCTATCGGTACATTCTAAGAAAATTGAGTATTTCTGATTGATGCTTTGTTTGATAACTAGGCTGCAAGGAAAGGGGTGTATTTAAGGTAGGAATTTTTAATGGAGAAGGAACAAGAATTAGAGTGGAATGAAGCACAGAAGATTGTGTTAAGTGAAGATCTTGTGGCCGTGGCCAAGCGCCAGCTGCAATTCCTTGCAGCCGTCGATAGGAACAGGTGGCTTTATGAAGGCCTTGCTTTACAAAGGGCCATCTATAGGTAAATCAATTTGGAAATTGTTCATTAATTTCTTGAAAGATTTTGCTTATGTTTAACTCTCTGATAACTATAGCCTGCATTTGGAAAAGTTTGTGTTATGACCCAATCGGAGTTTTTCAGTTTGAGGTTTACTTCTTTTTGCGGTGTCCTTAGAATATATAATTTTGTTTTACTATCTTGATAGTATATACCATGAGATAGAAAATATAACTTCTGGTTTACGCTTGATGCTAATAACGAAAAGGAAGGTACATGGGTGGATTTGGTCTTACTCTTGAGCTTACCTATCTTTCTTGGCTATTTTGAAGCTTTTGCATGAAATTTACATCACACTTATAGATGATTAGTGTTGAGATAATGTGAAAGGAGCTAGAGAAAAAGGAGATGATAATGTAACCAATTAATGAATGTCTCTGTTATTGGACACATTACATATTTGTAGTGATGATTTATGTGGACAAAGTTGGACTGGCCGATCTTGCTGAAGGAGGAACTTGTGTTTCCAATTGGTGTTCATATGTAACAACCCTCCTACAAAATGGATGGAGTTTAATCCATTTCTGCTGGGAGTGCATTAGGCATTGATTACTGTGTACAAGTATAGTGTCAGTGAGTGTCAAAGTCCAGTTAGTGGGGGGAGAGAAACAAAGAGGTGAGCGTGCAGTATTGGTTAGGAGTTGGGCATAGTTATTAAAGCCGGAATGCGAGAGACGGGGAAGAGGTACTTTTTCAAGGCGAGAGGCGGGCGAGCAAAAGGTGAATAAGGCAATAATTAAGAAAAAATAATTTAAAAATATTATATGTTGTAGATTTTTTCATGAACTATTTATAAATAATATTTACTTTATGTAACTTAGTCCACAAATAATAATAATAATAACACTATTTTTAACTTTTTAAGTTATGTATTTAAACAAAAAATACTTCTTTTTTTTTTTTTGAAAATTCAAAGGTTAACGGTGGATTCTCAAAAATATAAACAATAATCATCTTATATCTTCTTCAAACCAGCCATCAACTTTGAATCCGACATGTACACTCTCCGGCGACCCAGTCTGCTCAGCCCGGTAAGATTCCGGCACCGGCGCCGGCCACCGGCAAACTTTTCCGGCAAGATCTGGGGGTAAAAATTACATGGATTTGATCGCCTTCTTAAGGACCTTGGATTGGGCAAATATTTAGTAGATTTGTCTAGATCTAAGAAAATATGTCTAGATCTAAAAAAAAATTCAAAATCCGGCTAAAGTTCCACCAGGCCTCGCCTTTGTTCGCTTCTCGCCTCTCGCCTGAGGCGAGCGCCTCGGACGCCTTTAATAACTACGGAGTGGGGTACAAATAGCTTATCCGGGTGGTTAAGGAATATTGGGCTGGGTATACACACGAGCTATTATTTGTACAGTGTATTTCTCTAGGTGAAATTGGCATCTCTACGTGGATGTAGGCACTTGAACCACATAAGTATGTGTGCTCTCTCATTATTTTTGGCTTTATTTCTTTTCGCCTCAGTCCTCAGTACATCAACCGTAGTGGTAATCTTGAACAAAGTAGTGTCACAAATTAATTCCACTGCATCACTTTTACCAACAATTAGGATGGTTATAGGAATGCTTGTTCGCAATTCTATTTTGTGAATGTTGTTTATCTTGTTTTGATGGTCTTGAGAATCCAATTGCAGGTACAATGCTTGCTGGCTTCCCTTGCTTGCTAGATACTCTGAGGCCCAGGTCTCAGAAGGACCTTTGGTAGTTCCTCTTGATTGTGAATGGGTTTGGCACTGTCACAGGCTCAATCCGGTATGCATCTGAGCTGAAAGTGCTCTTGTTTAACAGCTCCTTCTGAAAAATTCTTGTTTGGCAGAATTGAAGTTATTTTATATTTGATATCATTTTTCAGGTAAGGTACAAATCTGACTGTGAAGAATTTTATGGAAGGATTCTTGACAACAAGATTGCTGTATCTTCTCTTCAAGATATTTCAAGAAAGGAAACAGAAGCGAAATGGAACAAATTGTACCCAGAAGAGCCCTATGACTTTGACTTGGCAAGAGCTTTCTCCAACGACATCTCTGAAAATCTCCATGGAGTTGAAAAATACACTAAATACAATCTTGTGTTAGCTGTCGAAAGACAGAGCCCTTTCTTTTATCAGGTAATTATGAGGATTATCATGCTTCTTGGTTTATTTATCGCAGTATCGGACACCATTAGACCAAGCACTTGGTATTTTTATGTGCTTTTCAGCCAGCTAGTTAATTCAGTCCAATCTTCTGTTATGCTTGAGTTGTTCGATTTGGGATTATTAGTCTACCGCAAAAAGCCCTGATTGCCCCTTCTACTTTCTCAGAAGAATTTTCCATTAACCACAAGTTTTCTTCTAGCAATAAGAGAAATCATATACGATTTACTTTTATTCTCTTAAGAATATCAAATGAAAACAACAAAAAGGAATTCCAAGAAAATGATCGAGTAAACAAGACCTTGGCAACCAGCTACTCCATCAAGACTGGCCACAATTAGCAACTTCATAACTGGCTTATCTTCCTCACAGACAGGGACTATCTAAACTTCCTTACTCCAACCCCTAAAATTCCCCTCTATAGAGTTATACCTCCGCTCCCCCCTCAAAAACCTCTTTTCCCAGTTTGAATGATGCATTTCCAGTAAGTAGTGTGAACCATTAAACTGTGTTTCCGAATGGACTTTCCCAGGAATAAGATCCCTGGGCCTTGTGCTCTTCCATAAGTTTATCATTTGTAAATGTTTCGAATGGACTTTCCCAGGAATAAGATCCCTGGGCCTTGTGCTCTTCGATAAGTTTATCATTTGTAAATGTTTGATGAATTTCTCATCTTTAAATGCTGTTCTGTTGATCGACTCACCCTTGGCCCTTTGCTGCCCTTCCTGTTGGTAAAGTTTCCATTCGTCCATGTGATTTTGGACTCCTTGGAGTGTGGGATTTTGTGCCTTTCTAGTGTAATGGCTTGCCACTATGGCGGATGCTCTTCTCACTTGGATACAATGCTTGGAAGTTCCTCTGCAGGATTGAACTTAAGATTTGGAATTGTTGTTTACTCTTTCCATGTGGTTCAAAAAAAATAAGAAAACATTATTGATCTACCGAGGAAGATGTTGGAAAATACAATTATGCCAAAGTTATTATGACTTTTCATCAAGTGAAGCAGTCCGAGATGAAGATTGCATCGAGGAAGATGAAAAAAAAAAATCTGTTACTGTCCTATGGTTGGTCACGTGCTGCTGCGGCTCTAAGTTCTATGCATGATATGTGTTTAAGATATAAAACAAAGAGTATCTTTGTTAAAGTAAATGAATTACATAACTTCTTTGTAGCTGTCATAGGGTTAGAGACTAGGCTGTGGAGAGGACATGATTGTTAATCTCTCCAATTTAGAAAAAAAAAGGAAAAAAGAAAAAAAGATACGATTAAAAATAAAATAAAAAAAGAGCTCCTATTATCAAGGGTATTGGAACATGGGCGCTAGCAGTGTAGACTTTAACCGTCCACTTGATTTTGTTTGAAGTGTAATTGTGTTGTTCCAAGGAGGAAAAGAAGAAAGTATATATGAGATCTGGAGTCTGGCCCAAAGGTTTCTCTAGAGAGTATTTGTAGTGGAATTGCATTGTTAGTTTAAAAGTTCCGGTAAAGAAATGCTAGGTTTATTGTTAGAAAATTATAGAATTATTATTTCTTAGATGTTGGTTCACATATAAACTTAGGGCCTGTAAATCATCTCAATCTAAAATCACTGTATCCGAGGCCCACTTTTAGGACTTCAACAACCCAACATGTCAGACGACATAACATACCTGCATTTTTTGTGAGCTTGCCTCTGCTGAAAGTAAAGCTCATTACTGGAAGTCTAGAATGTACTATTTTATGATTTTAGCTCCTCTGAAATGTCGTATGGCTTCTTTTCATGCATCCCATGCGGTGATGTAGAAATTTGAAGCTCATAAACTCTATCAGATTACGTTATCTTTCCATGTTTCAATACTTATGTGACTTTCTGCATGCAGTCATTCAATCCACGTAAATCCAATTTGTCCTGATCTTTTTTGGACTAAAGATTGACTTTTCTTATAAAGTAGATTATGCAAACTTTTATTTCTTATTGCATTCCCTAACCTGTACAGTTGACAGGTGTCGAGACCCCATATGAGCAATGATCTCTTTCTGGAAGGAGCAGTGGCCAGATATAAGGGCTTTTTGCATCTAATCAGGAGAAACAGAGAGAGATCTCTAAAACGGTTCTGTGTTCCGACTTATGATATCGACCTGATCTGGCACTCACACCAGTTGAATCCTGTTTCATATTGTAACGACCTTGTAGAATTAATTGGCAAGGTTTTGGAACATGATGACACAGATTCGGACAGAACAAAAGGGAAGAAGCTGGATACTGGATTTTCTGAAACTACCAAGCAGTGGGAGGAGACATTTGGTTCAAGATATTGGAGGGCAGGGGCTATGTATAGAGGTAGTGCCCCATCTCCTCTCACAACCACTCCTTTCACCTCTAATGAAGTGATCAAGAAGGTTGTGCCATCCAATGGGTTTAAAAAAATTATAGATCTCCCTGAGACGAAGATTGTAGAGGTAGTTTCCTGAGCACTTTTTAATAACTTGATTGTACTCCTAATTTCTTTTTTGTTTTTTTGGTTTTTTTTTGGGGGGGTGGGGGGGACTGGGCGTGTTTGATAGCAAGACAAACCCACACAAATGTAATCATTTTGTGAACCACATTGTTAGATAAACCTGTTTCCTTATCTCCACGGATAAGCGACCCAGGAGTTGGGAAGCAAAATTTGCCTCTTCCCATGTTTGACCACCCGACCAAGCTATATGGGTTCCATTAGTGAATGCCTATGCAATCATATTGTGAAAGTGTTGAGGTAATGCATTTGCCAATATTCGGTGCCATGGACTAATGCAAGTCCGATTGTTGTCTTATAGAATTTTCTTTACAACTTTTACAGACAATCACATAGAACTTCAGATTCACTTCTTCGCTTCACCGAACTTGAATCAATTTTATGCCAAACATCCTCTCCCACTTCACCTAATACATTAATATTTATTTTTATAAATTGGAGTCCTGATATTTTGGTTCCTTTGCACACCAGTTCACTACATACTAGCTCCATTGAAAGTTATCTTGGTTGCGGTGAAACCTCATTCTTTAAAGTGCTATGCTTTCTACATATATTCTCAAGGACTCAGGTCTGTTATATTAACCATGAAGCTGAATTTACTGCACTTGGTATAGTTATCATGTCTCTAATAGTGCTTTAGAAATTGTTTGTCTCTCTAAGGGATTCTAACCATTTGACTTGGTTTGCATTTTTGGTGCCAGTTAGAGCTCGCTGCATCTCTTTTTTCTACAAGATTGGATGCTTGTTGCATTCTTACAGAAGTTTACTATTTAACATTTTTCAGGTCCTTTTGGAGTTTGTAGAAATCAAAAACTTGCCAGAAGGATACAAGGGAAACGTGTCTGTCTTATTTAGTAAAACACCACATGATGCAATCTTCAATATCAAAAGGAGACTTAATATCCTGTCTGAATCTGGGGAGAAACAGGTTGCTCTGTTCCAATGCCAACCTACTGGATATGTCTTTTTTGAACTCCTCTTTCAAGCTCCCTCCAGCTTACCAATATCAAAGCCAGCAAAAACCCTAGCTTCGTCTTTTATCGCCCTGGAAGAATTTCTAGCCCCTGTATCTGAACTCTCTGTTGATAGATGGTTGGAGTTGGCTCCCAGCTCTGGCACTGTTAGCTCCCAGCCAATCAGTCTACGGGTAGCAGCCTCATTTACTATTCCAGTCCCCACTCCGCATGAGCTCAAGATGGTTCGTTCACGCCCATTGTCAAAAAGTTCTTGCTTCTTCCCACTCCCTGGAAAAATGCAGTTTGCTAAGAGTTGGACTCGCGTCACTGATGAAACTGGCAACGAAATCATCAGCCTCCAAATGAGGTATCTTTATTTGCGTATATTTCACGCACCAAATCCCAGGAAACTGTTCCTCTTTTTTTAATAAAGAAAAAAGGGTGCCGCTAGGAAATTTGAATTGGATAAACTTGTCATGGGTGCTATTTGGCTCGGCTTAACTCACTTTTGATATGCAAGTGTATTCGGAATATTTTTTTAGTGGGGGAATGGCCATTGCACTCGATATATGCATGATATATGATGGAATGATCTTTTAAGAACAATTGATCCTTGTCAAACATCATTAAGCACTACCTGTCTTAGTATTATGTTGGGAACATCATCTAAAATATCAGTGATTCTGCTGTGCTATTCAGGAACTTTAAAAAGGCAAAGGGAATAGAGGGCAAAATGACGAGGAAAGAGGTAATTGGCATCACAAGATTTGGTGAAACATGTACTCTTGCCCAATATTTAGGTACAGAGTGGTCTTTGGTAGATTCTCAATGGTCTCTAAAGCTTCAGAAAAATGGTGATAAAGATGGCCACCTTGAGCTCACTGGTCATCAGATGGTCAGCATCACTTGCCTTCTCAATTTGTTTCACTTGGCACTTTTACTGCTACTACTGCTGATAAGAAATAATTATAATAATGGAGGTCTATTCTGCACGTATGTTAAAGTTGCAAGTCATTTGGACTTCTACTATTCTCTGCATTTGGCAATGAATGTTGTATCGTATCTGGTTATAGGTGAAATTGGTTCCTGGTAGAAAGCTGGAATTTCAACCCAAGCACTGTGAAAAGCAGAGACATGAACATGATTTCTTGACTGCAGTTGAGTTCTCTCCAGAGAACCCATATGGCAAGGCCGTTGCATTGCTTGACTTAAAAACTGGTCTTTTCAAGGTATTGGAATTTTATGGTGTGCAATTGCTAAAGGCTTCATCATCTCTCTGGCTAACTATTATGTTTTACCTTTGTCCCCATCAAATAGGTACAAGAAGAATGGCTTGCATTACCTGGCATAACATTGGCTTTTATTATTTCTCATACTCTTAGAAAGGAGGGATATAACGGCTTCACTTCTAGTGGTGAAAACTTGAAGGAGAGTGATCCTTTGATTCAAGAAACTAATGGTTATGAAGCCGCTGAAAAACCACACTTAACCTCTACTGCAGAGAAAGAAGTGGATCCCATTGACCTGAACATGAACGTGGGAGTTGCTCAAGGAAACATGGTGGTTCCAGAAAAGGGTGGAGCATGTGGTGGAGGTTGTGGCAGCAGTGGATGTGGAGGTTGTGGTGGAGGTTGTGGAAACAAATTGGAGAGTGGTGGTTGTGGTGGGTGTGGTGGCGGTTGTGGAGGTGGAGGTGGATGTGGAAACAAACTAGATAGTGGTGGCTGTGGTGGCTGTGGCGGCAGCGGTGGCTGTGGTGGTTGTGGAGGTGGGTGTGGACATAGGTTGAAGAGTGGTGGATGTGGCGGTTGCGGTGGCTCTGGTGGTTGTGGAGGTGCTTGTGGCGATAGCTTCGCTCGTGGAAACGGTACCGAAGGTCCCTGCATTGATGAAAAACTAAAGCAGGCAGCTGTTCAAGCGAACCAGGCCGTGGTGGTTTAAGATTTCTAAGTGTGAATAATATTGTATGTTGAGTAACAATTGCGAAATGGTATGGCTGTGAACGAATATGATGTGATGTGCTGTATATAAATTGTGTTTATTAGTGGTCTGTTTCTTGAAGTTTGCTCGCTCTTGGGAGAATCTGCACAAATTCTCGATTTGTTTGTAAGAAGAGCTCAAAAATTAAAGGTGTCATTGGAATCTGTAGCTTTATATATACCATGATCAGTTTGAAAACTCTCTCTCTCTCTGAGGGCTGGCCCGGGAGGCCGGGACTATGTCGATCATTATGGGTCCCCAAATTTATATACACAACCTTTTATATACTTTCTCCGTTCCTTAATTATTGTCTGATTCGGCATACGGATTAAAAAAAATAATTGATTTGATTATTAATATTTATATAATGTGTAATTTTTTTTAATGTACATGTGTATGTGACACATAATTAAAGTAGGGGAAAAAGTAAGAGTAATATAGTAAAAGTGATGTCCTAAAAATGAAAGTTTTCAAACAAGACAATTATTTTGGGATGGACAAAAAATGAAAAGAAGACAATAATTTAGAGACGGAGGGAGTATAATATAGGGTGAATTATACGCTTCCTTTTTGGACATTTGTAATCGTTGCAGTCCACCATACTTTTTTTAAAACCGAAAAAAGCCACTTTTTGGGCGAAAAGATGATTATGTCATTAATGAAAGAAAAATATGCGCGTATCAGTAACCCAAGGCATCTCGATACCCAATTTAAGACATCGCGATTAGATTGTGATGCACAAAATTATGCATTGCGATTCAAAATTATTCATAAACTGAGTTGAAGGGACTGGAATGAGGATGAAGCCATTGATTTGGAGTTCAATTTGTAATTTGAAATAACTGAGTGTGTGCATCGGGATACATTTGGAGCAACTGAGTGTGTGCAATGTGCCATCTTCCAAGGCCTAAGGTTCAACACTGAAGCAATTTTAAAATCATGCATCGTGATTTATTTTGGTGCATCGGGATTTATTTTGGTTCGTGAGTATGCATCGTGATTTATTTTGGTGCAATGGGATTTGTTTTGGTTCGTGAGTATAAGCATCGGGATTTATTTTTGTGCATCACAATGCACCATTTCGTGCATCGTGAATCCAATTTAATTGATTCCTCAAAATACTGATCAATGCATCCTTAAACATTTATACGAAGCCTGACACCCGATCATACACTAACGAAGCGCCATTGCAAACCAAAAACATGAGCTCAATGCTCTCTCTATCCCGTTATTCCAATTCATCATCACCACGATTTCCAACTGGACGCTATGCGTATCTTAACTGGACTCTGTATACTTTTATATTCCTACGACAATTTATGTGTTAACAATATGATGAATTATATTTTTCATTCTAAAAACTGTGAAATTGATGTGATAAGCGTTTACAGGAAGCCATAGTTGGTTTGGATGAAAGAGACGGGGGCATTTTAGGAAGAAATATTATCAAAGTGTCTTTTTTCGGTTTAAAAAAAAGGTGGACTGGGGGGTTAAAAAAAATTTGAAAGTGGACCGGCCACCTATTTTTCGTATAATATATAGTGTAATATAATATTCGCAAATTGCAATTGACTTCTTGACTCAATGGATAAGGTGGTGAATTTTGGGTTCAATACCTAATAAAGTCATCCAACATTTTTTTTATTTTGGGTTCGTTGAATTTAATTATCAAATCTTATCTATTTATATTTATAATATATAATGTATTATAGTCTCCGTAATGGACCTTGTGACCCAATTGATAAGGTGTCGCTTCAATAACTAGAGATTTTGGATTTGACCTCAATGGGGTTATACATTCTTCGTTTTATTTTGGATCCGCTAAATTTATTTAGGTGAATTACAGGTCGGTCCCTTTTGAACAATTTGAATTCGCTTCAGTACCCAATATATTTTTTTTAACAAAAAAAATATGTTTTTTTGGAGTAAAAAGACGATTATGCCATTAATGAAAGAAAAACACGCACACATCAGTAACTCAAGACATCTCGATACCCAATTTCGATGCCTAATTTAAGGCATCGGTTTCTGTATCGGCATCTCGATGCCCAATTTAACGTATCTCATTCGCATTCATCGCTCATTTTAATCAAGTGTCTTCTTTTTGTCCCCACATTCTCCCTCTTTCTTTCCCCTTCCTTTCTTCTCTGTCGGCCCCCACCAAAAAAGCCCCCCTAGCACAACCCACAATTCACAAAGTAAAATTCACTCATTGCTATTTATTACTCCCTCCGTTCCAAATAAATGTTCCTAGTGGATAAACACAAGAATTAAGAAACATAATTAATGATGTGCTGTAAAATGTGTTCTGCCGATAATACCCATGAACATTAATTGACTTCAACTATTTTAAATAATTGGGTTTCTTTGGAATGTTTTATATTAAATGAAACTTTAAGGGTATATTAGGAAGAATGATAGAGAATAGGTAGATCAAAAGTCTTTAGGAACATTAGTTGGGACATCCCAAAATAGAAAGTAGGAACATTTATCCGGGATGGAGGGAGTAATACTCTATCTCTTTCTCAAATTTCTTCCATCGCGATGCCCAATTCCTGTATAGGGATTATTAAATTGCTTCATCGCAATGCCCAATTCCTGCATGGGGATTATTAATTGCTCCATCGCGATGTCCAATTTGGGCATCGGCTGAGGCATCGCGATAAACAATTTCTGCATAGGAATTATTAATTGATGCATCGCGATGCCCAATTTAGTCAACGAAGGTTGGTCCTCTTCATTCATTCCGATCTCAAATTTGTTTGAATCTGTCTTATTTGTTTGCTTCACTTGGATTCTCTCTTGCTCCTCCCATGAGTCCATCTTTGGCATATACTCTATAGACTGAGTCAGATGTCAGTTTCTATTCACTTCGAAGCCAAGCCTACATCTTTGATAGATCACACTGAGTCGGTTGTTACGTATCTTTTTGCATTGGTTGTAATTCACCCCATAGTTGGTTTGGATAAAAGAAACGGGGGCATTTTAGGAAGAAAATTATCAAAATACATTTTTTCGGTTTAAAAAAAAAGGTGGACTGGAGAGAATAAAAACTTTTCAAAGTGTACCGGCCAGCAATTTTTCGATTTATTTATCGCAAATCTCCTAAACATTGGATTTCTAGATATTTTTCCTATTTTTAATATACAAGAAAATTACCAAATAATGCAAACAAAGTATATTATTTTTGTTCTAAATTGTGTATATCGGCGCAAAATAGTAGTAATTTTCAATAATTATTTGATACTTATTTTTCCTTGTATATATGTAGATGTTGCATCCAAAAGTTCAGGACGCTCTCTTTCTTTCTCTCTCTCTCTCCTTTTTTGAGTGGTACAATATGTAATGCGCCTCATTTCTCTAGCTTGGACTCATGTCATGTTTGCGAGAGCGCCACTTATTAACTTTGCGCCTCATTGAACGTATAAGGGCATGTTTAAGTCAGTGAACGTATAAGGGCATGTTTGTTAACCTAATTAAGCTCTTAATTAGGAAAATTTTAAGTGATTATAAAAATAAGAGTGCTTGATAATGTTATATTATATCACTTAATAAATTAAGTATCCTTTAAAAAATGGTCAAAATTTTAAGTTAAAAAGGTATCGCTTATCGCTGAACACGCTAAGAGGCAGGGTTTATATCTTTTCCCAATTGAGACCAAAATACCCGCCTCCCATCGATCGTCGCCTCGGTTGGAAGGATTTCTTCTGCCCTCTGTGTTTCCCTTCTCTCTCTTCTCTAATTAGCAAAGTAGGATCAAGTCAGATTTTTGTCTTGCTATTTGAAATCATAATCTAGAGTCAAAGGATTCAAACCAGGTATGTCATTAATCTCTCTCAAATATATTAAAGAATTAGTTGCATGGTTTGGATTTTGGTTTTGTTTGGACGTTTTTGAGTTGTTTCAAGCCCTCCTTTTTTTTTCTTTGTGTTGTGATTTGGTGTGTATTTTAGATTCCTAATTTTTTTTAGAGTACTGTTGCAAATCGCGGTATTTTGCTATAATCATTCTTCTGAGTTCTAATTGAATTTCAATGTCTAGCTGTATTCAATCTTTATTTCCCAGATGTTTGTTACTTCGAATTGTGCCTCTTTTGTTTCTACTCAGCCCATTTTGTTCCTTATTGTTTCCGAACGTGTTATCCCTACTCAGCCCATTTGTGCATAATTATCACAACCCTGTGATTTATTTACAGAATTACTCCGTCCGGCCTAATTTATAAGCAAAAAGTAGCATATTTTGGTAGTCTTAAATATAAGCAAAAGTCACCAAATTCAACTCTATTTAATACTCTTGTTCCAAAAATATCCTTTGTTAACTCTCGTGTTTTCCAAGATGAGTGCACATTCCCTAGTCCCTAAACACAACTTCCAAGAAGACTAGCACAAGAAAATGTTAGTAATGTAATTAAGAGTATTTTAGTAATTAAAACTCAATTTTTATATAAAATCAAGACAATTAAATTAACTTAACTAATTTCTTAATCTACGTGAAATTGATTAATTTTGCTTATAAATAAGGCCGGAGAGAGTATGTGCATAACATTTGCGAGCGCTCACTAACTTAAACCTGTGTCTTATTGTTTGACCGTGTGCTTTCTACTTAGCCCATTTGTGCAAAATTCACAGGGCACTTTGTCCATAATATTTGGAAAACACACACACGCGCCCCGATGTAAATTTACGAAGCTATGCTCATTTGTAATTTTTTAATTTAGTTGGTATGGTGGTTTGTGTTTGATCAGTTTACGCGCCTCTTAACGTATTCTATCACGCTTGGCCTATGTATTTAGAAGTTAGCTCCCGTTGAAAATCAAATAAAGCCCAAGACCCACAAAGTACGCTGTTCTTCAAGAATACAAGTACATGCACATAGTAAGTCTTTTTTTGTGGATGTCATTACAAAAGGTTCCATTAATCACACATGCAATTCGTTAAGGGCATTAGAGAAATATTCTAACCAAAAAAGTTGTCAATTCTTCAAAGAATCATCTCTCTCGTGAATATTTCTCTCTTTACAGTCTCTTCAATCCTTGTAGCATTACATTTAGAAGGATTTCTTTATATAATTTCCCAATTCTTTTGAGCTGAGCTGACTCAAAATATCGATATTTATCCTAAGTTCCCAACCAAACTCTCAGATTTATAATTGCTCACATTGTAGTCATCCAGCTACAGAATATTTGATTTCCTAGATTTGAATTTTTGAGTTAACCCAGTGAGTCAAACCCCTGCTTTTGTTACTCAAAGAAAACAATTTCTCTGGGGTTGTGGATTCATCACATGACAACCCAGAAGGGATTTCACTACCACTCACTCGCACCAATCATCATCATCATCATCATCATATTTTTGTCAAAACCCATTATTAGGATTAATTATTGCATTCCTCTACAGTAAAAATTAACATTGCCGATCGGATGGATATTTGGGGATTTAAAGAGATCGAGCGGCAAAAATGGAGGATTTGTTGAATCCGCCTATGATCCAATCGCCACCGCCCCTCGTGACTTTGTGTCCTCAAACACGTTTGTCAAGAAATCAAAATAAAACTTGTGAATTTATTCATCTTTTAGAGAGCTCATCAATATCCTCTGCATATAATTCACTTTTCTAATAATCAAATAGGCTCTTTTGGCAGACAAACTGAGGTCTCAACAGTAAAATTAAAGCCAAAATGAAGAAGAAGAAGAAGAAAAAGAAAAAAAAAGAAATTTAAAATGATATATTAAACCAAAAGTAAAAAAGAATCCTATGAAGAAAAGTTGCTTGAGAGAGTGGAAAGTCCAAAAAGAAGACAAACCATAAACATCATACAATAAAAGAAGTAAGATGCAAAAAGGCACAAGCCTCAAACAATTAACTATAAAAATCCACCGTCGATCAATTTCTTCTGATAAATTAGCACATTACAAAGCGAAACTTTGCCAGCATCATCTTTTTGTATGATAAAACGCTGAATTTCTATTTATTATTGTAATAAATAATTGTAAGATTCCTTCTAACAATACTGGATGCGATCGATCAATCCGCACATATAGAAGAAAGAGTAGCTAGCTGATGAAGATGATGGATGGATCACAGCAACACTCATCAAGGAGGCAACAGCAACACAGTGCAGCAAAACTGCATCAAGCATTAAAACAAAATACATACATACATACATCTCAAAACCTAACATTAAACACATAATAATAGTAGGAAAAATAATGAATCGTACTATTATTAAACATATAATAAGATAGATCTTTCTGACCCTACCCACCGTGTGTTAGTGGGTTGAGTTGTGAGATAGTGGATTCTGTCTTACGAATTAAAATCCATATGACCTGCTCTGCATAACATAACCCTAATGACCAAGTAATTGAACAGATGAAAAAACTAATACTAATAGTAAAGCTTTTGCGTTGTTTTTCTAAATTTTCTCCTTTTCTTTTCCTTCTTATTTTCCTTGCAAATAAGTCTTTTCAACTTTTTAAGAAAGAAAAGAAAAAGGAAGGAGGTGGGTATCACCTTTTCTGATTATGATCAATTGTTGATCATGATCATCAAGATATATAAGTATATAGAGAGCTGTTAGAACGACTGTTTGAATAAATTAACTAGAAATGGTACTTGGGGTTGGGGGCATGCGACATCACGCAGCACCGGTTAATTTTTTAAGACAAATTTTAACAAAGTCGGTCAATAACTAGTCCGGACCAATTTCACGCCTGTACTCGACTCGGGCTTTCGCCCCTTTCAAATTATGTTACAAGAAGAGAGAGTAGTAGTAGCTAGTAATAAAATTACCATCCTTCAAGGAAACCGGGCTCTCTTCTTGGTGGTGGAGCTGCATAGTACTGCGGTGGCGCCATCACCGGAGGCCCTTGGTAGTAACCTACACACACACACAAACAAAAAAAATTGATCTTAAAAGAAGTTGTAATTACAAATGAACCCAGTTTAATTAATCAAGATTAAAATTGGAAAATTTAATTAGAATGAAAAAAAGAACTTAGTAGAAAAGGAAGAAAATTAAAGGAAATGTAATCAAACCTTGAGCAGGATAAGGATAAGCATACTTTGGTGGTTCATTCATTTTTCTCTCTGTGTGTGTGTGTGTGTGTAGGTGTGTGGGTGTGAAGTAATTAATATAATTAGGATCTCCTATATAGTCCTTGCTTTGACATTATTGGAGTCACTCACTGGTATAATGGAGGAAAATGTGACGGGAGAGGAAGGTATTTATGCTGCAAAAAAGAGTAAAGACAAGGTCCCCATGGGGGCCAAATCTGACTTCATAATTATGCAAGCATACTTTTCGTATAATTACTTTTTTTTTTTTTTTTTCTTCCAGCAATGTCTTGTGTATTCTAAATTACTACTCATTATATATCTTTATCTTTTCCTTTCTGTTTTATTCCATATTTTGCTTTGTTCAGTTCACATTACATTACATTACGCGAGAAGATACTAGAAAGAACATTATTATTGATGGGATCCTCCCAGAAACCTATTTCACGTGTCACTCACGACAGCGTGAGTGGGCCTCATCTTACACGGCGACCAACGGCAGCCCGTCATCGAGGTAGCCGAGTATGTCATCCGAGGACCTTGACAAGGGCTCATGGCGACGTCCCGACTAAAGCTCGCTAACAAAGCCAGTACCCGAGCTTAACCTCGGTGGATCTTCACCAAATGCCCTCGGCGACCTCGGCAGGTCTCCACAGGCATCCTCGCCAAACTCATATTAGAACCTCGACTTCCAGGTTATCCTCGGCAAGAAGTCAACATCAGGCATTTAATGTTGGCGGCGTGTCAGCGCATTCCATGGAAGAGGCACGACCTCCCAAACTAAGAAAGTAGATTTCTTCACAACCAAGCAACAGAGCATTTATGGCTTCTCCTCATTCCCCACGGAAGCTTCCATTCTATCCCTGCAGAGACGAGAGGAATGGGTTTTCCTTCACCTGCTCCCTAAAAACCAGGTGACTCACTCGAAAACCCTCCCATGCACGCCATCCTTGGCTATAAAAGGAAGAACATTCCTTCATTAAAACCAAGCTGCATTTACTCTAAAGAGACCAAAACACTGAGAAACCATTTATTGCTATAAACACTGAACTCTCTCTCATATTTATTGTGTTGAACATTCCAAGCATTAAACACTACACTGCCCACATATTATCCAACCATTATCTATATACTTACTCTCACGCCGGAGGGTGATAGTCGGGCAAACCCCCGACATCCTTGACGGTGTATCTTTGCTGTCTCATCACAGGAACCACCATTCACGACGGTTTGGTCCCGACAAACAACGCCTTTTGAGAGCCGAGGCGTCCTGACCAGAAGCTAGCAGCACACGTGGATCCGACGTGGTCACCAAAACCTTTTTGGCGTGATCAATTATTATTATTATTAAATTTACTATTAACATTTGTTGTTGTTGTGTAATACAGTATATACCAAATTAAAAGAAAAACTGTTAATTATGTTTGATCATCCGGATTCAGTCAATCTCTGATGCCTAGTTTTTGTTTTGGGTAAGGATATGAACTGATATCGATTTTAGACGAAAGCTAACAATGGAAAAAGGGTACAAGTTTGGAGAAATATGAAGGAATAAATTCCACCGACAAAATTACAATCCAAATTTGAAACTTTGTTCATCAAGCTTTTAGAAAAGGGTAGGGTGGGTTTTTATCAAATTGCCTTTGGTTGTTTACACCCAACCACCCACCATCCTTATAATTAATTGAGTGTTCTTTTTAGTTTTTGGTACTTTAAGAAAAAAAATTAAGAAAATTAGTAACTTCTTACAAAAAGAAAGACTCATTTAAGGGATAATATTTTTTGAAAAAAGAACACTCAGTTAAGTTAGGGATGAAGGAATTGTATTATTTATAATAATAATAGCAATTATAATAGTAGGGGGGAAAAGCATGAGATTTATTTACTTGGGTGGGGGCGTCCATAGTGGGACACTCTCACCGCCTCCTAAAAATAATTTTAGAAATTTTTAGAGATTTTTACCCTCTCTTGATCTTACAGTGGTCCTTTATTCCACTCTCTATCTCTAAAACCAATTAAATCACCCTCTAAATATAGAGGGAATTTTAACATGAATAGTGACTTAAATCCTCTACATTTTCTTCACTTTATTTGAGCACAATATACTTTTGTTTAATATTTTAAAATAAAAATTATTAAAATATACTCTCTCCGTCCCTAAATTATTGTTTTTTTTTACCGTTCCTAAATAATTGTTATGTTTAAAACTTTCTTTTTTAGGAAATTATTTTTACCATTTTACCATTACTTTTCTCTCTACTTTAATTATATGTCATATACACATGGGCATTAAAAGAAACTACACATTATATCAATATTAATAATCAAGTCAATTATTTTTTGTTAATCCGTGTGCTGAGTCAAATAAGGCAATAATTTAGGAATGGAGAGAGTACGATATATTTTTCATAGTATATAAAATTTAAAATTTAAAATATTTTATTTTAATTGTGGTGAAAAAATATAAATAAAAGAGAAAAAAATATAACGGTTTGTTAGTTGAAATAAGAGATATTTAATTTTTAGAGGGTTATATAAAGAGTATTTGTTGAAGTGAATTTATTTTTAGAGTGTTGAAAAAGTAAAATTTAAACGAAAAATGAGGTGTTTAGAGTGTAATATAGAAATGTACTGTGGATTACCACTTTAGACGCTCTTATATCATGGTGGTGGTAGGGGTTAACAGCTCGAGGAATAAGTGACTTTTTTTAAAAGTGCTTTTTCTCCATAGTTGTTGATGACACCAAAAATATCTTGATGCCCGGATGCACCGGTCAGGACATATCCGGGCAGGGACTTTAGCCCAGAAGGCAGGCCAATAGCATATTACTGCGCGAGCATGCCCGAACATGCGAGCATGATCCACACGAGCATACCACAATGCGAGCACGCCCAAACAGGCCAGTAACCGTCTCCAAGAATCACGGGCCACATCTACGCGTTCCCGAGATCACAGGCTACAAATCAGGAATTGCCTCCAATCATGCCCGGAAATTACTCTTCCTTAATTATAGGGATTGACGTCCCTCAAAATCAGCCCACGAATCACTCCATTTTCATTATAAAAGCCAAGCCAGTACTTGGTCCAAGGTACGTTCACTATTCACAAGCTAAGACTCTGCCCAAATTAATAAGCAAGTTCTTATTCTCACGGGAGTGTCTTAGCGGGGTAAGCCCCGCATTCACCCTAGCGTGTTTTCTATCCATTTCGGGTTCTTAGCTCAAGCCCGTATATCCAAGTTTCACGAAGATTCCAGAGAGTTCCTGACCGTGCCATTTTGTGCATCATCGCTGGTTCCGTTGCCGGAACTCTTCATAGCACACACTTGAAACATGGTTCAAAACGCAAACACTCTTATGTTGGAGGAGCCGGCTTTGGAGGTTGTTGGTGGTGAAACCACACAACTACCTTCACAAAGAACCCGAGGCCGTGCACCACCAAATCCAAACGCCCGGATCACTAGGTCACAATCGGCCGCCGTCCACGCCAATTCGGCACAATCGGCTCACGCGGGCCTTCACTTACTTCCACCTCCCGACCAAATCCGAGGTGGAGCTTCGTGACCGCCTTAACGCTCGGCGAGCACGGGCGCGGCTCCCGAGGCCGCAACATTGACCGAGCAAGCTCGGCTAGCGCTAACAAACCAGCCCAATATCCGAGCCGGATGTACGCGCTAACCGCCTACTCGCTATGGGGCAACCCATGGTGCCGAGAGGAGCAACTTTTCCCGACATTCCAACGATGAGCGCTCCGCCCAGCCTCCTTCCGCGACGCAGGCGGCCGTGGCAACCGGCAAGATCCTCCTAATAACCCGGCAAGGGGCTAACGGGAGGAGAGAGCGGTTGGAGAACAGCCGCACAATCGGGGAAAGGCACCCCAATGCTCGGGAGTTCGCGGAGCTCGAGTATACACATGGCTAACCATGCGGAGGCTCCGCGAAGGAGGAATCGCGCTCGCAGCGAGGAGGCTGAATCCTTGCCACCCTCCCAACGACTGCGAAGAGAGGAAGCTCATTCTCGTCGGTCAAGGCGCACACCATCCCCTAGGCGCAAGTCGCCTAGAGGAACGATTGACCGAGGCAGACGGATAGAGAATGGAGCCCGATCACATCGGTCAAATCGCTCGCCATCACCTAGGCGCATGTCACCCAGAAGGGGATCGGAGAGGGGCGTGCGTAGCGAGCACCATGGAGGAGAAACTCACATCCCGCCTCCATTGCGGACACAAGCGGAGCAAGACAAATTCGAGGAGGTCAGACAACGCCTGATCGCCTTAGAGTCGGGGCGAGCAAAAGTTGACGTTCCTTCCGAAGAGGACGTCCCATTGGCAGACTGGATAGTGCAGACACCTCCAGATCCGGACATGCAAATACCCGTGTTCGATAAGTACAATGGAAGCAGCCTTGCCCGCGACCATGTTATAAGTTTTGAGAATCAAATCAACATGGTAACGACCAATCAAGCTCTCAAATGCAAGGCCTTTGTGAGCACGTTGAAGGAGAAAGCGGTGAAATGGTATGGCCGATCGCCCGCAGGATCCATAACAGATGGGCGATTTGAAGAGGAAATTTATGATCGAGTTCGATCGCGGGGCCACCCCGAAGGCAAGAATGGACCTCTGCAATATCCGACGGGGCTACCGAATCTACGGCACTACTTCAACAGTTCAAGAAAATGCTCGGGCGGTGCGACGATTTGACCGACGGAGGTCACCATGTGCTTCCAGCAGACTAAACAAGGGATTCCTCAAAACAGATTGGGAATGCGACCACCAATAGATCGCGGTGAGATGTTTACTAGAACCCGAGTTATGTCACCACGACGAAGAGGAGCGACCAAAAAGGGGAAGGATAAGGATAAGGACAAAGCTCGCGATGACGAGGTGTCCGGCTCGGCGCGAAGAAAAAGTGGTTTGGAAAGAATCGGACGCGCCGCGAGTTCGAACCGCTAAATGTCCCTGGGAAGAAATCATGAACCAGATCGGAGCCGAACTACCACCGCGATTCCCTCGACCCCGAATACGGTCATACGCGCGACTGACAAAACATTGCGCGTACCACAATGACATCGGTCACACGACCGAGGAGTGTTTTCACTTAAGAGGGAAATACAAAGGCTGATAAATCAAGGGAAGTTGGATCGGTTCAAGGCCAGGCATAACGCGGGCGGAAACAGAGCCGGGCAAGACCCGGGTCACAACCGTCAACCAAGAGGAAGAATATCGGTCATCTTGGAAGACGAACTGAGCATTACAAAATTGAAAAGTCAAATCCATTTCCGGATAAGGTGCCATCTGTTCTGTGGTGCTCGGGAGGCGTGAGGAAGCCATCACATTCACGCAGAGCGAGTTGGCAACCACAACTTTAGCGGCCGAGCAAGCCTTGGCCGTGCAAGCGAGCATAGACTACCGGGAGGTTGAAAGAATATTGCCGGACACGGCGCATCTCGTGACGTCCTTACTACAACCGCTTCAAACAGATGGGTTACTCGATGTCCACCTTAAACCATACGTGGGTCATCTTGAAGGATTCACCAACCACAAAGTTGCGGTTAAAGGAACGATCGAGTGGAGGTCATGATCGGCGTGGGACAAAGGACTAGGACGGAGAAGATAACATTCCTTGTTATCGATCTCCGAGCACATTACAATGCCATCTTAGGCCTCCCCTATGGCAAAATTCCAAATGGTGGTGTCGGCCCCACATCGGGCAAAATTTCCAACACCACATGGGGTAGGAGAACTCGAAGCCAACCCGGCTCCATATACGATACCTCCAAGAGACGCACAGGCAAAACGAAAACTCACAATCTCCGATGGCAACAACGAAGTCGAGTTTTCGAAGAAGGAGAAATTCTCAGAGATAACTTCGATGCAGTTAGGAGTTATACTCGATCTCACGGCTTCCGAGCAAGTTCTCGGAAGTAACTCCGAGCAAGTACTCGGACACAACACCGAGCAAGCCCTCGGGAGCAGTACCGAGCAAGTTCTCGGGAAGAAGAGAGAGTTAGAGGTGGAGACCTTGCAAGTCAGGGACAACCCTGAGATTGAAGCTCACGGCGAGCTCGAAGAAATAATCATCAATCCAGCGCATCCTGAGCAGAAGATCAAAATTGGGAAAAGCCTGGGAGAGAGCGAACGCGAACAGCTAATCGAGCACCTGAAACAGAGTCTCGATGTCTTTGCATGGACAGTCGAGGATATGAAGGGGATTAGCGAACACGTTGCTCTTCATGAGCTCAACATCAGTCCAGAGTTCCGACCTGTCCAACAGCGAGCAAGACAGTTCTCGGCTGAAAAGGATAAAGCTATCAAAGCAGAAATTGAAAAGCTACTCGCAGCGGGCATAATCGAGGAGATCCATTACCCAACCTGGTTGGCTAATGTGGTTATGGTTAAGAAGTCCAACGGAAAATGGAGGCTATGTGTTGACTTCACTGATTTAAACAAGGCTTGCCCAAAGGACTGCTACCCGCTCCCGCGAATAGACCGACTGGTCGATGCCATAGCTGGATTCGAGATGCTAAGCTTCATGGATGCCTACTCCGGATATCACCAAGTAAAGATGGCAGAACATGACAAGGCCCATACAGCCTTCCGAGCAGCGGACTATTCTCGCTACAAGATGATGCCTTTCGGACTAAAAACGCGGGGCCACGTACCAACGGATGATCAACAAGGTATTTTCATCTCGATTGGGTGAATGTTGAGGCATATGTGGACGACATGGTCGTGAAATCGAAGGGAGCGACCATATTTCAGATCTGGCCGAAACTTTCACCAACCTCCGTAAGAACAACATGAAGCTCAATCCGAGCAAATGCGTTTTCGGCGTCCGAGCAGGAAAATTCTTGGGCTTCATGGTCAACCGAGAGGAATAGAGGCCAATCTGAGAAAATAAAGGCCCCTCGAAATGAAACAACCTCCAATCGTGGACGTGCAGAGGCCGAACGGCCGCATCATCGCATTGGGAAGGTTCATCTCCGATCGCAGAAAAATGCTTACCCTTCTTCAAGATTCTGCGTGGAAATAAGGGGTTTGTGTGGTCGAAAGAATGCTCGGAGGCGTTTGAGCAGCTCAAAGAATATCTGGGCAAGCCCCCACTGTTGAGCAGCCCCGTTCTTGGAGAAAAACTATTTGTGTATCTCGCAGCCACCGAGCAAAGGGCTGCGGTCTTGGTTAGGAAGACTCAAATGTACAAAGACCTGTTTATTATGTATCTAAGGCTCGACCCGTGTCGAAGCCCGTTATTTTAATGCGAAAAATTAGCTTACTCGCTTGTTGTCTCAGCTCGCAAACTACGGGCTTATTTTTCTGCACATCCCATACTTGTATACACAGATTATCCACTAAGGAAAATTCTACACAAACCAGACTCGTCAGGAAGACTGCTAAAATGGTCGATCGAACTCACAGAATTCGACATCGATTATAGTCCCAAAAGAGCGATCAGGGCACAAGCACTGGCAGATTTCCTGGTCGAAACAAGTTTTTCTGACCAGAGAGGGGAAGAGACAGAGACAGAGACGAGAGTCCTTCCCAAGCAGCAGAGTAGACCAAGTGTCTATTGGGAGTTATTCGTCGATGGAGCTTCCAGCAAGTCTGGAAGCGGCGCGGGCATCATACTCATTCCCCCCGAGCATGAAGATCATTTTGAAAAGGCGCTGCGCTTTACATTCCCAATGTCCAACAATCAAGCCGAATATGAAGCACTGATAGCGGGCACAGAATTGACATTGGACATAGGAATTCAGAATATAGTCATCTACAGTGATTCACAGCTCATTGTGAATCAAGTTAAGGGGGAGTATGGGGTGAATAACCCCACCTTAGAGAAATACTGCGAGCTGGCGAGAGAGTTGCTAGCCAGAATGCAATTTTGGGAATTAATCAGAATTGATCGAACAGAGAATGTACGAGCGATTATCGTCCAAGATCGCAACAGCGAAATCTCACATCTCCACCCCGCCGTAATGATCGAGCATATCGAGATGCCAGCAATCGAGCGAGAAAAAATCCTGGATATAGAAATCACCGAGAGGTGTTGGATCGATGAGCTACCGGATTACATCGAGCAAGGTACTTTACCCGAGGATAAAGATCAAGCTCGAACGATACAAAAGCGCGCCGCTCGATATACGGTTATAGATGGAATTCTATACAGGCGATCATTCTCAAGACCCTTGTTAAGGTGTGTACGACCTGAAATGACCGAACGCCTTCTCGCCGAGGTTCATGAAGGAGTGTGCGGGGTCACCCAGGCCGAACTTTGGCGACAAAGTAATCTCGCGGGCTATTATTGGATGAACCCGAGAAGGAGGCCGAAAATTACGTCGAAGATGCGACAAATGCCAACGATACGCGGACATACCCCGACTACCATCTACCGAGCAGTCACCGGTGGTCGCGTCATGGCCATTCGACATGTGGGGAATAGATTTAATTGGACCTTTCCCCACTGCTCGCGGAAACTGCAAATACGTGATCGTGGCAATTGATTACTTTACCAAATGGATTGAAGCTAAGCCTCTAGCGAGCATAACAGAAGAAAACGCCATCAACTTTGTGCACGATTTCATCTGGTGCCGTTTCGGAGTACCCCGAGCAATCGTCTCTGATCATGGAACTCAATTCTCCGAACGATTTACGAGAGCTTGTGAAAATCGCACATCAAACACGGCGCTTCGGTTGCATACCCGCAGGCAACGGACAGCGAGGCCGGAATAAGCGAGTGCCGCACGCTCAAAAGGAATCTTGAGGAAGAGCAGGGAGATGGCTAGATGAGTTGCCCGCCGCACTTTGGGCCGTTAGAACTACGGTCAGGGGACCAACAGGAGAAACTCCCTTCGCCTTAACTTATGGTTCTGAGGCCATGGCCCCGGTGGAGATGGCCCTACCAACGATCAGAGTCTCAAAATTCAACGAACAGACAAACGACCATGAGAGGCTAATGGATATGGATCTGCTCGAAGAAAAAAGACTGGAGTCGAAAATGAGAATGATCAACTACAAGCAGAGGGCCAAGGGTCATCACGACAAAAGAGTTCACAAGAAATCTTTCATGATCGGCGATTGGGTTCTTCGAAAAATTGAAGCTACCGGACAGCGGGCAGAAATGGGTAAACTATCGCCAAATTGGGAAGGCCCCTTCCAAATCACAAAAGTAGTCAAAGAAGGAACCTACATGTTGCGAACTAAGGAGGGAGTTGACCTAAAACACCCATGGCATGCAGATCATCTTAGGAGATACTATCAATAGGTAAGATCTTACGAAGAGTTGATTTGTAAATTGAAGCATGACAATAAATGAAATAAAGCTTGATTTAATGTTTTATTATCATTCCTGTTATTCAATTATGCTCGCAAGATCGAGCGAAAAATAAAACTTGTTAAATTTCAAGTTATTGTGATTGGACTTATCACTAGTTCTCATGACACTCGCAAGATCGAGCAAATCGACTTGTTATATTTCAAGTTGTCCCAATGCTCGCAAGACCGAGTAGGGCATGAGACTTGTTTAAACTCAAGTCATGATAGGCCATGATTAGTTGTAGTCGCAAGATCGAACTAAACTACTTATTATCTATCATTTAGCCTCAATGCTCGCGAATCCGGGCCGAATCGGAAACTTGTATAAATTTCAAGTTCGGTTAAAGTTATTTTGTTTCGTGTCCGGTTGAAATTATCCCAATTAATAGCCACGACTGCACGTGTTCGCAAGATCGAACAAAATATGAAAGAAGCAACTATTATCCACGACCAGACATGTTCGCAAGACCGAACATAATACGAAAGATGAAAGTTACGCGAAGCTAAAATTTCATTAAAAAAGCCACGAAGTCTTTACAAACAAAGAAAAAAGAAGAAGGCGCGCAGCCAACCAAAAACAGCTATAACAAGAAAAGTTAAGGGCCGCAACATCTCTTTCGGTAGTGGCCGCCAACAGCCGTCCTCGACCTCGGCTGGTTCTCATCGGGAGCTTCGGCCGGAGTAGCAGTATAGCCTCCTCCGCGAGACGACGGGCCTCGAGCACCGATCGGACGTTGACCACCAAAGGAGTAGGAGGAGACCACTCCTCACGACCCTCCGGTTGGTCACTTTCCTCGCAGGCCAAGTCCTCCTCATCGAAGGGATACCAAGCGTGCCCACGCGAGCTTCACCCATAATAAGAAGCCGAGGAGACGTCGGCGGGTGTCGACGGTGACCCCGTTCGAGCCAAGACCCCGAGCACCCGAAGAGCATGCCGAACCCCGAGCGTAGTAAGGGAGACCGCATCGTCAAATCTTCATGATAGGCTTCGGATGCCGTAACGAGCAATGACCTCCTCCTCGTTGGCCGACTTAATTTTCTCCACGTAGGCCACCGACCTCTCCAAGTCGCGCCCAACTCGAGCTTCTCCATTTCTAGGGGGACCTTCGCTCGAGCTCGGCGTTTCGGGAGCGGAGGGACTTCTCGGTGCCTTTCAACGGCTCGTGCCGATCTTTCAAGGCTTTCACTCGGCCTCAAGCTTAGCAACCTCCTCGCTTTAGCCAAAACCTCTTTGTCCTTGGCTATGAGTTGGCCATTCCGCTTGGCCGCGTCTCCATTCCCTTCAGCTCTCCCTTCATATTGGCAATTCTAGCCGAAGACTCGACGCCCGAGCAATGAGCATATTGAAATTGGTCGGATCGAAAAACATATGGTTAGTCGGAACGAACGGGAAGAAAGCAAAAGCGAGAAAAGAAAGAAAGACTAAGTTTACTCACAAGCGGCCATGCCGGCTGGCCAAACAAGACCCCATTCGACTCGCGGGAATTACGGCGTACCAAACCGGCGTGGGTAGCCCTCCGCACGATGCCCGGCCGCACATGGCAGCACCTCCACGAACGCGGAGATCAATATTGTCAATCACCGGAACATTAGCGAGTTCTGCGGTGAGGGCCATCGAAGCTTCCCGCGAGACCGGCATCTTGAAGCCCGGCTCCATCCATGAGGGCCTGCCCACTTGGGGAGCCTCGGCACCAGAGGTCCCTACTGCAGTGTCTGGCCCCTTCGGGCGCACTGAGCGCTCGGTAGCCTCTTCGCCACTCTTCCTCTTGCGGTGTGTGAGGGCAACCGGGTCCCGCCGAGCGGTCGAGGCACCCTCCGAGCGAGCAACCGAGGAAGGCCGAGGAGAGGATCGAGACGGAGTAGCGGTCACCGGGCCTTGGATTTGCCCGAAGCCGTTCCAGATGAGCCCACCTTGGGATCTCCAGTGGGTACTTTGGGCGCGGCCGCCGGGGGCAAAGCAGAAAGCGTAGATCGACGCTCGCCCGCAGCCTTCTTACCCTTCATTGCCAAATCAACATTCACTCTCTTCATCTCTGCGAACAAAACACCATGTCAGATCGACAACAAGAGGAATATTAAGCTAAAACACAGAGAAACAAAGCCACACCAGAAAGATCCAGGGGCACCACACAGCTGGCGCCGAGTTCTTTACAGGCTGGACAATCGCCAGGGAAAACCATATCTTGATGAGGACCCCAGGCAGGGTGTGGCACCTCATCAGAAATAGTTACCCGGGCAGGAACCCCCCCAACGGGCAAACGATGGACACCGGCCAAACGCAAGAGCTCGATATCACCGGTCAAAGACTTCCAGTCGAAAGCCCAAGCTTGAGTCTGGCCGTCGATATCTAAAGCCTCTTCTATCGCAGCATTCAGCTCGCGATCACCCGGCGATGAAATATCCACATTCCCCCTAGGGGGCACCGCCTTCTCAGCAGCCGGAGGGAAGGGCCATCCAAGTCGCGACTCCACAAGCAGAACTTTCTCGTCCCACTTTTCGGTCTTGTTGGGAAAATCGCTGAAAAGGCGAGGACATTTTGGCTTCGAGCGGGCAGAAATACGCTGCGTCCGCTTGTCCGTGCTGAACACGAAATATTTCCTCAACACCGACAGAGAAGGCTCGAAGCCGAGGAGACGGCTCAATACAATAAATGAGCTCAGAACTCGAGCAGTGTTCAGCATGAGATCGGAAGGGACGGCCTGAGAAGCCATCAAGAACTCAACTATAAAGGGATCTAGTGGCAAGCGCCATCCCACGTGAAAAAACTCATAGAAAAAGACCACCCTATCTGTGTAGTCACGAAACTCCACATCGTCCATCCGAGGATCGAGCATCTTAACGCGATACAACTGCTCGTCCACCCCCAAAGAGGAGAACCAATTTTGCACATCCCTGTCTCCATCAAAAGACCTCCACAAATCGTCCGAGGTCCCCGAAAGGGAAGCGGTCTTTGAGCGGGCACCGCGAGCTCTCGACCGAGCAAGTCTCGGCGAACTCGAGCTCGCTGAATCGTCATCTGTGCTCGGGGCTTCGACTACCCGGATGACCTGAACCTCGCTAGAAGAATCGCTCACTGGAGAAATTGGAGGGGTGGGCTCAGAGCTTGGCTCGCTCAAGCCTTGCTCGCGGTCATAATCAAACACTTCCTCCGAGTGGGTGGCCTCTGAATCAGATGCACCGCGAAGACTAACGGAGGACGACATCACTACACAGGGGAAAAAGGAAGGCTGGCTAAGTACGGTATTAGCAAAAAGGGGTAAAGAGGGGAAGAAACCCTAAATCCAAGATCTACCGTAATACATGGCTTAAACCCTCCCAGAGGGTTCGCAACACAAAACCCTCTTCACTTGAAGATCAACGCCCCAAAACAACGTCCTTCCATGACTAATTCATGGCCATCAGCGAAATCCCCAAAAATGAAAACTCAAAAGCAAAATAGCGAAATTGAGAAAAGGGCGCGAGCAAATACCTGGAGTAATAGTGCAGAAAGAGGATGAATCCGTGAAAAATCAGCTGGTGCGGAAGAATTCGGAAGAAAGGAAGCTCCACGAAAGATCTCGGCGGCGAGAGGAAGGAAATAACTGGTAAAAATGGCCAGAGGGATCGCCCAAACCTATTTAAGGGTTCCATTTTCCCTCCAAGGCTATGGGCCTCCAACGGACGCCTACGGGCCTAGGCCTGGGCCTACCCTCCGCATTTAATGCACCTCGAAACCAAACAGGCACGGTTTCCCAAGCGGCAGCCTTCCGTCCTTTCGGTCACTTCATAGATGACGTCGCCCAACTAAACGCCTAATAACCATGATTGCTCCTCGCCACGAGCATAAATACTTCTTGGACAAGGAGAAGGGGGCCATTGATGACACCAAAAATATCTTGATGCCCGGATGCACCGGTCAGGACATATCCGGGCAGGGACTTTAGCCCAGAAGGCAGGCCAATAGCATATTACTGCGCGAGCATGCCCGAACATGCGAGCATGATCCACACGAGCATACCACAATGCGAGCACGCCCAAACAGGCCAGTAACCGTCTCCAAGAATCACGGGCCACATCTACGCGTTCCCGAGATCACAGGCTACAAATCAGGAATTGCCTCCAATCATGCCCGGAAATTACTCTTCCTTAATTATAGGGATTGACGTCCCTCAAAATCAGCCCACGAATCACTCCATTTTCATTATAAAAGCCAAGCCAGTACTTGGTCCAAGGTACGTTCACTATTCACAAGCTAAGACTCTGCCCAAATTAATAAGCAAGTTCTTATTCTCACGCCGGAGTGTCTTAGCAGGGTAAGCCCCTGCATTCACCCTAGCGTGTTTTCTATCCATTTCAGGTTCTTAGCTCAAGCCCAGATATCCAAGTTTCACGAAGATTCGAGAGAGTTCCTGACCGTGCCATTTTGTGCATCATCAGTTGTAGACTAGTTGATCACTTTATCTGTAATTTGGGTAATATTTTTGATTTATCATGTCAGGATTTATCTCTCATTTCATTGCATGACGTGATGATCTTCAATTGCAAAAGTTATCCGAAACTATTAGTTGGAGCAGGTAACTAACTACTCAATATGACATTTTGCGCATATGTATATAGTTTTGTATGTCGTCGTAGCTCATCAAACTACTCCATACCATACTTGAATTCTTTTCCAATTTTTTATGTTGAATTACGAAGCTTGGTTCAATAAGAGTGTATCCATCCGTTTTACTTTTCTAAAAAAAGTAATACTACATCCACCTAAAGAGTACTAAAAATATTACATTTAATAATATAATATTCAAATTCAATATTAAATTTTTAAATTAAATATTTGTCGCCTTATGGTACAAAGAATCTGACTAAAAATTTGCTAGAAATCCAATATTAAATTTAAATATCATATCATTAAATGTACTATTTTTAATACTCTTTGGAGGACTCTAGCATTTTTCTTTCTAAAATATACTCATCCAAAATTATTACAATGAAAACATCAAAACTAAACAACTACAAACCCACCCTCCGTACATAGCGACACAGGGGAATAACTACCACATTTAAAGGTCCAATAAAGGAATCTGAAACGTCTGTTTACCCTTAGGTGTCCATCAGATGAAGTTACGTCAATCAAAAATGGGATGCTCAGGGCACATCATGTTATATAATTTTTAAAATTATTTTACTTCTTTTTAATTTTTATTATATTAATATTGTTCGTCAATTGCTGAATGCTGCCACAACGAAGTAGTGTGTTCTTTCAGAAGAAATGAGTCTCTTCGGAAGAACCATGTCTCTTCAAAATTGCTGATGGTCTTTTCAAATTAAGAAGGATCGCTAATCTAGTATAAATAGAACAATTTGACGATCATAAAATATACTTCAAGAAATTCGAGCATCATCAGATTATCATAGAGTATTTTAGGCTTGATCAAAATTTCACAATTTGACTCAAGCATCCTCTATTGTATCTTGAAAAAGATTTCCATATCCAAACCCTATTGTGAATTGCAGATTGCATCTGAAACAAGTGAAACATCTCTTAACAGATAACAAATTAATTCGTGCTTTGGAGAGTTCATTTAATTTTTGATTCTCTAATATTCACAAAAGATTTAAGAGATGTCTTCGTTCAAAGATTTGATGCTGGATGAATCCATGGCACAATCAGTTCAAGTCATGAATCAGGACCTGGTTCGTCTCGATCGCTTTGATGGCTACAACTTTACCCGCTGGCAAAAGAAGGTTCTGTTCTTCTTGATCGCAATCAAATTGGCATACATCCTTGATGATGAACTTGCTCCAATTCTCGACGATGGTGCAGAAGACACAAAAGAACGAAAGCAGGAGTTGAAAACACAAAGGCAGAAAAGGAAGGACAATGATTTTCTTTGTCGTGGCCACATTCTCAACGCGCTGTCTGATTCTGTGTACAGTGCACATAGAAGCATCGCAACAACGAAGGAATTATGGTTGGCGCTGGACAATAAATTCCGAATTGAAAAGGCAAGTAATCAAAAATTCTTGATCAGTAACTATTTCGATTTTAAGATGCATGATGATAAATATGTTCTCTCTCAAGTCCATGAGTTGCAATTAATAATTAGCAATCTTAAGAATGCTGAAATATTGCTTGAGGCATTTCAAGTTGGAGCCATAATTACAAAATTGCCTAACTCTTGGAATGGCTACAAAAAGAAACTTAAGCATGCTGAGACCAAGCACACTCTGGATTCCCTCATGCGTCGTCTGCGTATTGAGGAAGACTCTCGAAAGAGAGAGAATGTTAATCATGAGGCTAAAAAGGCAAACATGGTTCAAGGAGGATTCTCGAAGAATCAAAATGGTAACAAAAAGAGGAAACTTAATGCCAATGCAAATTCTAATCCCAATACCAAGGGAGAGCAATCAAGTAAATGGCCAAAAGGTAAATGTTACTATTGTCAAAAGCCTGGTCTGTAGTGCCCTGAACCCGAGACCCGATTTGGTACCTCGTGTTGGTGCACTAAACAACAATAATTAATGGTGACCACGTATACACATGTGAGCTCTACTAGCTCAGAATCACAACAACAACGTCAACGTCTATAACACAAGCCGAAGACAACATAATAGTACAATAGTGAGCTAACGGCTCAAGAAAACAACTTGTAATAATCAAGACTCAAAGCCACAACTGATACAAAACATAATCAGTGAAAGTTATACTGTACTTACACAAGCTCGACCTTACAGGTCAATATCAAAATAATAAGTTTACAAATTACAACACAATACTACCCAACATACTGAGGTTATATAATCCAGCATCAACCCACGTCCTTGCAAAAGAACTATATATAAGTTCTAATAAAGCATTAGCTAATATACAACCTACTATCAAATTTCAGCTAAACTGTCTTTACTGCACTGGATTTCCTTGCCTATTGGTGTAGACACCCAGAATTCGTATTCCATATTATACGAATTGTCCTATAAATAATTACTTATTTATAAATGGACTAACACTTGTTTCTATGATTATTTCAGGAAACAAAATATTCAACAGGACTAACGAAGTCCAACAAACACAACAACTTCAGTTAGATCAACATCAAGGGTCAAAACTGAAGATTCAAAGCTTGAAGGTTGAAAAGCAAAAGGAACAACTTCAAGGCACAAAGATTAATTAAAATTGACGGGGAACCTAAAACATAAAAAATGAAAGATGAAGATTCTAAGTGTAAATTTCAGGATTTGGTGCGCTGAGGACATGTTTTGTGTGCGGATACACCAAAATCAGCTTTGGTGCGCGGATGCCTATTCTGGTGCGCCGCGTACCAAACCAACACTGCCTCATAAGTCAAGCCGCCCGGCTGCTGAAGACTTTGAAGATACAAACGAAACTTCGTACATTGCTTGGCCCCGAGAGTAACATAAAATATCTCTCTCTTAACCTCCTATAAATAGAGACACTCAGCTCTCTCCCTCAAACAGACTCAACACACAACTCACTCAATTCTCTCAGCTCTCTCTCTCTCTCTCTCTCTCTCTCTCGCACAGTAGAAAGAAAGAAAAGAAAAAGAAAAGAAAGAAAAGCTATCTGCTCTCTCTCTTGCTCTCCCTCAGCCCGAGAAGACAAGCTATTCTCTCCCTGGGCAAATTTCACACACACACACACATGCATAAACACACAGTATTCTTTAAACACACCCAATATCAAAACGTAAGTCTTCCTTTCCTCGTATCGGTAGCAGTGGAAGCACAACGATCAGGCTATGAGCTAGCCTGATCTTTTTTTTTTTTTTTAGAGAAACAGGGGCGGCACTCTGCTAGATTTTATTAAATAAAAAAGAAGTACAAACTTGAGGGGGACAACCAGCCTGGCCCTTATAAAAAGGAGGACAAAGGAGCCTAACCTCGAAAAAGAAATACAGCTTAAGAAATTCTAACATACGGAGTGTCCCTAGAATCCAAAATAACAGATCCCTTAACAAACGGAGGGAGAGAACTAGAAGTTAAAAAATAAAAGTTTGCTCTAGAACTACAAGCATAGTTGGCCAGCCCATCAGCTACAGAATTTGCTTCACGAAAACAGTGCTTGAACACAAACCTTTTATCACTTAGCAGACGAAGGATGTCACGATAAATATAGATGCATTTCCAAGGAGGATGGAAGTATTGAAATTGACTCCAAACTTATTTGAGCTAGCCTGATCAAATATAACACAACGGCCTAGAACTTGGCCCGAATTCTGTAAAACGACAGAAGGTAATTCCTTCCGTTCGTTATTTTATTTATCCGTTTCAATATGTAAATACGTTAGATAATTTGCAAATGTGTATATATTTATTTCGGTACATTTGATATATAAATACATATAGCATATTCATTAAATGCAAATATCAAAATGTCTGTTCTTATTTATATATAATTAATATTATATATATGTAATATATATATATATATAATAGATACTTTTAACTAAAATTTTTATTTTAGTTATTTTTGGTAAATATAAATATATATTATGTTTATTTTGTAATAAATAAAATATGTACATTTTATAACGTAAACGGAGATATAAATCTCTGTGATCCGTTTTTTTTCCTCACATAGTATAATAAACTCGTAGCATATAAACTCGAGCATGCAATCATAAGCGACCGAAAGGGCAAGTTGGGTGCGTAAAACCTTCCCAACTCGTAACTTAGCCTCCGAACCCATAATCTCAGTTTTTCTCTCGTTTCCTATATAAACGAGGGTGGCGACTCTGTTTTCAATATAAATGTGTCATTCACATTTATCACATCTTTTATTCGGGAGTCCAGAGCAAAAGGCCCAAGAACGATCTGCGGATCGGGGTGCTCACAATTGGGTCTAAGGAAAAACAATAAAAAGGAACGGGGTGAGACGAATCTTAGTAAGTTACTAAATGCAACTATATGGCATGCTATTATGCACAACTTTGGAAGTAGTAATAACAAGATATACAATTCTTGATATCGACGACATGTAACAAGTACCATCTATAAAAAGTCAACCCTATACTACACAAGAGGCTTAGCTGCCGCCAACTGTCCCATACCAGTTAGAGACTGCGACCAACTCGTTCATATAGGAAGCACATAAGAGCTGTAAGTAAACACATATCAAAATAATACTGTGTGAAGATAATTCTCCGACGTTCACAATACTTCCAACCTTTTCATTCCTAGCTGAAGTGAATCACATAATACTAGTGCTGGTATTGCAATGCAGATAAAGGACCGCTGTACGTATCCAGGGGTCACACACGACCCATACCCAAGCATACCTGGTCCTCATGACCCAGGAAAACAAGAGTGTTTGTAGCTTTAAGACATGTTACACGTATTGCAATAACCGCAGCTACCCTTTACCGTGGCAAATGGCAAGGAAGGCCAGATGTATTGGCCTACAGCTATTACGTAGCCCCTGCTTACGTAATAACCGTGCGTCAATACACCCTCAAAACAAAACACATATGCCAGCTAGACTCGATGCAATGCACAAGTAAATGTTTACTTGCCATGCTAAACAAATTAGAATGTGTCCTTATTGAATCACATACAATCACATTAAACCACGAAGTGTTCTACTGAATCACATACAATCACATTAACCACAATGTGTTCTACTGAATCACATACAATTACATTAACCACGATGTGTTCTACTGAATCATATACAATCACATTAACCACTATGTGTTCTACTGAATCACATATAAACCATACTAACAATGTATGTATTCTTAGTGAATCACATATAACAACACAATATGTTTGATGTCTTAGGTATTGTAAGTTATCCAATGACCAGCTACCAAGGTTAGTTATATAACCGTTTACTACATAATCTGCGCAAGTTTATATGTATCTTGTTTTTGTCACGTACTGTGCACGTAATTATATAGCTGTTATATCACTTATAATAGAGTGATAGTAAGATAAGTTGTTAAATCCCATCACAAGATTAAGTCGTATATCATTTATTAATGATTACTGTCATCTTATATCTCACGTCACGTATTATAATATGCAACTGTCTGAAAATTATTTAGGCATACCTTATTTCATTTCTGCGACAAGCTAACTATAGCTTAATCAATTCCTCATTTAACCGTAGGGAATAACATAACCATCTGACTCAACACATATTCCCTTAACATCATAGGAAGCTAACATGTAGCTCATAATAATTTATATTACACACTACTCGATCTTGTGGGGTCAATTATAACCTTACTTAATTTGTTATTTTATCCGACATGATTTTATTATGTCCTATTCGACTCCGTTCGAGTCAATTAAAATTACTAATTAACTTGTTTAATAGCTCGATATAATTTTCACTACATCCTACATGACTCTGTTCGAGTCAATTAACATTTCTAATTAACTTCCCACCAACTTGATATAATTTTTATTATATCCAATTCGACTCCGTTCGAGTTGTTACTAATTTTTTTGGATTATCACGGCGACCCGTAGTACTGCCCTATATTTTTAGTACTATTTTTAGCACTACTTTTAATATCACTTATTTGGTATAATATTTATCCACCCAAACAAACTAATATAAATATCACATAAACTATTTAACAAGTAGTATTATTTCTACTCATTAAGAACAATTCTAGCATGAAATTTATTTATTTAATCATGCACTAATAATTACAACAATAAAGAGGTTAGTAACTTATCAACTCAAAAATATCACCAATTAAATACCGAAGTTTATTTGTAAAAATGATCTACTACTCATATACGTCAACCCTATATAATTATCTCGAAAAATAATCGAAGATACGGAAGTCAAACGAGCTATCAACACCGAGGTTTGATATTTGTGTTTTGTGTGAGAGAGATAAGTCTCCCACACTTGAAATATAACCTGATATATATGTCCCTCCTAGTCGGTCAAAGGATTTGGAAGAATTCTTCATGTGGAGCCCACTTAGACTTAACAACTAAGCATCCTCCTTTTTTTTTTTTTTTCCTCGTGCACCAAACTAACCAATTTACTAATCAAACAATATGATAACTTTTATTACTAAAACCAAATATGTACTAGTACATTATTTAATTAAGTATACTAATCATAAATTTTGACTTGGTCAAATAAATTAAAATCACTATTATTTATTATCTAAAATAATATAAATAAATAAAAAGACAACAAAATATTTTCAATTTAAATAAATAAAAATTAATATTCAAATTCATTTATATTTTTTAAAAAATAAAAATAAGTAATTTTTGGGATCTCACATGGTCACTTTGCTCGAGATTGCCAGAAACGCAAATGAGATGAAAAGGCAAAGAAGAATCAGATTGACATGACTGTTGCAGATGATGCAAACTTTGTTGCCATGGTGGATGAAGCCAACTCAGTTGGAACCGAAGAAGAATGGTGGCTCGACATAGGGGCAACCATTCATGTGAGCCATGATAAGTCTCTCTTCAAGACATACAAAGAATGCACTCATGGCAAGGAAGTCAAGATGGGTAATGATGTTCGTGCTAAGGTTGCTGGAACCGGAATAGTGGAGATGAAATTCAGTTCGGGAAAACATCTCACATTAACTGAAGTTCTTCATGTACCCAAAATGACTAAGATTTGATTTTTGGTGATAGCCTTCATAAAGGCGGGTTTAAGTTAGTGATTGAGTTTGATAGCCTTGCGGTATCCAAGAATGATGTTTTTGTTGGCAAATGATACTCTTGTAATGGCATGTTCAAAATGAATTTAATAAAAGACAATTTTGCTTATATATCGTTGACTCTTTATCTTTATAATATGCTAGATTAGGACATGCTAATTATAAATCTATTCGAAATATGGAATCATCTCGAAATGCAAATTGGATTATATCAAGAAGTGCAATATTGTTGGGCAAAGGAACACAAACAATGCAACGGAACTTCTTTAATTTACCCTTTACTTGAACAAACTAATGGAGTAACTAAATGATATCTAATGCAAATAAGCAACCAAATAATTTGAAAAATAAGAACTCAATCACACACAATGCACACATGAATTTTTACGTGAAAAACCTCCTCAAAGCGAGAAGGAAAAACCACGGTACCGAGTCCAGAAAATTCTTCCACTATCAACAATAATAGGCAATACAGAGAGTCCTCTCTAAATTGAACTAGAGGAATACATCAACCACAATCATCAAGAGTTACAAACCCTTGGCAAACCTCATCAATAGATGAACAAAGAAAAAGAAGAATTCAAGTTCAGGATATCACCAGAAAAATAGCCTTATTGCAAAAGCAATATATCCTTCTCCAGACCTCAGAACATGATCTTCACCGTTCAGAAGTTGCATCTACCTGCCTTGAACGTGTCCCTAAATTTTTAGCTCGATCCAATGGTTAACAAATCCGAAAACACAATTTTTCTGTGCACTATGCTATGACGGGAATCTCCTTTTTTCCTCTCAAAATTGCGGCGCTCTCTATATATTCTCTTATTTCTTTCCACCTTTAAACCCTAATCTGATCTTTACGTTTAAGATAAGAGAGGGTATGTGAAATACCCAATTTACCCCTTTTAAATTGATTAAAATTACTTCTCCATATGGGCTTTAAGCACAAACACATATGAGCAACCTTTGGGCCATCCTCCAACTAGGAGGGAAAAACCCAACAAATCTCCCCCTCACGACTAGGTGGAGAGATTTGCCATCCCGACAACTAAACTACAAGCTTCAAGCTTCTCTCTTGTTAATGCTTTGGTCAACATGTCCGAGCCATTATCATCGGTATGAATTTTCTCAAGTTCCAATAACTTGGAATTCAAAACATCTTTAATCCAATGCTATCGAACATCAATGTGCTTTGATCTTGCATGAAATGCAGAATTCTTACCAAGGTGTATAACACTCTGACTATCACAAAACAACACATACCTCTCTTGCTTGAAACCGAGTTCCTGAACATATTTCTTCATCCATAGCAACTCTTTACAGGCTTTCGTTGCTCCAATGAACTCAGCCTCAATAGTGGAAAGTGTAACACATTTTTGCAGTCTTGATTGCCAATCCGTAGCTCCCCTTGCAAAAGTAATCAAATATCCGGATATGGACTTGCGAGAGTCAACATCTCCTGCCATGTCTGAATTTGTATAGCCAATCAAACCTGATTTCCTAGCACCATAAGATAACTTCAAACTGCTTGTGCCCCTAAGATATCGCATTATCCATTTTACTATATCTTAATGCTTCTTTCCTGGATTTGACAAAAATATGCTGATTACCTCAACGGCATGAGCAATATCTGGCCTTGTACATACCAATATACCATGTCATACATTAAGCTTCCCATAGCTGAAGCATATGGAACTCTTTGCATCTCTTTCTTCTCTTCATCTGTAGAAGGGCTCTGTTAGACACTTAGCTTAAAGTGGGTTTCAAAAGGCGAGCTAACCACTTTAGCTTTATCCATCTTGAATCTCTGAAGTACTTTCTCAATGTATTTATGCTGGGATATATACAATCTTCTAGCTACTCTGTCACGTTCAATACGTATTCCCAAAATTTACTTTGCATGCATGACATATAATAATAATAAAAATTATAATAATAATAATAATAATAATAATAATAATAATAATAATAATAATAATTATTATTATTATTAAATATTTTATTGGACAACCCTTACAAATGATGGATAAGGGAAAAGAATTATTAATGAATCTCAAATGTCCGTCCTTAATTCATTTTAGGTAGTATAAAGATGTGTTCCTCATTAAGGTATCCCAACGAAATGACGCTAATGCAGCTTTTTGGAAAGAAAAATTTATTTCTGGATTACCTCCTCAAAGTTCTCACATTTCTCAAGCTACAAACCATTAGTATTATCCAAGACCTAGTCCATTAGACTTAGTCTTGTATATATGTCTGTACCAGTGTACAAACGGGAGTATCATCTTATTAAGATCAATAAATTTATAAAATTCATCTTTAATGTGTTGTAATTCTTTATTAGTATGATTGCCCCAATACCAAAGCCTAAATTCTTCATACTTTGGTTGACAGTTGAAGGAGAAAAGATTTGATCAATACATCCACCTCCAAACTTTAATTAAGAAGCTTTAATTCTCACTCCTTATACTTCACCTAAAAATGGCTCTGATACCAAACATAGACCCAGGTTAAAGAAATAACAAAATTTAACGAATATAATTAAATTTAAATGAATAGAAATAATAAGAAGATAATTTTCTCAATTTAGAGAATAACTTTTATTGAAACATAAAACTATTTACAAAAGAGGAAAAAGAAAAGAAGACTTACATCTTTAAGTCATCTTCTATAAAACTGAAAATATAAAAACTGAAGAAATATATTATAATGGAGAGGTTTGCTCAACACATGAGCCAAGAGAGAGAGAGAGAGAGTTTTGAAGCCTGTATTGAGGCTTTGCCTTTCCTTCCATTTATAGGATTAGAGATGCCTTCCTTTGAGTCCCTGAATCCCTGTCATTGAGTGTCCCGTGACTGCTTTTGATCAGTGGGAGACCGGAGTGCTGGCAAATTTTGACTTTGTTACCTTATTTTTCTTTTTTCCTTGTCCATTTTAGGAATAATGGAGAGCTTTTGTTTTTGTCGACCATATAAGCTTTAGTGACAGTGTTAATGGCGATACCCATGATACCTTTTTCCTGTGAGGTTTTGTCTATTCTCCTTTCTACCGTTGGTTGCTTGAGAGGAGAATTTGTCCATTCTTCTTTTTCTTCCGTGCTTTTAGGCTTTCGAGATAATGGTGAGATTTCTGATTTCTTGACTTTAGGTCCTTTGTCCTCATCGTTCTGAACCATTAATCAGCTTGGGAGTAAGGGACCATTCCCATATAATTATCCATATCTTCATTTTCATCTATGCTTTGAGTAGACATTTTTGAATTGGTTTCTTCTTCTTTGAGTACTTTATTAATGAAACTGGCTAACTTTTCTTTAAGACATTCATTTAATTTTTCTTGAGTGATTCCAGGATTTTCTTTAAGAATTTTTGATTTAATAATTTCCATAGGATCTTCATTCACTTTTTCCTTTCCTTTTTTGGAGGCTTTAAGCTCTTCTTGGAGATAAGAACAAGTCTTAATAATATCTTTAAGAATTTCGGTGGTATCGAATTTATTCCACCACTTGAAAGAATAAGTCCTGGTGAGGCAAGTAAGATGAAAATCATCATAATCACAGGCATAAGACCATGCCCAGATCTAAGGGAGTTTAAATTGGGATAAGAATGAAAGTAACACTCCGCTAATTAAGTTTTGGCGTTCTAATTTTTTCAAAGGATTAGGGTTATAATAAAGCCCATCCCTGTATTTAGGGTGAAGAAGGCAATAATCATCAAATAATTTTTGTAAATTTTTTGGTAAATATTCCCTTTTAGGGCCAATTTTTTTCCAATTGAGGAAAAACCAATTGGGTATTTCTTCATTTAAGAATTTTTGGTCAAACTGAAGAAACCAAGTATGTTTTCTTTGAGAATTTTGATAAATAAAAGCTTTAAGCCAAGCATCGATATAATCCCAGTAATTGTAGTAAAATTGCTGCTCAGAATTAGCAAAATAATGACGTAACTGGTTCGGGTTGATTCCCCAATCCGACATAGTAAGTACTTTAAGTGTTTTCGCTTTCGAAAAAGCGTATGCACTTTGAGCAACTTCCACGTTTTTCAGTTTATGATCAAAATATACTGAGCCTGTTTCTTTGAGAATTATTTCATAAATCCCTCTACTTTTTCTTCCCTGAATCGGAAAGTGGGATCTTTGTTCAAAATATTTTGATGCTAAATAATAAGGATCTGAGAACCATTTAAGTTCTGATTGCTCTAAGCAAATGTTTGGTTCTTTAACAGGATTAGTAATCATTTTCTGATTAAACTCTTCTCCTTCTATTAAGGCTTCTTTAACTGTCTTTTGAGACGAAGAGGATCCTAATTGAGGATACTGACTATAAGAATTATTATAGTCAGTATCCTCAATTAGGATCCTAATTCTCTTCCTCTGTTAGACATTAGATAGGGATCCCTGTAAGAATTCTCGAGTTAAGAAGTCAGGAAGAGAATTTGATTCTTCTTTAATAAATTCTATTTGAAAATCAAATACGGATAAAATTGCTTGCCAGCGAGCAAATATTTGTTTGGAAACTAAATTTTTTACATCTTTTTCCAAAATTTCTTTTGCAGCCTTACAATCAATCCGTAATTTAAAATTTTGGTTTAAAAGATCTTCTTGGAATTTAGAAATACATTTAACAATAGATAACATTTCTTTTTTGATTGTAGAATAGTTCTTCTGAGAGTCACTCCATTTACCTGAGGTAAATTTGACTAATTCTTTATTTTAAATAGGATTAGTTTGCTTAAGAATTCCGCCGTAACCTATATCAGAAGCATCAGTAGCAACTTTCTTTTCCCACTGTTCATTAGCAAGAGATAAACAAGGAATTTTTTTGACTTTTAATTTTATCATTCTGATAGCATTAGTATGCTCAGGGCCCCATGCTGGAGGATTCTTTTTAAGACGATCATATAAATGTGATAACCCGAAAAATTTGGAAAATAATAATAATAATAATAAAATCAAATAAAAAATCTGGTAATAATAATTTTTTTTATAAAAATTAATAATATAATGTTTAATAGAAATATTTTAATTTGTTGGGCTGGCCTTGATTGTTTTGAGCCTAATTTTTCTTTGGGTATTAAAATCTGTGTGATGGAATTGGGCTTGCCCACTAATTATTAGAATTATTGGCCCTCTTAGAGTTGCTAGATTATAGTTAATAATAATAATAAGATAAAAAAAATAGAGGAAATGGGATCGGCTTTGTAACGACAGTGGAAGAAGCGGAGGTGGTCGTTACAAAGCCTTTCCCCTTTCCTTTATTTTTTTTATCTTATTATTATTATTATTTTCCAAATATTTCTATTTTTTTTATCTTACGAAAACTCAACTCATATAGTTGGCGCCTCCCTCATACACCCACCCAGAAAGTCACTTCCTCTCCAGCCGTTACACCACAAAAAATTTCAGAGTTATTGGCCATAACTCCAGCCGAGTTATTGGCCATAATTAGTGGAAGGCGCCAACTATATGAGTGTATGAGGGAGGCGCCAACTATATGAGTTGAGTTTTCGTAAGGGGAACAAAGGAGAGGGTAGGCTGCCATTGTTGAACCTTGGACGAAGGAGGCAGAGGAAGAGACTCAGTAGGACTTCACGCCGAGAGGAGAAGAGAGATCGTTCGCCGAATCGTCATTGGATAAATTGTCATCAAGAATTCCCAATCAAGTAAGTATTATAATTTCGTTCGAGTGTTTCTTCCGGTGGGTATGAATTCACTTGTAGCTTGAATAGGGTGATAATGTGTGAATATCTATAGATTAAATTAAGTAGTGAGTTGATCAATTAGTTGTGTAGCAAATTCTATTGGAAGGAACAAAAAAACAAAAAGAATTTAAAGTCGCCACCATAGGAATGTAACAGAGCTTGTAGAGCTCTGTTTCGTCAAGTCTCCAACGGCAACCCAAGAAGAAGAAGATAAGTTACACTCAGCCCCTTTACTTAACATTGACTGCAATTTGGCCCTCTTTGTTTCATAAGTTTAAAATAAGCCCTTTTGTTTAGATGTTGTACAAGGGTAGTTAAGTATATAACTATTGCTAGGATTTTGACTACCCCTAAGGTTCTAGAATTTGACGAACAGGCCCTCCTAGATTTCAAAATGTTTAGCAAACCCTTATTGTATTATGTTTTAATTTTAAAAGAGGATATTGTTGTCTTTGGAATTAGGTGCCGTTGATAGCGATTGAGAAGAAGTACCAATTTGACTTTTGTCTAGCTTGTGTCGAATTCGAGGTAAGGGACTTTCCACTCTATCTAGTTTGTTTTTAATCCCTTAGTTTTTATCAAAAAATAAAATGCTTTGTTACATCGTTTTGTTTCAAATGAGCCTATGAAATTGATTTTATATTTTATCAAAAATGTGATGTATTGAAATATCCCCAAAATAAGGATCAAGCATATGAGCCTCTGAAATGAATTTGATTTCTGAATTTTTGTTATTGTTTATTGACTTTGAAATTTTGTTACAGAATTGTGAACTATGAAACTTTTAGAAATCGATGGTCTGACTATGTATTGAAACTTCTGAACCGTCTACTCTACTAGCTAGGTAGACATATCGAACTCTGAAATTATCGAACCACGTCACAGGGTTGTACTGCGACAATTATCGAACCGCGTCACAGGGTTGTACTGTGACATTATCGAACCGCGTTACAGGGTTGTACTGCGACAATTATCGACACCGTGTTACAGGGTTATACTGTAGCCGTAGTCAACAAAGACCATGAAACTTTATTGAAATTGTTTAGTTGAGTAGTTGGTCATGCCACTGGTATGGGACGGTGGTGTAATCGACTTGCTTCGACCAACTTTTGATTTCGAAAGACTTTTTTGAAATTATTGTTTGAACTTAGTGAATTTCTTTTGACGAAACGGTTGGTTGTACTACCGGTATGGGACGGTAGTGTCATTGACTTATTTCAAAGTATATATTTTTGCTCAACAATATTTTAAATGTCGTTTATGAAAAATGTGATTTAAAATGCTTCTTATGACTTTTTATAGAATTATTGTTTTCGAAATACGTGCTTGATCCTCTAGATAGCGTTGTTAGTACCTTGCTGAGCTGTGAGCTCACCCCTTATCATTTTGCAGATTGTTAATGTCGGTGACGGCTCGGGACCACTCAGTGGATGGCTCGGGAGTTTTCTATTTTAGTTTGATTTCTGTTTCGTGTAATTAGACTTGGTTTTTGTAAGGAGCTGTTGACTTCCTAAATAATTGTTGTGCTCGAAACTTCTTTTGGACTTAATCGGTTATATAGGATAATGTGCCTCATTATTTTTGGTTTAGTTTTTATTAAGGAGTAATTTGATTTGAGCTGCGCAATTGAATTGGAAGGCCTTGCGGAACCCAAAACCATCTTAGTGGGTCGCGGCCAGTCACCCCTGGCCCATTGGTCCGACTGTGGGTTTGGGGTGTGACAATAAAGGCGCACTATCTTTCGCTAAATCTTTATAAAAGTCAGCAATGTAATTAAGACTTCTGTTGAGATTTGACGAGATAACGTCAATATCTCCTTAGCTTGTAGTTAGGATGTAATTATCTCATTTCCCTATTTCACTCAATGTAAGTTAGGAAGATTTATTTTGTAGCATAATTCTAGGAGATAGTTATGGAAGGATTGACTCCTTCTACAAGTAATACTCTAGCTTGTATATAATTAGAGATGTACACTTTGTAAACCTCAAGGAAGTAAAATATATTTTCTCTCCTTCACATATACGGTTCTTAACTTGGTATTAGAGCAACCAAGATCCGGATTGAAGCACCATGTCTACGGGTGTTAGTGACGAGAAGAAGAAAGTGATGGATGAGAGGCGAACACCATACTTTTTGTCAACAAGTGATAGTCCAGGAATGATTCTCACCCATGTTTAATTGAAGGGGTAGAATTATGAGGAATGGACACGAGTGCTCAAAGGTTCTCTTCGAGCCAAATCAAAGCTTGGTTTCGTTGATGGAACCATTGAATAGCCCGAGAAGGACGAGGAGATTGATCAATGGAGGACTGTGAACTCCATGGTAGTCTCATGGATTTTCAACACTATCGAGCCCGCTTTGCGATCTACAGTGACGTATACGGAGGAAGCAAAGACGCTTTGGGACGATTTGAAGGAAAGGTTTTCAGTTGGGAATGGACCGAGGGTTCAACAATTGAAATCAGATTTGGCGAATTGCAAGCAACAAAAAGGTGAAAGTGTGGCAGCCTATTATGGGCGTGTGAAGAAGTTGTGGGATGATCTGAACGATTTTGATGCACTCCTAACCTGCTCATGTGCAAGTTGTAAATGTCATGTTAACACAAAATTGGTTCAAAGGCGTGAAGAAGAAAGGGTCCATCAGTTTGTTATGGGCCTTGAAACACTGAAGTTTGAGAACGTGAAATCTTCCATCCTGAACACCGAACCACTGCCAAATGTTAATAAGGCATACTCTATGATCGTACGAGAAGAAAGAGTACGGGGTACTGTGCGTGATGAATACCCTGCACCTGTTAGTTTTGCTGCTCAGACAGTTGTTGGCACAACTGGTCAGACAACTATTGGCACATATGGTTCAAAGGGGGAAAAGACAGAAGCGAACAATTATGTTTGTTCTCACTGTAAGAAGAAGGGTCACAGAGTGGAGACATGTTACAGGATGGTGGGTTATCCAGAATGGTGGGGCGAGCAGTCTCCGAAGAACATGAAAGGAAAGAGTGGAGGACAATCTTCCACGGAACAAAGAAAGTTTACTGCAAAGGCTAACACGGCTCAGTCTGATGATGGAATGACAGATGCAGATCGGGCTCATATGCTGGGCCTTACAACGGAACAATGGAGTCACTTCAAAAATCTTGTTCGACACATGCGCCATCGATCGCACAACCGGCAGCACAACTGACCATATGAGTGGTAAGATAAATAATGCACCTTGGCTTGTTGATAGTGGAGCTAATCGACACATAACAGGGGATATTTCTCTGCTGAAGTGTACTCGGAATATTGTGGCACACCGTATAGGTTTACCTAATGGGAAATACATTGTGGCCACAAAAGAAGGGGATGCTGAGATTGGGAGAGAATTGGTTCTAAAAAATGTGTTATATGCTCCGTCTTTTAATTGCAATTTATTATCTGTTTCTCAGCTGCTTAATGATTCAAATACTCTAGTGCAATTTTCTGACAAACTTTGTGTAATACAGGACCGAGCATCGAAGACGTTGATTGGTGCGGGTGAACAAGATGAGGGGCTGTACTATCTGAGAAGATCAATAGGAACACGGGTTTGCAACATCAAGGATTCTGGGAACTATCATCTTTGGCATCAAAGGCTTGGACATCCCTCAAGTAAAGTCGTCAGTTTATTACCTTTTATTAGCCGTCGTAGTATCAATAAAGATGTGTGTGGAATTTGCTGTCAAGCAAAGCAGAGTAGAGATAAGTTTCTGTTTAGTGATAATAACTCTGCTGAGATTTTTGATTTAATTCATTGCGACATTTGGGGTGATTATCGAAAGCCTGCTGTGTGTGGTGCCACATATTTTTTGACCATTGTAGATGACTGTTCTAGGGCCGTTTGGGTATATCTACTTCATCACAAAAGTGATGTTTCTCAGATTTTGAAAAATTTCTTTGCTATGATTGAAAGACAGTTCAATAAGCATGTTAAGAAGATTAGGAGTGATAACGGCCAGAAGTTTATGTGTTTGACAAAATATTTTTTGAACTTGGTATTGAACATCACACTACTTGTGTTCGCACGTCACAACAAAATGGGAGGGTGGAACGTAAACACCGTCATCTTTTGAATGTGTCACGTGCATTGATGTTTCAAGCCAAGTTACCTATAAAGTTTTGGGGGGAGTGTGTGTTAGCTGCCGGTTACTTAATAAACCGTACACCCTCTAAATTGTTACATGGGAAAACTCCTTATGAAATTATTTTTCGAAAACCACCTCCTTATGAAAACATTAAGGTTTTTGGGTCCTTATGTTATGTGCATTATTCCAGAAAAGACAATGATAAGTTTGCTAGTCGCAGTAGGAGATGTGTTTTCTTGGGGTATCCGTATGGAAAGAAAGGATGGTTGGTCTATGATCTTGATGAGAACAAGATGCTTGTGTCAAGGGATGTTGTTTTTGTTGAAAAGGAGTTTCCTTTTGCCAATATGAGAACTAGTACAGATCCGGATTACACAGACTCAGATATGTTTCTTTGTCCTACGGCTGATATGGACATTGGGGATGAAATTGATACTGGTATAGGTGCTCATGTGACAGACCAGTTGACAGACCAGTCGTCTGAACAAGTGGTTGCACAACCGACTGATCAAGTAGTAGACAGTGTTGAGACGGTCCAGATGTCGAGACAACTAGCTGCACAAGAGACTGAACAACCAGCTGTTCAGGTTATTGCAGATGATGTTCCGCCTGAAACTGTTGAAACTCTGGGTCGAGGACAGCGTGCTAAGGTGTCTTCAACGAGATATCCATCAACAGATTATGTGCTAACTGCTCAAGTCAGCCCCCCATCATGTTCATCCTCCCAACACAACTCTTCAGGTACTCGGTATCCTTTAGCACACTTTGTCAATTGCACTAAATTCTCTGTAGCACATCGTTGTTTTTTGGCAGCTATTGATTCGGGTGTTGAGCCGAAGCACTATGGAGAGGCTATCCAATCTCCTCAATGGTATGCGGCCATGAACAAAGAGCTTGCAGCTCTTGATCAGAATAGCACATGGGAACTTGTGGAAGCTCCCATTAACAAGAAAGTCATCGGCAACAAATGGGTGTATAAAATAAAATATAATGCAGACGGATCCGTTGAAAGATACAAAGCCCGTTTGGTGATCTTGGGAAACCGTCAGGTTGAGGGTGTGGATTTTAAAGAGACCTTTGCACCAACAATCAAGATGGTTACTGTGAGAGTATTTCTTTCTGTTGCTTCCATTCGCGGCTGGGAACTACATCAAATGGACGTACACAATGCGTTCCTTCATGGTGATCTAAGTGAAGATGTATATATGAAAGTTCCTTTGGGTCATCCTGCATCTTCCTCCGGTAAAGTTTGCAAACTCAAAAAGTCTCTATACGGTCTCCGTCAGGCACCTCGATGTTGGTTTGCAAAACTTTCTATGGCCTTGAAAAAGTATGGTTTTCTCCAGTCATGTTTGGATTATTCTTTATTCTCCTATAAAGCTCCCGCTGTTGAAATACATGTGCTGGTATATGTTGACGATTTGGTTATTGGTGGCAATGACCCTAATGCTATTTCTCGTTTCAAGGCCTATCTTAGTGAGTGTTTTCACATGAAGGATCTTGGCCGACTCAAATATTTTTTGGGTCTTGAGGTGTCACGGCATCCAGAGGGTATTTTTCTTTCTCAGCGTAAGTATACACTTGATATACTTTCTGAAACAGGGCTTCGTGGGGCTCGTCCAGCTCTTACTCCCATTGAGCAAAATCATCGACTGGCTTTAACCGACGATAAGGAATTGCGTGATCCTGAGCCTTATAGGCGTCTCATAGGTCGCCTCATTTATCTCACTATCACACGGCCGGAACTTTCCTATAGTGTGCATACTCTTGCACAATTCATGACCAGCCCCAAGGTGGCTCATTGGACGGCTGCTCTGCGGGTTATGCGCTATCTTAAAGGGCATCCTGGACAAGGTATTCTTCTTCGAGCCGATTCTGACCTTCGGCTACGGGCTTATTGTGACTCGAATTGGGCTAGTTGTCCGATTACTCGTCGTTCCCTTACTGCCTATATTATTTTCCTGGGTGGGTCTCCGATATCTTGGAAGACTAAGAAGCAAACCACCATATCCCGTTCATTAGCTGAGGCCGAATATCGTTCTATGGCCAATGCCACATGTGAGCTCAAATGGCTTCACAGCTTGCTTGGATCCTTCGGCGTTTCTCATACAGTTCCTATGACCGTCTTATGTGACAGTCAAGCAGCCTTGCATATGGCTCAAAATCCTGTTCATCACGAACGCACGAAGCACATTGAGGTTGACTGTCATCTTGTGCGCGATGATGTTCAGACAGGTGTCATCACAACAAGGAAAGTTCATACTTCGGCACAATTGGCGGATGTACTCACTAAAGCTTTGGGGAGCCGTCAATTTCTCATTTTACTTGGCAAGTTGGGTGTGTGTGATCTACACTCTCCAACTTGAGGGGGGGTGTTGAGATTTGACGAGATAACGTCAATATCTCCTTAGCTTGTAGTTAGGATGTAATTATCTCATTTCCCTATTTCACTCAATGTAAGTTAGGAAGATTTATTTTGTAGCATAATTCTAGGAGATAGTTATGGAAGGATTGACTCCTTCTCCAAGTAATACTCTAGCTTGTATATAATTAGGGATGTACACTTTGTAAACCTCAAGGAAGTAAAATATATTTTCTCTCCTTCACATATACGGTTCTTAACTACTTCCTAAAAGTCTTTGTAATTGTTTTTTGTCTTTTATTTCATCTGAAAATTTAGAAGCGAATTTTATTGATCTATTTATTGGTAAAAATGTTCCTTCTTCAATCTCAGTCCAAGGAATCTTATTTTTGTTTGAAATAATTGCATTTTCCTTTCAGAAATAACTAAACCATTTTGTTTGACAATATATAAAAATGTTTGTAAGTGTTTAAAATGTTGATCTATATTTTTTAAAAATATAAGGATATCATCAATATAGACAATTATAAAATCTGAATAAGGATAAAAAATATCATTCATAATATTTTGAAATTCAGACGGAGCATTTTTAAAACCAAACGGCATCACATTCCATTCATAATGACCAAATGGAACAGTAAGTGCTATTTGAATTTGAATTTGCCAATAACCTGATTTAAGATCAAATTTTGAATAAATATAAGCTTCGCTAAGTCTGTTTAATAAATCTTTTTTATTAGGAATAGAATATCTTATCCATTTTAAAGCTTTATTAAGAGGTTTATAATTAATAACTAATCTTGAAACTCCTCTTTCTTTTTCAGAATTTGTATTAACATAAAAAGCTGCACAACTCCAAGGGGAGCTGCTTTTTCGAATTAATTTTTATTTAATAAATATTGAATTTCCTTTTTACAATATTCTAATAATTTCTTATTCATTTGAATAGGTCTAGCCTTTGTAGGAATTTTCTTTTCATCAAAATCCTTTTCATAAGGTAAATAAACTACATGTTTCTTTCTTTGCCAAAAAGCTGTCGGCAAATCATTACAAATTTCTTTTTTCATTTTATTCTCTAAAATTTTTATTTTTTCTATAAGCTTTGGATTTTTTAAATAACTATTTAAACTATTAATTTTTATTTCTTTTTGTAAGAAATTTAATTGTTTTTCTTTAAAAATAAGATTTTCTTTTAACTCATTTATAGTTTTCGTTTGAGGATTGGTAATGAATTTAAAAAGAATTTGTTTTCCATTTAATGTAGAAGATATACCTGAAGAATCTATCATGTCAATAGGATGTAATAAGGATAAAAAAAGGTGTGCCTAATATTAAGAACTGGGTTAATCCTTTTATCATGAAAAATATACTTTTAATACATATTCCTTCATTGCAAATATAAGCATTAGATAATTTATAATTTATGCTCATTTTAAAACCATTAGCAGTTGTTAAACTATCTGGAGATTTTATTTTTTTAAAATATTTGATTGGGATTAAACCTTCTTTTATGTAGTTCATATCTGCACCACTATCAATTAGAGCTATAGTTTGTATGGTAAATTTTTCGTCAATAACCAAAGTTATATTAACATACCACGAGAAGTTTCTTAATTAAAGTCTATTAGCCGGGTAGGAAGCACCTATATAGCCGGGTAGGACTCGCCCTTTCTCGTTTGAATTGAGTTTTTGGGGCATTTAGTTCCGTGAATCCTTGGCCGTAGACCAGCTTAAGAAAATTACTATTCCTAATATTTTATCCTTTAAATGTCCTAATGTTGAAACACTTAGGATTTGGAAATACAAAAAATAATGAATATATAAAAAATTTATCTGAAATAGAATATGTAGAAAAAAAACTTAAAGCTTGGGAAATGCTCATGTTTTTCAAGTGATGATATTTATCAAATAGATACTTTTGATTTTCATTCTAAAAGAGTTATTAAAACAGTGGAACAAACTGTTCTGCCAAAAAATCATTATGAAACTTTACACTTACTAGATTCTGATGTTCTTAAATTTCACGAAAAATTTAAGTTTTTGCATATAGGTCTTATTCAGATTGCTTTAAAACCCTTAACTAGAGAAGGATTAAATGCATGCTTAATGGAAGCCTTACGTGATTGCAGACATCTTGAATTTGATGCTTCCTAATTAGGATTGATTGAAACTAGTCACTGTAATGGTCCAGCTTATTTTAACTGTTTTCCTAATTTTCTTGTTTCTTTAACTGATAAACATCTGATGGAAATCTTAACTCTTAACATAGAATCAAAAGGCTATAGGATGCAGGAGCATAGTGAGCATGTAGCCATATCTTTTAGAATACATTATAAGTTGTTAAACACACTTACCCCAAGAGCTAAATTAATCAGTAAAAAGGGTAAGACTGCTCTTATAGAAACTAATTTAAATAGATCTCATATGATGACTCCTAGGGCTATAACTTGGAAATACATAGATCTTCCAACAGTCTGGACACTTCCATGAAGAAAATAGGGAACGTTGAAGTCACTTTCAGTAATAGTGGAAGAAAGACTAATTTTAAAATTACTGAATTCTCAACCAGTAGCTTAAATAGCAGAAAATCTACCTCTTCGTTATACGAAAAATCTGAGTTATCATATAGAGGTAAAGAAAAGGAGAAAAACTTAATATTTGAAGGTATTAAAGAATCCTCCCAAAATATCCCTCATAGAATATATCATAAGAAAAATCAAAACCCCTCATCTTCGACTTTCTCGGATATGAATTATTCTGTCAATAATCTCACAAAAGAATTTAAATATAGCAGACAGGATATTAATGCAGAATTTATGCAACCAAACTATGAAGAATTTAGGCTTTGGTATTGGGGCAATCATACTAATAAAGAATTACAACACATTAAAGATGAATTTTATAAATTTATTGATCTTAATAAGATGATACTCTCGTTTGTACACTAGTACATACATATATACTTAATAAATCCCAATAATGAACTTAATATTATGGAACAACATTTTAAAACTTGGGAGACAGTTGAGGGAGAAAAGATTCGATCAATACATCCACCTCCAAAGAACCTGAAAATAGGAGAAATAGAATCCAATGCATTCTCAAAAGCAAAGGATAATAATGAAGATATTAATAAAATAATAAAACAGAATAACTATACTAATCTATGCCTACAAACAATGAATAAACAAATGGATAGATTAGAAGATAAAATTGATAATGCGCAACCTACACAAATCGATAAAAGTTCAAATCAATTACAACCAACGAAAATCCAAATACCTTTGGTAAAACCTCCAATAAATATAGGACCGAAAGAGTTCTCTTTTATTCCTAAATCAGGAGATGAATGTATTGATATTTTAATACAAAAATTAAAAGAACTTAATTTGAGAGACAAACGTTTACAGGTAATTAGACATGATGAAATTCATGATGAAGAAAATAGTGAATTGGATCTCAGAGAAACAGAAGATCAAAATAGCGATTTAGATCTTAATAAATTAGAAGAACAATTTATGACTAATATAGAAGTTAATAAATTAGGAACTTAAAGTTCTCACATTCCTCAAGCTACAAGCCGTTTTTATTATCCAAGACCTAGTCCATTAGACTTAGTCTTTGAAGAAGATAACCTAACATGTCAAACTTATTATAATCCCAAAGTATTATAATCCCAAAGCCATTTATGAATGGAATATAGACGGAATGACTGAATATCAAATATTAACTTATATGCACCGGATGTTAATGTATTCAACAGCTTGTAGAATAAATGGTAATACCGATAATGGTATAGTAAAAGCTATAACCACAGGATTTATAGGACTGCTTAAAGGCTGGTGGGATAATATTTTTACCCAAAATCAACAATATGAAATTTTAAATTTCACAAAAATAATCTTTATAACAGACCCAATAACCCAGCATAGTACCACTACAGTACATGAAGATAGGGTTTATACGCTTACCCAAGCCATAATGTTAGGTCCAAGGTTGCTCAAGATAGGCTAGAAGGGGGGGGGGGTTGAATAGCCTATGTCCAATTTTTGAAATAGATTCAAAAGTCCTACTTCACTAGGGTTTTATAAAGTTTTGCAGGCGGAAGTCTTGTGAAGGAGTGTAAGTTGAGAATGGCTGATCTTCACAGGTCAAGATCAGCAGTTCTCAACTGTTTGGAAATCTGGAAATTTAAGGCAACGCAAACAATTCACAATCACACACACAAGTAGACAGAGAATTTAATATGGTTCACACTTATAAATAAGTGCTACGTCCACAACCAAAGTGGTCAACTTTGGATTTGAAAATCGTGTACTAAGTTTTTCCACTAGATATTTTACAAACTAAATCTCTAATGGATTGTGTACAAAAATTTTGTTGACCAAGTGTTTGTGTGGGAGAATTGATATCAATAAGATACAATTCTCGTGAGCTATGAAAAGCTAGGTGTTGCAATCAATGAAGAGCTTTAATGGATCGGACGTCTAAGTGTGAAGCTCTTCAATGACTAAGTACGATAGGACGTTTAAGCTTTTAAGAACTTGAGGAATATGAAGATTCGAATTGAGGTTGATGATCGGTATTGAATGCGTAATGAAGTCTTCTTTTATATGCGAAGGAAGCTTGGAGCCGTTGGAGATCTTCTAATTTTGAATTTAAGAGCAATTAATGCCCTAATATGGTTGTTGACTCGATAGGTCATTCAGTAACTTGCGCCTGTCTTCGACTTTTGCCAAAATAGGCGGTCGCGCTGCAGAAGAATGTCCTTTTCGAGTATTTGCCGAGAATGGAAACCTTCATTAAATGAGAGTTACAGTTAACGTTGTATTGCATTTAATGAGGTCTTTTAATTTGAGGCACATCTTCGCAGATCTCTATCGGATGTTCTTGGATCTTCAAACATTGTTGATGAAGCTTGACAGCATAAGCTTGTCCGATTTCCAAAGAAAGAATTGCCGATTCAAAATCGCCTATACGTAGAGGACTTCCGATGTCCTATAGGCTATTTTTCTTCAAGTCTTATAAAGAAAGGCAACCCTAAGCTTTTCAAGCTATGCCTAAGATCAAGTTGCCACACTAACAGACACGCAGGCCCATTAGCCACCTTGTTCTTAGACTTAGGTTATGGATTCAAGCAAATCTAAACTAAATACAACAATCTCCTCCTATTTGCTTGAGTCCATGATCTTAATGAAAACAATATCAGCTGATCATGTTCAAGTCTAGTAATAACATGCTTGTAAGATTTATTATATTAAGTAAGCATGCCCTAGATGAACTTTACAAAAGGGGTCAGTGTTTTCAAGAATTACAAAGTGTTAACAAGTATGAAATTTTAAGCATAAGACATTTGTAATTTGACTAGATTTAAAGACATGCAAGATGGGCAATATAAGATATGTCTTTAAACCAGTGGTTTAAACTTCATGCATTTTCATAATAAGCAGTTCATAGTAAAGCATGTAAATTTAAAAAAAACATTGCTAATTAAACAGGAAGTTTAATTCACCAAGTTTTACCAAATATATTAAACGTAAGAGTTTTAATAGTAACGGCCAGACCGTGAAGAAGATCTTGAAGAAGTTTGACCTTTGCCCTTGCCTGATGAAGGTTGGTCATGGTCTCTTGATGTCCATCTTGATGTCCATTTTGAGTCAACAACTCTTTTAAGTTTTGCAATTTCTTCTTTTGCCCTTGCTAGCTCCTCCTTGGTATTTTCCAATTCGGAGGAGAGATTTTCGTTTTTGTGCCTGACAAGTGTATATCGTTCGTGAAATTCAAGCAGCTGAGCATTGTTTATTCTGCTTATCTCCTCCTTCATGGACGCAAGCGACTTATCAATAAAGGCCAGACGCCTGTCAGTAGCGTGGCGCTCTTTGCTACAGAATGCTAAGTGTCGCCCGGTAAGCCTGCGCGTTGTACGCACTGAGGTGTGGACGGAGCGATTGGCAATGCGCTGAGAAGCAAGCAAATGCTTAAAGCCGTTGTCGAAAAGATCAATTATCTGACGCAAACCTTTGGATATATTCACCCAATTCTCGGTGAAAATAGCAGTGTGTTTTGAGGAAGTGGCGGAGATATGGCTGGTTAAAGCATCTCGGGCGAGAGATGGACCTGCAGCATTGAAGGCGCCAGCATTTTGGAGATTTTCAGGACTTCGGTTAGACATTCAGCCTGGACATGGGTGATATGAGACTGATCGGCAGAAAGCTGGTGCAGGGCTTTGGTGAGGTCGACAGAGATGACCTCAAACTCTTTCAAGAAGTTATGAACCGCCTCAGCAGGGTATGTATCAGAAGAGTCAGGATGATTAGCTGGAGGAGAGGATGGACCAGCTGAGGGGTCAGGATGGCTGGCTGCAGGAAGGCTGGTAGAGGACTGGGAGTGGCTGGAGGATGTTGGAGAGTCGCTGGAGGAGGATAAGGAAATATGGCTGGGAGAGGGTTGGAATTGGCTAGGGTAGGTCAGACGAAGGGATGGATAGTTGGGAAGGATGAGAGGTGCAGGGGATCGAGTCCTTAGACGACCGATGAAAAAAGGAGTTGGGATAGAGGTAGGGTGAGGTGAGCGGAAGAGAATGGGAATAAGGGGATTAAAGCTCAGATAGGTGGTGACGACATCAATGAAGTCGTAGACCACAGGCTGAAGTAGGATAGAGGGGTGGCAGATTAGGGTGAAGACTGGGGGTTTTGGCAGAGAGAGAAAGGGAGTGATGTCAGATTTGGTTGGAAGTGGAAGGCCAAGGTCCTTGTGAAGGGCAACCCATTGGTTGAAGATCATGAGATCTTGCACCGCGGAGTTGTGGGAGAAGAATTGCTGGGACCAGGCTGGAGGAAGGGGTTCATAGAAAGCACCCCATTGAAAGATAATTTTACCTGCAGACATCGGCTGACAGGGAATTCTCTTGGGGTAGTCAAGGAGAGAAAGGATGGGGTCAGAATCGGCAGGGTTGGGTTTAGGTCTGCTGTCTCGGAAGGACAGCAGATCCTGAACCTCAGGATGAAGATGGCTATAGGGATTGGTCTTGATGCGTTTGGGGGTAGGCAGGTCAGAAGAAGGAGAGAGAGTACGCTTCGAAGATGGCTGATGAGTGGGAGAGGTTGGTGAGGTGGAAGGCTTTTGGATAGGAGTAGTGTGGAGGGATTCAGAGTGGGGAGGTGAAGGAGTAGGGGAAGTGGAGGTGTTTGTGGGCAGCGTTGGAGAAGGTGGAGGAGTATGAGTAGGTGAAGATGGAGAAGAGGAAGAATCAGCAGGACCAGCAAAATGTACCTTGAAGATGGCTGATGAGTGGGAGAGGTTGGTGAGGTGGAAGGCTTTTGGATAGGAGTAGTGTGGAGGGATTCAGAGTGGGGAGGTGAAGGAGTAGGGGAAGTGGAGGTGTTTGTGGGCAGCGTTGGAGAAGGTGGAGGAGTATGAGTAGGTGAAGATGGAGAAGAGGAAGAATCGCGGGACCGAAAAATGTACCTTCTTCTTGGCACTCTTAGCGTTTGCCATGTGGACATTTTAGGTATGGAAGAGGTGGTAGGAGGAACTACTGAGGAGAAACAGATTGAAGATCGATTGAAACTGGAGAAACAGCAGAGTAGAGACGATGGTGTGGAGGAGCTGAGATGTTACTTTGGGCAGACCAAAAGATTCATCTGTAGGCTGGAGAGTCTGTTTGAGTTTGTGTTTGGATAGATCTGCGGGTTTGAAGGTAGAGGTATCCTTTTCAACCTCAGATTTTGTGCGAGACTTGCGGTTTTGTTTGAGTCGGAGAGTGAGAGTGGAGGAATGTTTGGCCTTTTTGGAAGGAGGCTCAGAAGGCTCATAGGGATCATGATCAAGTTTACTGAGATCAAAGTCCTCAGGAAGTTCAGCCCCTATGGGTTTAGGCTCCTCCTCAGCAGGTGCCTCAGATTCAGAAGAAGTGACTTTTCTCTTACCCTTGCTGGCTTGGGTAGAGGTGCCACTAGTAGAAGAAGCAGCAACAGCAGCAATGGTTGTCCGTTTGGCCATATCGTCCCGGTAGCGGGTGATGTTGTTGGCCGTGAAAACATAGGTGTTGGACACCTTGATGAGGTCGTCATTGATGACCTTTTCATCAATTTCTTCATATCTGCGAAGAATGACATTGATGACTCGTACAAAGGGTCGACGCATGGAGGGGTTAGCTTGGACGTCAGCAACACTCTGGGATAGCATAGAGAAAATGATTTTAGCCCAGTTAAGCTGATTTCGGAGAATTACAGCTTTGGTCCACAGTAGTTGTTGAGATGTAAAGATGTCCCTTGCGCCGTTCTTGAAGAGAATGCTCTTATCGATCAGATGACTGATGTGATAGGCGTTTTCGGGGAAGAGGTTCCTGGACATCTCAGAAAACCTTTCAGGTTGTGTAGATCCCCTCATCATTTTCCAAGCAAGAGCAGATTCAGCATCTGTTAAGTCCAGTTTGCCTTCAATAGGCAGTTCAAGGATTGCCCCAATATCCTTATAGGTCATCTTGATGTAGTGGCCTCGGATGAAGCCCTTTATGTAGCTTAGGTTGACCGGTTCATTTGCATTTGCTGGAGGGGGAGGTAGGATCATCCTTGTATAGAATTCTTCAGCCAATGCATTGCTGTAGTGGGTGTCATTGAGCTGGAACAGAGGAAGAAGCCCACATTCTGCCAAATCCTTAAGCAGAGCATCACCAGCAGTTGAGCTGATGATAGAGTCTCTGTCAATTGTCATTCCAGGATGATAGCTCGACCTGGGAAGGACTTTCAGAGGAAGAGCAGCAGCCTTTCTGGCCCTGGAAGGATGAGCGGATGCTGAAGATGATGTGGCAGCAGTCTTGGAGGATTTAGTCTTTGCCTATACACTCGGCAGATGTGAGAACAGCATATATAGAAATCGGCAGATAAGCATAAAACAGCAGATATTGATACGAACAGGTACTGTTCAGATTAAAACCCAAAACATAAGCATATTAGATAAAGCGGCAAGAACAGTTCATGAACTGGGTTTAACAATGACTACATATTTTGTCACCTTTTAATCAAATGGACCAGCATAAGCTGTAGTCATAGCATCACGGAAACCTTAAAAACACAATTTTATACTACATGAACAAGATTCAAACAATAATTTCAAGATTTCACAGTTCATCGATGGCAGACTTAAAATAGGTCAATACTAGAATGTAGAACTGGAATTGAGAGAGTTGAAAAGATCCAGAAACTCTTACCATTGATGATTTGAAGATTAAAGTGTGAAGATTGTTAAGATTTGAAGGCGTTTTGACACGATTACAGATTTGTAGGTAGAGGGTTTTTTGAAAAGTTTGAAAATGGCGGTTGGAAAAGATATGGGTTACTGTACGATTTGCCTTTTTATACTTCTAACAGGTCAATAAACCCTAGTTGATAAATTTTGACATCCGCATTTATGACTTACAGGGTGACTGTTCATATTACGCTCTTGGGTCTGCCTATGTTATAGAAGACTGCCGATCTGAAGATAGGTACTTACTCAAGGTTGTCTATATACTCGGCATAGTTGCGATCGGTTGATTGCATAGGCAGTTCTATAGCAGCAGTTTATATAATAACTTGAGAAATTTACAAGAGAGATTAAGAATTGAGATCAAGCATACCAAGCTCTCCTCTTAAATAAGCAAACCTGATTGAATCAAGTGGTTTTGTGAGGATGTCTGCTACCTGATTCTCTGTTGGCACATATTGCATGCTGATGTTACCTTTTTCAACATGGTCCTTAAGAAAGTGATATCTCACATCAATGTGCTTTGTCTTGGAGTGCATGACAGGATTTTGAGAAACTGAGATTGCTGATGTGTTGTCGCACATTATAGGACAATCAGCAGTCTTGATCTCATAGTCAACAAGTTGCTGTTTGATCCACAGCAATTGTGAGCAGCAGCTACCAGCAGCTATGTATTCTGCCTCAGTTGTTGAAGTTGAAACAGAAGTTTGCTTCTTGCTGGCCCATGAGACAAGTCTATTTCCTAAGAATTGACATGTTCCACTTGTGCTTTTCCTGTCAACCTTACATGCAGCAAAATCAGCATCAGAATAGCCTATAAGATTAAAGGATGAATCTCTAGGGTACCAGATTCCTAAATTGGGAGTATCTATCAAATATCTGATGATTCTTTTGACTGCTTGTAGGTGAGACTCCTTTGGATCAGCTTGAAATCTAGCACAGACACAAACAGCAAACATGATATCAGGCCTACTAGCAGTTAAATATAAAAGTGAACCAATCATGCCTCTATAGAGAGTCATGTCCACTTTTTGCCCTTTTCATCTTTATCAAGATGGCGCTTAGTAGCCATAGGAGTGAAGGTTTGCATTCTCAAGACCAAATTTCTTGATAACATCCTTTGCATATTTGGCTTGATTGATGAAGATGCCATTTGAACTTTGTTGAATTTGAAGACCAAGGAAAAAATTGAGTTCTCCCATCATGCTCATTTTAAATTTACTCTGCATAAGCTTTTCAAACCTTTTGCAAAGATTTTCATTAGTAGAGCCAAAGATAATATCATCAACATAAATTTGAACAAGTAAGGAATGACCTTTATGTTTCATAATGAAAAGAGTAGTGTCAATTTGACCTCTTACAAAGCCTTGAGATGTCAAGAACTTTGAAAGGGTCTCATACCGTGCTCTTGGAGCTTGTTTGAGTCCATAAAGGGCTTTCCTCCTTGTAGACATCTTCTCTTCTTGAACAATTTATGAAGCCGGAGGTTGCTCTACATAGACCTCTTCTTGAAGTTCTCCATTCAGAAATGCACTCTTCACATCCATTTGATATACTTTGAATTCCTTGTAAGAGGCATAGGCCAAGAATAATCTAATAGCCTCTAGTCTTGCAACAGGAGCAAATGTCTCATCATAATCAATACCCTCCTCCTGTCTATATCCTTGGGCTACCAGTCTGGCCTTATTTCTTGTAATATTGCCGTTTTCATCCATTTTGTTTCTGAAAACCCACTTTGTACCAATAACAGCTTGTCCTTTTGGTCTAGGAACAAGTGACCGACTTGACATCTCAAATTGGTTTAGCTCTTCTTGCATAGCTTCCACCCAGCTTGGATCTTCCAATGCTTCATCAATCTTCTTGGGTTCAATATTAGATACAAATGCAGTAGAATACATGCATTCATTCCTTGAAGCTTGTCTTGTCTGAACACCAGCATTGAGATCTCCAATGATTTGAGTGATAGGATGATCTTTTACTTCTCTAACTTCTGCAGGTTGAACTTGTCCTATTGTTGCATCGGCAGAGTTTGGTTCTTGAAGAGAAGAGGTGTCTGAAGCTTGGTTTTCTGAAGGATAAGTTAATTCTAAGGTAGGTTGTAGAACTTCTGGTGTGGAATGCGAGGGGGATTCAGGGTTTTCAGAGTTTTCATTTGTTGGCTCATTTGAGGATTCTAACAGGTTGACTCTTGAAGGAACTTGTGAAGGAGTGGGATCTGCAGATCTTGAGCTTGGCTGTTCTGTACCTGTCTCATACTCATCAGAATCATTAGTAACCTTAGGAGCCACATGTGGCCCAATAAAATCAAATTCATCAAAAGAGACATGTACAGATTCAACAACTTTAAGTGAAGTTTTATTGTAAACCCTATAAGCTTTTGAAAATTTAGCATATCCCAGAAAGATTCCTTCATCGCTTTTGGATTCAAATTTACCTCTATGTTCTCTACCATTGTAAAGAACATAGCATTTACAACCAAATATTTTAAAGAATCCAATGTTGGGAGTTTCGCTCTCCATATTTCATATGGAGTTTTGTTATGAAATTTGTTTATGATAGACCTGTTTTGTGTGAAGCAGGCAGTGTTCACAGCTTCTGCCCAGAAGTACATAGACATCTTGGCTTCGGCAATCATTGTCTTTCCTGCTTCAATGAGAGTTCTGTTCTTCCTTTCAGCAACTCCATTTTGTTGAGGTGTGCGAACGCAGAAATTGTGACCAATTCCATGGTCATCACAATATTTGGCAACACCATTGTTCTTGAACTCGCTCCATTGTCGATCTGACATCAGAGATATCATCTAGCTTCTGAGTTTGTAGTCTTCTGAAGAGTTCAGTAATGATGTCATATGCTTCATCTTTGGAGGACATCATCTCTACCCAAGTAAATCTTGAGTAGTCATCCACTACCACAAGTGTGTACTTGCTGCCACCAAGGCTTGTAGTAGTGACAGGTCCAAACAGATCCATATGCAGCAGTTGTAGAGGTCTTGATGTTGACAGGCAAGGCTTGCTTTTGAATGAAGATTTGTGCAGTTTGCCTAGTTGACATGCTTTACAGAGACTGTGTGGTTCAGTCGATATTTTAGGCAATCCTACAACTAGATTTTCCTTTGATAGCTTCTCCAAATATTTGAAATTGAGATGGCTAAGCCTTTGTGCCATAACCACCGTTGTCGCTGATGACCTTGCAACCAAGCACGATTTGACTTTCTTCCAACAAAGATTAAGGTCAACAAAGATAGACATTCCCTTTTCTGAATCCTGTCAGGATAGTTGAGCATGTCTCATTGTCCTTTATGAGACAGTGACTTGAGGAGAACTGGCAGGTTAAACCTTTATCGCAAAATTGTGATATGCTTAGCAGATTGTGCTTTAATCCTTCAACCAGAGAGACTTTGCTGATGGAGAGGTTGCCTCTGATTATGCTTCCATATCCAATAGTCTTCCCTTTTGAATTGTCTCCAAAATAACCGAGGACCCTTTGCTTCAACAATATTTGAGAGAAGATTTGGATCACCACCATGTGCTTAGAGCATCCACTGTCTAAATACCATAGATCTTTCTCTTCTTCATTGACGGCCATAAGGCATTCCCGAAATATGGACATTTAAGAATATGGTCCCCTTTTATTTTTGGGTCCTCAAGGTTAGCCTTTGGGACCCACACTGTTTAACCTTTGAAGGAGTAAATCCTCTAGATTTAGGTGTGAATCTCGAAGGCATTCATGAATCTTATGACCATGGCCTTTGCAGAAAGAGCATTTGTGAAAACCTTCAACATGAGTGATGATTTCTTTTTGAGGCTTCTTATTATCAGCAGTCTTTGGAGTGACTTTTGTGCTGATAACTGGCCTATAGGATTTAGGCTGATAATGCCTTTTCTTGTTGATGTTAGGTTTACCATAAGTAGACCTTTTATCAAAAGATCTTGCATTTACAGGCTCAACTCCTTTAAGCCTTTTATCGGCAGTGTTGGGATCACCGCCTTGCCTTTGACAAATTTAATAGGCTTGAGTTGAGTATTCTTTGACTTGCCACTAGTCATCCCTGTTTTCTTAGAGTGACTAATAGCAGGTTTAAGATGCTCGACTCTATTAGCAGAGTCATTGCGGCATTGCTTTCCTTTGGACTTGTCTTTTGTATTTTGGGATAAACAAAAGGAACTTTGTTGAAACCAAGTCCTTGCCTTTTAGGAGACTCTGGTCATAAGAAACTTCTACACCGATTCTTCAAAGAATCACTTCGATGTCTCATTCTTTTGAGAACCGTAAGAACTTCCTACATTGAACTCACTTTGGAAACCTATACCGCTTTGTCATCAAGACATTTTTGGTTTGAAAGAATGGTATCAAAGTTTCCTTTAGAATTATTCCAAGTATTGACAACCTTTGCGATCATCTTTCTCGAATTTATTTTCTTGACATGTTCAAGTAGAAAGTCTACTTTTTCACCAAAGCTTTGTTCTCTTTTAGCAATTTGATACTTTCAATTTGTCTATCAAGATCTTTGATCTTAGACATCAAGGTTGATTTCTCGAGACACTAGTTCATGCTTCTTGGCTAATTTAACATAGGCAGCTTTAAATTTTAAAAACTCTTCCAAAGATATCCTTGTTTGCTTTAATGAGCTCTCCTTTGATGGGTCATTGAGCTCATCATCATCATCACTATCATCTTGCTGAAATGGTAGTGACCTAACTGAATCATGTGGTGACTCCCTGGCCATAAGGCATATGTTTGCTTCTTCAGCAAAGTCACAGGAGTCCTCTTCATCAGTGTCAGTGTCACACCATGTAGGCAGATTGCTTTCATCAATGTCTTCAGCCACCATCCCTTTCTGTTTTTGAAATTTAGATTCGGGACGTTTCTTATAAAATTCATATTTCGGCTTTGGACATTGTGAGGCAAAGTGGCCTGGCTTCCTACAATTGAAACAGACAAGCTCATTTTCTTTTTGATAGTCTCCTGATTTATAAGGAGCAAAACTTTTAGGTTGAGCACTGCTTATGAGGAACTGCAGCTTGTGAGAAGACCGCCTATGTGATGATGATTTATTAAACCTTTTGAAACGTTGATATTTCTTTACAAACATAGCAAATGCTTCGTCAGAAAGAATATCATCATCTTCACTGGATATAGAAGGTGTTTCATCGTTTTGAACAGGAAGTTCACAGACATGGCCGGTAAGGACAAGTTTTAAAACTCTTTTCCATTTCTTGAGCTTGTTGAATTTCAAGCTCATATACTGATAGACTAGCATAAAGGTTTCTAAGAGTCAATTTGTTTAAATCTTTTGACTCTTTCATGGCAGTGATTTTAACATGCCATAGACTGCCTAGTGCATTTAGAAATCTCATGTTTATTTCTTTCTTTTCATACTTCTTTCCTAAGGAGTAGCAAGAGTTAACTACCTCATAAAATCTGTCGTAGGCGCTTCGTAGAGACTCTTTGGGATCTTTCTTGAAGGAGTCAAACTTCTGGATACAGGTGTATAATTTGTTGTTCTTTGTCTCACCATCACCTTCAAGATATTCAAGGATGGCTTCCCACATTTCCTTTGCTGTGTCCAGGTTGATAATCTGCTGATAAGTGCTTATGTCAACACAGCTGGTAATAATGTTGATGGCTCTTCCATCCAGTGCATCATTCTTCCTGTCTTCATCATCCCACTCTTCTTCTGGCTTTGGTACTTCAGGTTCAGCAGTTGGATCTACCGTGGCCAGTGTATTTGGCTTCATAGGAATTCTGGGTCCATCTGTGACACATTTCCACAAACGTTTATCAATTGAGTTCATATGTCTTTTGACTTTATCTTTCCAGATGTCAAAGTGAACTTCATCCAAAACTGGACAATGATTCACATTTGATGTTTCCAACATTTAGTGAGCAGCCATGATCTTTAATCTCTCAAGAGGTTAATCTCGGAAAAACAAGTTTTCAAAGAGTACCGCTCTGATACCAATTGTTAGGTCCAAGGTTGCTCAAGATAGGCTAGAAGGGGGGGGGGGTTGAATAGCCTATGTCCAATTTTTGAAATAGATTCAAAAGTCCTACTTCACTAGGGTTTTATAAAGTTTTGCAGGCGGAAGTCTTGTGAAGGAGTGTAAGTTGAGAATGACTAATCTTCACAGGTCAAGATCAGCAGTTCTCAACTGTTTGAAAATCTGGAAATTTAAGGCAACGCAAACAATTCACAATCACACACACAAGTAGACAGAGAATTTAATATGGTTCACACTTATAAATAAGTGCTACGTCCACAACCAAAGTGGTCAACTTTGGATTTGAAAATCGTGTACTAAGTTTTTCCACTAGATATTTTACAAACTAAATCTCTAATGGATTGTGTACAAAAATTTTGTTGACCAAGTGTTTGTGTGGGAGAATTGATATCAATAAGATACAATTCTCGTGAGCTATGAAAAGCTAGGTGTTGCAATCAATGAAGAGCTTTAATGGACTGGACGTCTAAGTGTGAAGCTCTTCAATGACTAAGTACAGATAGGACGTTTAAGCTTTTAAGAACTTGAGGAATATGAAGATTCAGAATTGAGGTTGATGATCGGTATTGAATGCAGTAATGAAGTCTTCTTTTATATGCAGAAGGAAGCTTGGAGCCGTTGGAGATCTTCTAATTTTGAATTTAAGAGCAATTAATGCCCTAATATGGTTGTTGACTCCTGATAGGCTGTTCAGTAACTTGCAGTCTGTCTTCTGACTTTTTGCCAAAAATAGGCGGTCTGCGCTTGCAGGAAGAATGTCCTTTTCTGAGTATTTGCCGAGAATGGAAACCTTCATTAAATGAGAGTTGCAGGTTAACGTTGTATTGCATTTAATGAGGTCTTTTAATTTGAGGCACATCTTCGGCAGATCTCTATCGGATGTTCTTGGATCTTCAAACATTGTTGATGAAGCTTGATAGGCATAAGCTTGTCCGATTTCCAAAGAAAGAATTGCTGATTCAAAATCTGCCTATACTGTAGAGGACTTCCGATGTCCTATAGGCTATTTTTCTTCAAGTCTTATAAAGAAAGGCAACCCTAAGCTTTTCAAGCTATGCCTAAGATCAAGTTGCCACACTAACAGACACGCAGGCCCATTAGCCACCTTGTTCTTAGACTTAGGTTATGGATTCAAGCAAATCTAAACTAAATACAACACATAATAAAACATTTTATTGGACAACCCTTACAAATGATGGATAAGGGAAAAAAATTATTAATGAATCTCAAATGTCCGTCCTTGATGAGCATATTTTGGACCTGCTAGATTGTATAGGCCTCACCCCAGCAAATGGGCCCGAAATGAATAGAGGCCCGGCCCATACAAGTATATATATACCCTCTCCTATACCAAGCCAAGGTAGGCCACTCTTTATGCATAAAATATGTATTCTAATTAATATTCTCTAGTGGCCGATACTGATTATCATGCCGGAGGGCTTTGGCGGGGACCCTCCCCGCCCCTCTCACGGTATCTTTTTTGCAAATAAACACGTACCAGATATCCTATATCCGTGATGGTTCGGCACCCCCGGTGCCCCTGATTTTTTCGGCATCATCAGTTGGTTCCGTTGCCGGGAAGCGAAAAGAAAAAAAAAAGACTACCAATATTTTCCACCAATCTAGTGAAGCTAGTTCTTTCCTATACCATGACTAAATTTTGGTGAGAGATCAAGGCAATATTTGGTGAAAATTCCAAGTAGAGGCAGCGGGTGTCACAATCACGAAGCGGGTGTCACAATCACGAACACAGGAAGCAATATCATTGGTTCTAAACATTGACACCTCATTTAAATTGGAAGTCTATTCTACCCAATTGAAGAAGTGGACAAATGTTTTCCCTGATATAAAGGAGGTACTTCCAACCCACTGCGAGAAGTTTGTTGGCATGAGGGAGTTTTATTCGCCGGAGAGGCAAGGACTCGGTTAGCATGGCAAGGCTTCTGGGAAAACTGGGAGAAGAAGAGGCGCATGAAGCAGAAATTAAATAATCACGTTTCATTACGGCATTTCATCGAGCAGTTGCTGAGCATGTCATCTTCTACCATTCATAGCAGTTCAACACGTCCACAACAGCAGTGCATTGACGTGGCCGAAGGATTTAATCAACAAAAATTAGCAACTGGCGAGGAATGCTCGGCCATGGAAACTCATACGCTGCAATTTGATCTTGGGTTTTGGCCGATGGAAATGACCTCGTATCAAAAATCGAACCACAGCGAGCTTCGTCTCTCCAAACAACGCTGGCCACAGGAGAATCGCCACCTGTCAGACTGTCACGCGCCTCCAAGTACGCTGCCACGTGAAGCAGCTTTGACGTACGCCATCCTGTGCGCCGACCACGTATTGGAAGGATAGGTTTGACGTGTCTCACGCGTCCGTTACCATGATTGGGTGGTTACTAGTGCTCCCCCTCCGATAATGTGCCGATTACAGACGCTTCCACTGATGCGTCAGTTAAGCCCACTAAAGTGCTAGTTACAAATTGGACCTTCTTTTATTGAGTAGTTACAATCATTCCTTAATCACCAAGCAGTTACAGCTTGGTCCATCATTACTTGGCGGTTACAAACTGTTCCCTTTGTTATCGTTGGAGTTACAGTTGGGCACCTTCAATGCAGAATAGTTACAATGTGGTCCCTTCATTGCTGAAGTAGTTGCAGCTTGGTCCCTTTAGTTCAAAATAGTTAAAACTTGACCCTTTCATTGCTGAGAAGTCATAGCTGGATGGATCCCTTCAATGCAGAACAATTACGCTTGGGCCCTTAATTGCTGAAGTTGCCAATGGAGCCCTCTAATATCGGTCAAGCTCCATTAAGTAACGGTCAAATCAATCGAGCCTCCCTGCTCGAGTGTTACTCGCGGCCGAGTAGATTTGGTCCTCTCGCTCGAGCGTTACTCGCAGTTGAGTAGTATCCCCCGCCTTCCTGCGCTTATACTCCCCGCTCGAGCGTTACTCGAGGTTGAGTAGTACCCAGCGCCTTCCTGCGCTTATCCTCCCCGCTTGAGAGTTACTCGCGGCTGAGTAGATTATATCCTCCCAGCTCGAGCGTAGCTCGCAGCCGAGTAGATTTGGTCCTCCCGCTCGAGCGCTACTCGCGGTTGAGTTGTACCCTGCGCCTTCCTGCGCTTATCCTCCCCGCTCGAGCGTAGCTCACGGCTGAGTAGATTACATCCTCCCCGCTCGAGTGTTACTCGCGGCTGAGTAGATTACATCCTCTCCGCTCGAGCGTAGCTTGTGGCCGAGTAGATTTGGTCCTCCCGCTCGACGCTACTCGCGGTAGAGTTGTACCCCGCGCCTTCCTGCGCTTATCCTCCCCGCTCGAGTGTTACTCGTGGCTGAGTAGATTACATCCTATCCGCTCGAGCGTAGCTCGCGGTTGAGCATATTTTATCCTCCCCGCTCGAGCATTACTTGCGGCTGAGTAGATTATATCCTCCCCGCTCGAGTATTACTCGCGGATGAGCAGACTTTGTCCTCCTCGCTTGAGTGGTACTCGCGGTCGAGGTCCTTCCCAGGTCGAGTTGATTCCTTAATTAACGTTTGAGGTCATTTGACTGCTCGCAGGCCGAGCTCGTGACTTAGTTAATTTTAAGGCCTATATATTGTTATGCTCCCTAGTCGAGTTGATTCCTTAATTAATTAACGTTTGAGGTCATTTGATTGCTCGCAGGCCGAGCTCATGACTTAGTTAATTTTAAGGCCTATATATTGTTATGCTCCCTGGTTGAGTTGATTCCTTAATTAACGTTTGAGGTCAACTGCTTGCAGGTCGAGCTCATGACTTAGTTAATTTTAAGGCTTATATATTGTTATGCTCCCAGGTCGAGTGGATGCATCTTGGCAGGTCTGAGGCGAACACGAGCGAATAGTACTCCTCACCCTCGAGATGAATCTCGAGGAACAAGGAGTGGGGGGCTTTTGATGAGCATATTTTGGACTTGCTAGATTGTATGGGCCTCACCCCAGCAAATGGGCCCGAAATGAATAGAGGCCCGGCCCATACAAGTATATATATACCCTCTCATATACCAAGCCAAGGTAGGCCACTCTTTATGCATAAAATATGTATTCTAATTGATATTCTCTAGTGGCCGGTACTGATTATCACGCCGGAGGGCTTTGGCGGGGACCCTCCCCGCCCCTCTCACGGTATCTTTTTTGCAGATAAACACGTGTCAGATATCTTACATCCACGATGGTTTGGCACCCCCGGTGCCCCTGATTTTTTCGGCATCATCAGTCCTTAACTCATTTTAGGTGGTATAAATATGTATTCCTTACTAAGATATCCCAAAGAAATCACGCTAATGCAGCTTTTTGGAAAGAAAAATTTATTTCTGAATTACCTCCTTTATTTGCTGAAAGTGTTAAGACTAGAATTAAGAATAAACATGGTGGGAATTATATTCCTTACGATAATTATACATATGGAGAATTATTTGCTGAATGTACAGCAGAAGGTTTATCCCTCTATAATGATTTAAACCTTAAAGCTCAACTTAAAAAACAGGGATTAACTAGTAGAAAAGAATTAGGTGAATTCTGTCACCAATTTGCCTATCATATCCCTCAATCAAAGGTTCCTAAACCTGCAAAAAAATTCAAAAAACAATTATTTCAATCTAAACAAAAATATAAAAAATATTATAAGTATCGAAAATCATGACTAAAACAGACACCTACTCAACCCACTAATAGCAAGAATACAAAAAAACCAATCAAGAGTAAAGCTAAAAGTGATATTACATGTCATAAATGTGACAAAGTTGACCACTACGCTAATAGGTGTTAGGTAAAACAAAAGATACAAGAATTAAATATCAGTGAAGATCTTAAAGAAGGATTATGTCAAATCCTACTAAATCCAGACGATAGTGATAATAATAGTGGTAGTGAGAATAATAGTGATAATGAAATCATGCATTTTAATTCTGATACAGAATTTAGCTCGACAGAATCTGAGGAAGAAAAATGTTGTACGAACAACTGTAGCAATGAAATTGACTATTATAAATCTATTTTAAAAATAAATAGTTTAAGTATAAATATTCTTACTAAAAGTCAAACATTTATTTTAGATCTCATAGACAGGATTGAAGATCCTAATGAAAAGAGAAAATTGCTAGGTAAATTCTTAAATAATTTTGAGAGACAGCCAGAAACTGATCCCTTAAAAAAATCTCAGCTAAATTACTCATTAAAAGAAGTTATAAATAGATTTGAAAACCCAATCTATAAAGAACCAACAGTACAAGATCTTAAGCAAGAAGTAAATTTACTCAAAATTGAAATAAGAGAATTAAAATATAAAGTTGAACAAATTGAGCATAATCAAATCTTATCCAAAATAGAAGAAGTTATTAACCCTAATAATGACATAGGTCAATCTTCTAATACTAAATTGAGTGATGAATTAGAACAACCACATCAACTCCTTTCATCCCAATGGAAGGAGCTTAATATTCAAACCAATAAAGATACCCACTCTTCTAATAACTATTATAATAAGGATAGTGCTCAAAGTAAGAAGAATAATTTAATTATTCCTATAAAGACAATCCACCCTACTAATATTTTTCATAATAGTGATTTTGTTGATAATGATCAAAACAGTAGAACCCAATATCTATATTTGGCTGATGAAATCACGTACCAAAAGTGATTTTGGTGTGTTTTGTAATAAACTAGGTTTTTGTGTACGTACTTACCACACAGTGTCAGTACGAGACCAGATCAATGTATGCTCGAGGTTTTGTAGGGGATGAGTAAGACTAAATGACCAAAAATAATGAAATAATAATTAATTATAATTTATTTATTTCGTAAAAAAATCAATAATGAAATATTTAAATTCAAAAAAAAAAAAAAAGACCCGACCAACGTATTTAAGAAATTAGTTGAAAATTTCCAACATTTCGCTTTCTAAATAACCAATGCACTTTCATTAGTGTTATAATTTTGTCATGGTACTTACCAGCGTAGAAGCCTTTTTCTAAATGATGTTATATATGCAAAGTTTTATATTACGCATGAAGTGTATGATATGATTCAACCATATTTAAGAAATTAGTTGAAAATTTCCAACATTTCGCTTTCTAAATAACCAATGCACTTTAGTACATAATGTGAATAAATTTTGATTATGAATTCTGTGCATATATCTGCTGCTTGGAACTTTTTTTAATTCCACATCGTCACCTTATACTGAATAAGCCTGGCTACCTCTCTCTCTCTCTCTCTCTCTCTCTCTCTCTCTCTCTCTCTCTCTCTCTCTCTCTCTCTCTCTCTCTCTCTCTCTCTATATATATATATATATATATATATATATATATATATATATATATATACACTTGAGAGTAGACATGCCCAAATCGGTTCCGGTTTAGAACCGACGGTTCCACAAACCGTGACAAGGCAAACCGAAATCTAACTGTAAATGACCGGTTCTGGTTCGCAGGTTCCTGTTCCGGTTCCCCATTTTTTAATTTTTTTAATTTGTTTTTATTTTTAATTTTTCAAATCTATGATAAAGAGTAAAAAAAGTGTTATAATATGTTATTAATTATCAAAATACAAACTTAAATAAAATGCTTAGTTTGTTTTAGGCATAATGATGTAGTAGGTTAATTTTGACATTCAAAATTTACCATACTAGACTCATCTAGCCTTTCATCAAGTCTCCTACAGTCTTTCATTAATTCTAATGTCCAAGTAGGTCAGAGTAGGTGCAGGCGTGCAGCATGTAGGAGTAGATGATTTCAAAATTCAAAGTTTCAAACGTTTAAAATTTAAATTTGGCAGCTTTTCCAACGATTTTTTGGCGGTTTGGAACAGGCGATTCACGGTTCCTGAGAAATGCAAACCGGAACCAAACCATCCAAATCCGATTTTGGTTCATAATGGTTCACGATTTGGACGGTTACAAAACCGCTTTGGTTCTGATTCTTGGAACCGAATGAACATGTCTACTTGGGGGAGTCTTTTGTTGGAGGCCGCTGGAGGACGGTCTAAACGAAATTAAAATCCAATGTTTCATATCGAAGTTCTAATGCACACCTTAGTTGCCCTTCCCACAAAACCATCAAGATGACGGAGTTTGGCTGTGACATCTAGTATAGTGTGTGTTAAACTGTCTATAATGTCCTTATTAATTCTCAGATAAAAGAACAAAAATAGAACTTATTGATTTGCCACCACTAAATAGCACGTAAAGGCAATAAAGAAAAATTACATAAAATTAATAATTATTCTTAAAATTTATGTAAAATCAATAAGGACAATTATTTTGGAGCAAAGGGATTTTATATTACGTGAGAGGGCCCTATTGGACTCTCCAACTCCTTTGAATCCTCTCTAACTTCTTCTAATTTCTAAGGCAAAACACACGATCGGACCACTGTACTGTGGGGAATGTTACAATTCAACCATTGATTGTTTAAAAATGTTATTTGGGCCACTGTACTTCAGTTATCTTGCAAGTGAGCGCATTTTTTGGACGGACATTACTTCAGCCGTTAAAAACGGGCCACCGTATTTTACGTTATTTTAACGGCTGATGTAACGTCCGTCCAAAAAATGGGCTTGCTTGCAAGATAACTAAAGTATAGTGACCCAAATAATATTTTCAAACAATCAGTAACCGAATTGCAACATTTCCCAAAGTACAGTGGCCCGATTGTGTGTTTTACCAATTTTTAAACGTATCTACACAAAACCACCTCAAAACCCTAATTCCTCTTTCTTTTATTTTTCCTACAAAAACAATCTCAAAAGGAAAACAAAACTTTTAAAAAAATTATTGTGTGTGCCACTATTGCTTGTAAGATACTAAGGTCTATTTGGATATGCATGTCATTTTCTGATTGATATAAATACATATATAAATACATATATATATACATATATAAATACATATATATATATATAAATACATATATATATATATATATATAGAGAGAGAGAGAGAGAGAGAGAATAAAAAACTACGAAAAAAATCACTAACTATAAAAAGAATTAGGGCAAAATTCTGGTGGGTCCCTTTTAGACAATTTTCATTCGCTAAAGTTCACTATAATTGTTTGCAACCGGAAAATGACACTTTTGTTGCGAAATGTCGTATATGCCCTTAAAAAACAGGGAACAACAACACGCTGTGCATCGCGATCCACAAATTTTTGCGTTGCACAAAATTTTTTCGAAATCAACAAAATCAACCACCCAGAAAGAAGAAGATGAGTAAGCACAAAGCATTCCAAGAGTACTAATCACTATGAATACAATAACAAAAATTTGAGAGAAATGAAAAGAATAAAGGAAAAGAACAATTATCAACTGCTAACTTAACACATAACTATTCCTGAAGCAGGAGGTAGATTCTTAGATAAGGCTAAGAATGCAGGGGTTAGAGAGGCAGAGATCGGCTTAGGCCTGCCTATTATGAAAGGTGGTAGTGCCCTATAGTTAGGATTGGTTGGGTTGAAGTATGGATGAAGAAACCTTGCCTACATGGGGCATCTCTTCTTTTCATTCTTCGATCTAGGGTCTTTCAACCCAGTAGGGGACTGCCATTTGATGCGGTATACAGGGATAGTGGGTTCTTGGAAAGTGAAGGGGGTAGTTGTAGTGTTGGAGAGATGAATTGAGTTTCTTGGGAAGTGAAGGGGGTGGTTGTAGTGTTGGAGAAATGAATTGAGATTGGCAATGAACATTTCACACACATGACGATGCATAAAATACACTTAAAAACGTCATATATTGTTACGGGGGCAGTTTTAGAACAAATAGTCAATTTATCACTTAAAAGAGATTTAAACGATTGAAAATAAATATTGTAAACTTAAGCCGTTGTAAATTTTACAAAAGGTATCAGCCCGCAATTTTTCCAAAGAATTACGAATGTGAATGAGGCCTAAAATTTACAAACAAAAAAATAAGTCCATAATATAAATTAAAGCCCAACCCAACCCAAACAAGACTCAAACAAATAAAACTTGACGTGGCACCAAAAACTAATTAGCACAGTAAATGGATATCAAGAAAATCAAGCAATTAAAGTTGAAATTGATAATAATCAAATTAGTTGAACTTTCTTATCATCAGATAATTGGAACTTCAATTACGATAGAATCAGAATTAGGCCCTAAGGCAACCCAAAATCCTTGTAGTAAGTTTGAAGGAACTCGAGCCAATCTTAAGCAAAACAAATTAAATGTAATTTGTTCGTCTTTATACCCAAATCAAAAAATAAATAAATTAATTGTTTCACTACAAATTGTATATGGGAGTCTGACAGGAAAGCAATATGTTTATAACAGTCCTAATACTTATGGCAAACTCCACAAATGGTCCCTGTACTTTTCAAATTTTTTGGGATTGGTCCCTAAACTAATTTTTGCAAAAATTTTGTCCCTGTACTATGCAAGTAAAATGCAATTGGTCCTTCCGTCCATTGCCGTCAATTTTTTGCCGTTAAGTGTATGCACGTGCTATTCACATGATTTTGACCAAGGGTAAAGTTGTCATTTCCTTATATAAAGTACAGGTACCATTTGTGATGGTGCCAACATTTTAGCGCTATTTTGTCTCGCCTCCCTCTCCAGTACAATAAATGAGGGTTTTGTTCATTCTTGAATTGAAGAGGGCAGAATAATGGAGGTGTATTGTCACTGTGGAAGGAAGGCTAAGTTGGTAACAGCTTGGACTGATTCCAATCCTGGGCGAAGGTTTTGGACTTGTAGCAATCATCTGGTAAGTCTTCCATGTTATTTCCCTTTCTAATTGCTTAATTTCTTCATCTAGTGATTTTTCATTTTCCTTTGTTTTTCTTTGGGCAGCAATCATGTGGGTTCTTCCTTTGGTTCGATCCACCAATGTGCCATAAATCTGTCCAGATTATTCATGGGTTACTTAAAAGGATAAGAGAATATGAAGATCAGAGAGTTAATGGAGATGAACAGAGAAGGCATGGAACTAATTGGAAGGGTTTATGGGTTTTGTTTGCCGTTGCTTGGTTGATTCTTGCGTGGGTTGTTATTTTTGGGAAATTTGTTGAAAAAAGCAGTGGGCAACATGGATCAAAATACCCTGCAATTAGTGGTGCATAGATTGACAAAATGCAGAAAACAAACCTCAATTTTGTTGTTTGATGAGGTTGTATGTCTCAATTGATGTAAGGATTATGTGAAATAGTATGGCATATGTTATAAATGAAAAATCAAGTTTATCAATTTGATCAATAATTGTTGTCGTCTGTTATTGTAATGTTTTCCCTCATTGTTGTTGTCCTCTGTTATTGTAATGTTTTTTTCCTCACAACAAACAATTTCATCAACACACAATGTCATTAACATACAATTTCATCAAAAGACAATTTCTTGAACAAAAGTATAACCAAAAGGGAGCTAATTGTGATTACCTACCCAAAAGGAAATTGTTCATCCATGCACTATTTACATGCCAAACCAAAAGAAAATTTTCCAAACTTTTTGTTCCAACCAACCAAAAGAAAACTGTCAATAACTATTAGATGGTAAACCAAAAGGAAATTGTTCACTTTCTGCCCAAATATCCATAGCACTTCAGTTCTTGGTGAGCTTCCTCTTCTTGGCAGCAACATGAGGAGGAAATTGACTAGACTGTGGTTGTGACACACTTAGAGTGCCATTGTCTTGTCCATTCCCTTGTGCTCTAATATTGCCTGAATCCTACAACTAAACCAACAACCAAATTCACTTAAGTCAATATAGAGTATCATAACACCAAATCCATTGCAATTAACTCCAAATCTCACTTGTTCTCTGTTTGGTTGAGAAGCACTTAATGGCCTATCTGAGTGTGACATATTTGGTTGGGAATCATTTATGTTACTTGAATCTTACCACCAAACCAATAACATATCAATTTGTTATGACTAAAACAGTATTACCCTATCAAAACAAAACCAAATTGAGTACCATAACAACTTACTTGTTGAGATGCCTGTCCAGCCACTGTTCCTCCACCACCATTACCTTCCACATTATTACTTGAACTCTGCAAAAGTCAAATATTAAAACGAAACATTATAATCATCAAATTAATTTAACTAAAGAGATACTTACATTTTTTTGTTTCTTCTTCTTTTTGGGCTTTTGTTGAGCTCCTTGCTCCTTACAAGACCTGGAATTGTGTCCAACTATACCACATCTGCTGCATATCATCACTTTACCATTTCTCCCTACCCTTGTGGGAATCACATCTCTAGCTGTCTTTTTGGCTTCATCTTCAGCCTTCTTTCTAGCCTTTTTTGGCCTCCCAGGTTGCTTATGACTTCTAGGAGAAACAATCTTAAATAGACCTTGAACATGGTTCCACATATTTGGTCCATTAATGGGACTAATAGTATGCTCATAAATCCTTTTTTGGTAATCTAACTTATAACAATCATCCACCCACATTTCTAGTATTTCATTCCCTCTATTCTTACCATCATACCATATTACAGATATGGTATGTTTACATGGAACCCCACTTAGCTGCCACTTCCTACAACTGCAAGTTTTCTTAGTCAAATCCACAATACATTGCTCACCCCAAGGACCTCTCACTTGGTACTTACTTCCTCCAATCCAAGTGCAAATATAATCAATTGCTTCTTGTTTGCTTTTGTTGATGTTCTTCTGAATCTTTTCCAACAGAAGATTTTGACACTTCTGCACCTCATCCCTTTTCTTTCTGATTCTTGTCATTAGATATGTCCTAATCATCTCTAACATTAAAATGATAGGCTTGTCCCTGCTACTGACAATGTGTGAGTTGAAGCTTTCACATATGTTGTTCATCAAAACATCACTCTTTACAGCCTCTGTAAAGTGTGATCTAGACCAGTGATTAGGAGTGTGGCGACTAACCCACTCAAATGCTTCTACAGAATATCCCTTTAACTCCTCCATTGCAGCATTAAACCCATGAATGTTAGTTGAAAAAGCATCGTTGTACAGTCTATCTTTATAATCCTTACCCTTGAACATCTTCTTGTAATTATTGTACATGTGGAGTAAGCAAAATCTATGCTCAACATGAGGCAATAATTCAATCAAGGCAAGGTCAAGTCCCTACAAAAGATGAATAATAGTAAACAAAACAATATTAAAAACAGTTTGCTCTTGTTGAAAAAATAAAAAAGGGCAAGAACTATTAGCATACCTTTTGCTGGTTAGATAAGAAGACCCATTGCTCATTGCTAGCAATCCCAATATCATCTATCAATAGCTGAAGGAACCACTGCCAATTCTCTCTGTTTTCAGCCTCCACTACAGTATAAGCAAGGAGGTACATGCCATTACTGGCATCCATACCAATTGCTGTAAGGATTTGCCCTGGGTGAGGTCCCTTTAAAAAACAACCATCTAAGTAGGGGTGGCAATTTGATGCACGACACGAATGAACAAAACGAACACGACACGAAATTATAGGGTCGGGCCGAGCTTTATCGGGTTCGGGCTGTTATTGGGCCGGCCCGATAACAGCCCACTAAAATCGGGCCTTGTTCGTGCAGTGTTCGGGCTAGCCCGATAAGATGGTTATCCGTGTGATATTATCCCTGGACAAATCTTGGTCGTTGATTAAACTTAATTTTAGTAAGTCTTAGCCATTGATATTATCGGGTTCGTGCCGTGTTCGGGCTAGCCTGATAAGAATTAATATTTTTTGGGCCTTACGGGCTTGCCTGAACTAGTATGACAATCGTGACTATCGTGTCTAACGGGCCGTGCCGGGCTTTTCGTGCTTTAATCGTGTCGTGTTTGGGTTTCCATTATAGGCCCGTTAAGCTTAACGGGCTGTGTTCGTGTTTGGTTTTAACGTGCCATGCTCTTATTGTGCCAGCCCGTTAACAGTCCAGCACGACCGAATTGCCACCCCTACATCTAAGCCCAACACTTTCCTACATCCAGCTGCAAAGCCTGCCTTCAAAGACCCCAAACAACAGTATATCCTCTTGAACTTCCTCTCATCTGGTGCATTCAAATCAACCTTATCCCTAAATTCAATTTTCATGGTAGAGTTGGGATTTGTTCTCCTAATCTCCTCACAATAATCCCACAACAAAGCCTATTGATGTCTATCATTCCCATGGTTGAACAGATATGCCATCCTTTTAGCCCTGTAAGCCTGACTCCTACTGATATCTAAATGGTATTCTTCTCTCACTGTGACCATTATACCTTCCAAACTCCAATTAGGATTTGACCTAAATCTTTCAATGTACCTCCTAGCAATCCACTCAGATGTGAGTTGTCTATTTGTAAAGCATGTGTGTGCACATCTACATATGTTTTCACTTCCCAAGTACTTTCGCACTACATAAGAGAAAAAAATATTACCCAAGGACAAGTAGTGGTCCCTCTACACTTTGCTCTGACCCTAGTTTTGTCATTTTTCACCACTTTAATATCCTTTCTATTTTTAATTGCATATTCTCTTAAAGCATGTTTGACCTCCTCAGCATTTGCAAATCTCAAGTGTAGCTTATAATCTGGATTTCTCATTTCTGTCTCAGGATGGAAATCTAAACCTTTCTTCCTAGGTCTGGCATCATCATCATCATCACTGGGTATGCTCCACAAACCATCTGAAAATGCATAATCTGACTCCACATCTATCTCTTCTTCAGTGAATATTTTTTTCTTACCCTTATTCCTACTCTGTTTATCTCTTACACCCATATCAATGTTGGCTTCAAATTCTGCATCATCCATATTATCACCTGACCAATCATATTGAGGGTCACCATACTGATCATAATCATCATCAGATGTATTCTCATTATCAGTGTCATTCCCAAATTCATTCTCAATATTCTCAGTTTCTTCTGCATTACCATTCTCATTCCCTGTTTCTTCTGTATTACCATTCTCATTCTCAGTTTCTTTTGTATTACCATTCTCATTCCCAATTTCTTCTGCATTACCATTCGCATTCACATTTCATTCCTAGACTTATCTGCATTCTCATTGACATTCACAAAATTGTCTACATTCTCTCCATTCTCATTGCCATTGCCATTAAGAAAGTCTGCTTCAAATTCAGCTGCAATGTTTGCAATTTCTTCAACATTGTATGTCAATAGCAACTCATTCAATATCTTCCTATTCTCTAATGACATTACCCATTTGCTAGAATCATTACCTAATTGAGCAGCCACAGTTTCATTTAACTCCTCAGTAACTACAGAGCTTTTCATTCTTGGTTCCATTTCAAACTGGTGGTTACAGGAAGTGTATTCATGCTCGACAAAAACTTCAATTAGCTTATGTTTCTTTCCTAGGTTACAAACATCCACCATGTCCTCATCACTTCCAAAAACTCTCAAACCAGAGTCAAGGTCCATTGTTGACATCTTAAAATAATAAAACATGATTCCATCATAACCAAATCCTTTAATCATTTTGTTTATCTCTTGTATAGACATCTCATCACAATGGCAGAAATCAAAATAATCAACTATGCCCTGATAAACCCTCTCTGGAATATAATCAAACTCTCCTCCATGGTAGAACTTAATGCTAAACCATTGAGAACATATGGGGGCCATATGTCTGTGTTTTTCAAACACAATCGAAGTAAAAGTGAAACCAAAAACCACTATTTTAACTAAACCCACTCAAATTGTTAGGTCCAAGGTTGCTCAAAATAGGCTAGAAGGGGGGGTTGAATAGCCTATGTCCAATTTTTGAAGATTGATTCAAAATTCTGCTTAACTTTAAGTTTCAAAAGATTTGCAGGCGGAAGTCTTGTGAAGTATAGGACAAGTTGAGAATGGCTGATCTTCACAGGTCAAGATCAACAGTTCTCAACAGTTTGGAAATCTGGAAATTTAAAGCAACACAAACAATTCACAATCACACACAAGTAGACAGAGTATTTAATATGGTTCACACTTATAAATAAGTGCTACGTCCACAACCAAAGTGGTCAACTTTGGATTTGAAAATCGTGTACTAAGTTTTTCCACTAGATATTTTACAAACTAAATCTCTAATGGATTGTGTACAAAAATTTTGTTGACCAAGAGTTTGTGTGGGAGAATTGATATCTATATGATACAATTCTCGTGAGCTATGAAAAGCAAGGTGTTGCAATCAATGAAGAGCCTTTAATGGACTTAGACGTCTAGGTGTGAAGCTCTTCAATGAATGTATACAGATAGGACGTTTAAGCTTTTAAGAATTTGAAGACAATGGAGATTCAGTAGTTGGAGTAGTTGAAGAGTGTTGAATGCAGCAATGAAGTCTCCTTTTATATGCAGGAGGAAGCTTGGAGCCGTTGGTGATTTTCAAACTTGAATTTTAAGAGCAATTAATGCTCTAATCTGGTTGTTGACTCCTGATAGGCTGTCCTGCAATTTGCAGTCTGTCTCGACTCTTTGCTAAAAATAGGTGATCTGCGCTTGCAGGAGGAATGTCCTTTTCTGAGTGTATGCCAAGAATGGAAACCTTCATTAATTGATAATTGCAGGTTAACGTTGTATCGCAATTAATGAGGTCTTCAAGTTAGGACATGTCTTTGGCAGACGACTATCGGACGTTTTTGGGGTTCTTCAACATTGCTGATAAAGCTTGGCTGATACGAGCTTGTCCGATATCCAAAGGAAGACTGCTGATGCAAAATTTGCCTATTGTGCAGAGGACGTCCGATGTCCTATAGGCTATCTTCTTCAAGACTTATACAATTAGCAACCCTAAGCTATTCAAGCTATGCCTAAGTACAAGTTGCCACACTAACAGACACGCAGGCCCATTAGTCACCTTGTCTTAGACTTAGGTTATGGATTCAAGCAAATCTAAGCTAAAATACAACAATCTCCTCCTATTTGCTTGAGTCCATGACCCTACGAATACAATATCAGCTGACCATGTTCAAGTCTAGTAATAACATGCTTGTAAGATTGATATATTAAATAAGCATGCCCTAGCTGAACTTACACAAAGGTCATTGTATTCGAAAAATACAAAGTGTTTACAAATAGGAAATTAAGCATCAGACACTTGTAATAAGACTGAATTTAAAGACATGCAGAATAGGCAGTATAGGCAATATAGAACATGTCTTTAAACCAGTGGTTTAAATTTCATGCACACACAGAATAGGCAGTTCATAAACAAAGCATGAAACTTTTAAAATATAGACATTGTTAATTAAACAAGGAGTTTAATTACAAAGTTTTTGCAAAAGATTATACAAAAATTTATGGGCCAGTTCGAGAGGATGATCGAGATGAAGTATGACCTTTGGCTTTGCCTGATGATTGCCCATGACCTCTTGATGCCCATTTAGAGTCAACAGCAGCCTTAAGTCTTTCAATCTCTTCTTTTGCTGCTGCTAGCTCTTCTTTAGTGTCTGCCAATTCAGAGGAGAGATCTTTGTTCTTCTGCTTGAGCAGAGCATTATGCTCAATGAGCTTAGTCCGCTGATCATTGTTGAGTCTAGCTATCTCCTCCTTCATGGACGCAAGCGAGGCATCAATGAATCCGAGGCGGTCCTCAGTAGCCTTGTGCTCCTTACGATAAAAAGCCAAGTGCTTTGAGGTGAGAGTGCGCGTCGCCCGCACTGAGGAGTGAACAGAACGATTAGCACGTCGTTGAGATTGAAGCACATGCTTGTAGCCATTGTCAATCATGTCGATGACCTACAGCAGCGATGTGGACAGGTTACCCCAATTTTCTTTGAATAGGGCAGTGTTAGCTGAGGGCGTTCTTGAGATCTTCTTTGGCTAAAGATGCGGGCGAGAGATGGAGCGCAGCGGGCATCAAAGCGGCCTTGGCACCCTAGAAATTTCCATGACTTGGGTCATGCGATCGGCTGGACATGGGTGATGTGGGACTGATCTGCAGAGAGCTGGTGCAGGGCCTTGGTGAGGTCAACAGAGATGACCTCAAAATCTTTCAAGAATTTATGAACAGCCTCAGCAGGGTATGTATCAGAAGAGTCAGGATGACTCGCTGGAGGAGAGGACGGACCTGCTGAGGGAGAAGGAGGGCTGGTGAAGGAAGAAGGTTGGCAGGTAGGTTGGTTAGGGGAGGGTGGAGGATGGCTGGTAGAAGACTGGGATTGGCTGGAGGATGTCGGAGAAGGGCTGGAGGATGAAAGGGAAATATGGCTGGTAGAGGGTTGGGATTGGCTAGGGTAGGTCAGACGAAGGGATGGATAATTTGGAAGGACACGAGGGGCATGGGATCGAGTCCTTAGACGACCTATGAGAAAAGGAGTAGGGAGAAAGAGAAGGTGAGGTGAACGGTATAGAATAGGGATGAGAGGATGAAAGCCTAAAAAGGTGGTGACTACATCAAAGAAGTTGTAGACCACAGGCTGAAGATGGACAGAAGGGTGGCAGATGAGGGTGAAGACTGGGGGTTTAGGCAGAGAAAGGAAGGGAGAGATGTCTGATTTGGTGGGGATAGGAAGACCTAGGTCCTTATGAATGGCAACCCATTGGCTGAAGATCATGAGATCTTGAACCGCTGAGTTGTGAGAAAAGAACTGCTGGGACCAGGCAGGAGGAAGAGGGTCATAATAAGCACCCCAGTTGAGGAGGATGTCACCTGCAGACAAGGGCTGGCAGGGAATCCTCTTAGGGTAGTCTAAGGTGGAGAGGAAGGGGTCAGAATCAGCAGGGTTGGGTTTAGGCCTGCTGTCTCTGAAGGACAGCAGATCCTGCACCTCAGGGTGAAGGTGGCTATATGGGTTGGTTTTGAGGCGTTTGGCGGTAGGCTGGTCAGAAGAGGGAGAGATAGAACGTTTGGAGGATGGTTGTTGAGAGGTGGATTCAGGTTTGGTGGATGGTGGAGGGGAAGATGGTGGTGTGGAGGTAGTGGTTGTAGGTAGAGGAGGTGAAGAAGGAGGAGAAGAGGGTTTATCAGCAGTCCCTGAGAAGTGCACCTGCTTCTTGGCACTCTTCTTGAAGCGTTTGCCATGTTTGGACTTTGTAGGTGTGGAAGAGGCAGAAGTAGGTGGTGGAGAGGTGGTAGAGGGGCTAGATGGAGGAACAGTAGATGAAGGATCGGTGGGGTTAGCTTCTTGTTTGGGAAACAGCGGGGAGGAGCTGTTTAGGTGGAGGGAGTGGCAGATGTTACTTTGGGTAGGCCAAAGGATTCATCTGTAGGCTGGAGAGTTTGTTTGGGTTTGGGTTTGGATGGTTTTGAGGATGTGGATGTGGTTTTAGGAGGGAGATCAGCTGGTTTGGAGAGGTCGGCTGGTTTGAAGGTTGAAGTGTCCTTCTCAACCTCAGCCTTGATTCTGGCAGATTTGCGGGATTGTTTGAGTTTTGGAGTGAGGGAGGAAGAGTGTTTAGGCTTTTTGGATGGAGGCTCAGCAGGCTCATAGGGATCATGGTCCAATCTGCTGAGGTCAAAGTGCTCAGGCAGCTCAGCCCCAATAGGTGAAGGCTCCTCCTCCTCAGCAGGTAACCGGCGGCGGTGTAGGAGACCTTCCTCTTACCCTTCGGCTTGGGTAGAGGGCCACCGATAGCGATAGCGATGCGGCGGGGCAGCGGCGCATAGCGGCGGCGGCGGCCGGCCGCGTTGATTGTCCTTTGGCCATATCATCCCGATAGCGGGTGATGTTGTTGACCGTGAAGACGTAGGTGTTAGACACCTTGATGAGGTCATCATTAACGACTAGCTCATCAATTTCCTCATAACGCCGGAGGATAACATTAATAACCCTTACGAAGGGCCTCTTCATGGAGGGGTGAGCTTGGACTTCAGCAACACTCTGGGATAGCATTGAGAAGATGATCTTGGCCCAGTTGAGTTGCATGCGAAGGACCACAGCCTTGGTCCACATCAGCTGCTGGGAGGTAAAGATGTCCCTCGAGCCATTTTTGAATAAAATGCTCTTGTCGAGCAGATGGCTGATATGATAGGGGTTCTCTGGAAAGAGGTTCCTGGACATCTCGAAAAACCTCTCTGGTTGGGCAGACCCCCTCATCATTTCCCATGCAAGCCCCGATTCTGCATCGGTCAAGTCCAGTTTGCCTTCAACAGGCAGTTCAAGGATTTCCCCAATATCCTTATAGGTCAACTTGATGTAGTGGCCTCTGATGTAGCCCTTGATGTAGCTTAGGTTGACCGGCTCATTGGCATGAGCTGGAGGAGGAGGCAGGATCATCCTTGTGTAAAATTCCTCAGCCAGAGAATTGCTGTAGTGGGTGTCGTTGAGTTGGAACAAGGGAAGAAGTCCACATTCAGCCAGATCTTTGAGCAGGGCATCACCAGCAGATGTGCTGATGATAGAGTCTCGGTCGATTGTCATCCCAGGATGATAACTTGACCTGGGAAGGACTCTTATTGGAAGCTCAGCAGCCTTGGTTGGCTTAGCAGAGGCAGAGGATGAAGTAGTGGCAGCAGCCTTTGAGGATTTAAACTTTCCCTACATAATCGGCAGATGTGAGAACAGCATATATAGAAATCGGCAGATATGCATAAATCAGCAGATAAATATGCGATTAGCAGATATTAGCACAAACAGGTACTGTTCAGATTTAAAACCCAAAACATAAGTGTTTTATAAAGAACGTTAAGAACAGTTCATGAACTGGGTTTCAAAATACCTACTGAGTTTGTCAATTTTAAGCAAACCAAATGACATAAAATGAAAACATAATATCACAGAAAGCTCTAAAACATATTTTATACCACATAAACACGATTCAAGCAATAATCGCAGGATTTTACAGTTCATCAATGGCGAACAGTTTGAAACTGAGCAAATTAGGTCAAAATAAAACCGTAAAACTTGATGTAAATGAATTGAAAAGTTGTAGAAAGCCTTACCATTGATGATTGTTAGATTAAAACTCGAAGATTTTAGAGATTTGAGAAGATTTGAGTAAGATTGCAGATAGGAAGTCGGACGGTTTTTGAAAGTTTGAAAATGGCGGTTGTTGAGAACTGTGATTAGTCACTGTACAATTCACCTTTTTATACCTCTGTCAGGTCAATAAACCGTAATTGAGAAAATTTGAAATCCGCATTTATGACTTGCTGAGTCACTGTACGCTTGGCGCACTCAAGGTTGTCTATGTACTCGGCAGAGTTGCGATCGGCTGATCACATAGGCAGTTCAATAACAGCAGTTTATAACTTAAAGAATTTGCTAGAAAAAGTTAAGGATTGAGATCAAGCATACCAAGCTCTCCTCTTAAATATGCAAACCTGGTTGAATCAAGTGGTTTTGTGAAGATGTCTGCTACCTGATTTTCTATAGGCACATATTGCATGCTGATGTTACCTTTTTCAACATGATCTTTAAGAAAGTGATATCTCACATCAATGTGCTTTGTTTTGGAGTGCATGACAGGATTTTGAGAGACTGAGATTGCTGATGTGTTGTCACACATTATAGGACAATCAGTAGTTTTGATCTCATAGTCAACAAGTTGCTTTGTTTGATCCACAGCAATTGTGGCGGCGGCTACCGGCGCTATGTATTACCGGTTGTTGAAGTTGAAACAGAGGTTTGTTTCTTCTGGCCCATGAGACAAGTCTATTTCCTAAGAATTGACATGTCCCACTTGTGCTTTTCTGTCAACTTTACATGCGGCAAAATCGGCATCGAATAGCCTATAAGATTAAAAGATGAATCTCTAGGATACCGATTCCCAAATTGGAAGTATCTATCAAATATCGATGATTCTTTTGGCTTGTAGGTGAGACTCCTTTGGATCAGCTTGAAATCTAGCACAAACACAAACGGCAAACATGATATCGGGCCTACTAGCGATTAAGTATAAAAGTGAACCAATCATGCCTCGTAAAGAGTCATGTCCACTTTCTTGCCCTTCTCATCTTTGTCAAGATGGCGTTAGTAGCCATAGGAGTCTTTGAAGTGTTTGCATTCTCAAGACCAAATTTCTTGATAACATCCTTTGCATATTTGGCTTGATGATGAAGATACCATTTGAACTTTGTTGAATTTGAAGACCAAGGAAAAAGTTGAGCTCCCCCATCATGCTCATCTCAAATTTACTCTGTATAAGCTTTTCAAACCTTTTGCAAAGATTTTCATTAGTAGAACCAAAGATAATATCATCAACATAAATTTGAACAAGTAAGGAATGACCTTTATGTTTCATAATGAAAAGAGTAGTGTCAATTTGACCTCTTACAAAGCCTTGAGATGTCAAGAACTTTGAAAGGGTCTCATACCGAGCTCTTGGAGCTTGTTTGAGTCCATAAAGGGCTTTCCTCGGCTTGTAGACATCTTCTCTTCTTGAGCAATCAATGAATCCAGGAGGTTGCTCTACATAGACTTCTTCTTGAAGTTCTCCATTCGAAAAGCACTCTTTACATCCATTTGATAGACTTTGAAGTCTTTGTAAGAGGCATAGGCCAAGAATAATCGATAGCCTCTAATCTTGCAACGAGAGCAAATGTCTCATCATAGTCAATACCCTCCTGTCTATATCCTTGGGCTACCGTCTTGCCTTATTTCTGGTAATGTTGCCGTTTTCATCCATTTTGTTTCTGAAAACCCACTTTGTGCCAATAACAGTTTGTCCTTTAGGTCTAGGGACCAGTGACCAGACTTGGCATCTGTCAAATTGGTTTAGCTCTTCTTGCATAGCTTCCACCCGACTTGGATCTTCCGAGCTTCATCAATCTTTTGGGTTCAATGTTAGATACAAATGCGGTAGAATACATGCATTCATTCCTTGAAGCTTGTCTAGTTTGAACGCCGGCATTAAGATCTCCAATGATTTGAGTGATAGGATGATCTTTTACTTCCTAACTTCAGTTTGAACTTGTCCTATTGCATCGAGTTGGATTCTTGAGAAGTAGAAGTGGCTGAAGCTTGGTTTTCTAAGGATAGGTTAATTCCAAGGTAGGTTGTATGACTTACGGTGTGGAAGGCAAAGTGGATTCGGGGTTTTGAGTTTTCATTTGTTGGTTCATTTGAGGATTCTAACAAGTTGACTCTTGGAGGATCTTGTGAAGAAGGAGGATCGGCGGATCGGGACTTGGGCATTACACTGTCTCATACTCATCAGAATCATTAGTAACCTTAGGAGCCAAATGTGGCCCAATAAAATCAAATTCATCAAAAGAAACATGTACAGATTCAACAACTCTAAGTGAAGTTTTATTGTAAATTCTATATGCTTTTGAAAACTTGGCATATCCTAGAAAAATTCCTTCATCACTTTTGGATTCAAATTTACCTCTATGTTCTCTACCATTGTAAAGAACATAGCATTTACACCCAAATATTTTAAAGAATCCAATGTTGGGAGTTCTGCCTCTCCATACTTCATATGGAGTTTTGTTATGAAATTTGTTTATGATAGACCTGTTTTGTGTGAAGCAGGCAGTGTTCACAGCTTCTGCCCATAAATACATAGGCAGTTTGGCTTCAGCAATCATTGTCTTTCCTGCTTCAATGAGAGTTCTGTTCTTCCTTTCAGCAACTCCATTTTGTTGAGGTGTGCCAACAGCAGAGAAATTGTGACCAATTCCATGGTCATCACAATATTTGGCGACACCATTGTTCTTGAACTCTGTTCCATTGTACGATCGACATCGAGATATCATCCGGCTTACGAGTGCGTAGTCTTCGAAGAGTTCGATAATGATGTCATATGCTTCATCTTTGGAGGACATCATCTCTACCCAAGTAAATCTTGAGTAATCATCAACTACCACAAGGGTATACTTGCCCACCAAGACTTGTAGTAGTTACAGTCCAAACAAATCCATGTGCAAGAGCTGTAGAGTGCAGTTGTTGATAGGCAAGGCTTGCTTTTGAATGAAGATTTGTGTAGTTTGCCTAGTTGACATGCTCTGCGAGGTTGTGTGATTCAGGTGATATTTTAGGCAAACCAACAACTAGATTGTCCTTTGATAGCTTCTCCAAGTATTTGAAATTGAGATGGCTAAGCCTTTTATGCCACAACCGGTGTTGTCGGTTGATGACCTTGCAACCAAGCATAGATTTGACTTTCTTCCAACGGCATTAAGGTCAACGGCATAGACATTCCCTTTTGAATCTGTCGGGATAGTTGAACATGTCTCATTGTCCTTTATGAGACATTGACTTGAGGAGAAGCGACAGTTAGTCCTTTATCACGAATTGTGATATGCTCGGCGGTTGTGCTTTAAACCTTCAACTAGAGAGACTTTGTTGATAGAGATTGCCTCGATTATACTTCCATAACCAATGGTCTTCCCTTTTGAGTTGTCTCCAAAAATGGTGAGGGACCCTTTGCTTCAACAATACTTGAGAGAAGATTTGGATCACCGGTCATATGCTTAGAGCATCCTTGTCTAGATACCATAGATCTTTCTCTTCTTCATTGTGACCATAAAGCATTCTGAAATATAGACATTTAAGAATATGGTCCCCTTTTTATTTTTGGGTCCTCAAGGTTAGCAACCTTTTGGGATCCACACCTGTTTAACCTTTGGAGGAGTAAATCCTCTAGATTTAGGTGTGAATCTCAGAAGGCATTCATGAATCTCATGACCATGGCATTTGCAGAAAGAGCATTTGTGAAATCCTTCAACATGAGTAATGATTTCTTTTTGAGGCTTCTTATTATCAGCAGTCTTTGGAATGACCTTTGTGCTGATAACTGGCCTATAGGACTTAGGTTGATAATGCCTTTTCTTATTGATGTAAGGTTTATCATAGGTAGACCTCTTATCAAAAGATTTTGCATTTACAGGCACATGTCCTTTAAGCTTTTTATCAGCAGAATTCACTCCTTTCACCCTTTTATAGGCAGTGTTGGGATCAGCAGTCTTGCCCTTGACAAATTTAATAGGCTTGAGCTGAGTATTCTTTGACTTGCCACTAGTCATCCCTGTTTTCTTAGGGTGACTAATAGTAGGTTTAAGTTGCTCAGACTCCCTATTAGCAGAGTCAATTTTGGCAGATTGCTTGCCCTTGGACTTGTCCTTTGTATTCTTGGGATAAACAAAAGGAACTTTGTTAAAACCAAGTCCTTGCCTTTTGGGAGACTGCTGGTCATAAGAAACTTCTGACCAATTCTTGACAATCACTTGGATGTCTCATCCTTTTGAGAACCAGAAGAACTACCTACTTTGAACTCACTTTGGAAACCAATACCAGTTTTGTCATCTAAAGTTTTCTGGTTTGAGAGAATGGTATCAAAGTTTCCTTTAGAGTTATTCCAAGTATTGACAACCTTTTGAAGGTCATCTTTCTCAGAATTTATCTTCTTGATGTGTTCAAGTAGGAAGTCCACTTTTTCAGTCAAAGCTTTGTTCTCTTTTTGCAATTTGATACTTTCAGCTTACTGTCTATCAAAATCTTTGATCTTAGACATCAAGGTTGATTTCTCAGAGACAGCTAGTTCATGCTTCTTGGCTAGTTTCACATAGGCAGCTTTGAATTTTGAAAACTCTTCCAGCATGTCTTTATTTGCTTTGATGAGCTCTCCCTTTGAAGGTTCATTGAGCTCATCATCATCATCACTGTCATCTTGTTGAAATGGTAGTGACCTCACTGAATCATGTGGTGACTCCCTGGCCATAAGGCATATATTGGCTTCTTTAGCAAAGTCACAGGAGTCATCCTCATCAGTGTCAGTGTCACACCATGTAGGCAGATTGCTTTCATCAATGTCTTCAGCCACCATCCCTTTTTGTTTTTGAAGTTTTGACTCGGGACGTTTCTTGTAAAATTCATACTTTGGCTTAGGACATTTAGAAGCAAAATGACCTGGTTTCCTACAGTTAAAACAAACTAGCTCATTATCCTTTTGATGGTCTGCTGATTTATAATGAGCAGAGCTTTTAGGTTGAGCAGCTGTTCTATGAGGAACGGCAGTTTTGTGAGAGGACTGCCTGTGTGATGATGATTTGTTAAACTTTTTGAAACGTTGATATTTCTTTACAAACATAGCAAATGCTTCGTCAGAAAGAATATCATCACCATCACTGGATGATGTAGATGGGGTTTCATCAGGTGTTGAACATGAAGGTTCATTAGACATGGCTGGTAATGACAAATTTTTAAAACTCTTTTCCATTTCTTGAGCTTGTTGGATCTCAAGCTCATAGACTGAAAGACTAGCATAAAGGTTTCTAAGAGTCAATTTGTTTAAATCTTTTGACTCTTTCATGGCGATGATTTTAACATGCCATAAAGCGCCTAGTGCATTCAGAAATCTCATGTTTATTTCTTTCTTTTCATACTTCTTTCCTAAGGAATAGCAAGAGTTGACTACCTCATAGAATCTGTCATAGGCACTTCGCAGAGATTCTTTGGGATCCTTTTTGAAGGAGTCAAACTTCTGGATGCAGGTGTATAATTTGTTGTTCTTTGTCTCACTATCACCTTCAAGATATGCAAAGATGGCTTCCCACATCTCCTTTCTTTGTGTCCGGGTTGATAATCTGGCGATAAGTGCTTATATCAACACGGTGGTGATGATGTTGATGGCCTTTCCATCCAGGGCATCATTCTTTCTGTCTTCATCATCCCACTCTTCTTCGGCTTTGGTACTTCGGGTTCAGCGTTGGATCTACCGCGGCCGGTGTATTCGGCTTCATTGGAATTACGGTCCATCGTAACACATTTCCACAAACGTTTATCAATTGAGTTCATATGTCTTTTGACTTTATCTTTCCAGATGTCAAAGTGAACTTCATCCAAGACAGGACAATGGTTCACGTTTGAAGTTTCCAACATTTGGTGAGCAGCCATGATCTTAAATCTCTCAAGAGGTTAATCTCGGAAAAACAAGTTTTCAAAGAGTTAAGCTCTGATACCAATTGTTAGGTCCAAGGTTGCTCAAAATAGGCTAGAAGGGGGGGTTGAATAGCCTATGTCCAATTTTTGAAGATTGATTCAAAATTCTGCTTCACTTTAAGTTTCAAAAGATTTGCAGGCGGAAGTCTTGTGAAGTATAGGACAAGTTGAGAATGGCTGATCTTCACAGGTCAAGATCAGCAGTTCTCAACAGTTTGGAAATCTGGAAATTTAAAGCAACACAAACAATTCACAATCACACACAAGTAGACAAAGTATTTAATATGGTTCACACTTATAAATAAGTTCTACGTCCACAACCAAAGTGGTCAACTTTGGATTTGAAAATCGTGTACTAAGTTTTTCCACTAGATATTTTACAAACTAAATCTCTAATTGATTGTGTACAAAAATTTTGTTGACCAAGAGTTTGTGTGGGAGAATTGATATCTATATGATACAATTCTCGTGAGCTATGAAAAGCAAGGTGTTGCAATCAATGAAGAGCCTTTAATGGACTTAGACGTCTAGGTGTGAAGCTCTTCAATGAATGTATACAGATAGGACGTTTAAGCTTTTAAGAATTTGAAGACAATGGAGATTCAGTAGTTGGAGTAGTTGAAGAGTGTTGAATGCAGCAATGAAGTCTCCTTTTATATGCAGGAGGAAGCTTGGAGCCGTTGGTGATTTTCAAACTTGAATTTTAAGAGCAATTAATGCTCTAATCTGGTTGTTGACTCCTGATAGGCTGTCCTGCAATTTGCAGTCTGTCTCCTGACTCTTTGCTAAAAATAGGTGATCTGCGCTTGCAGGAGGAATGTCCTTTTCTGAGTGTATGCCAAGAATGGAAACCTTCATTAATTGATAATTGCAGGTTAACGTTGTATCGCAATTAATGAGGTCTTCAAGTTAGGACATGTCTTTGGCAGACGACTATCGGACGTTTTTGGGGTTCTTCAACATTGCTGATGAAGCTTGGCTGATACGAGCTTGTCCGATATCCAAAGGAAGACTGCTGATGCAAAATTTGCCTATTGTGCAGAGGACGTCCGATGTCCTATAGGCTATCTTCTTCAAGACTTATACAATTAGCAACCCTAAGCTATTCAAGCTATGCCTAAGTACAAGTTGCCACACTAACAGACACGCAGGCCCATTAGTCACCTTGTCTTAGACTTAGGTTATGGATTCAAGCAAATCTAAGCTAAAATACAACACAAATGCTTCTACAAAACAGAGGAAAGAAATTTTTTTTAAAATACTTTCGTCAAAAAGTCACATTTCGTACTGGAATAAAGTAATCCAAAACAATACTTACAAAACAAATCACACTTTAACTCTACTAACAAAACAAAAGCAAATAGGACATGAGCAAATGGATTGGACGAAAAAACTTACTGTATATCTTCCACATCCCATATCTCCCCTCATTTTCTCTGCATCCATGACATTCTCTTGTTTAAGAGTAAAACCCTAACTTTCGCTTGAACTTTTTAAAAAATCTGTATGATGATCGTATGAAGACTAAACTGACGTTTGGTGATGTTTGATCCCTTCGTACAGGTAGCAATTAATTCGTTGCACAAAAGGCCCCTATACTTAAGTAACTAAGATTGATTAATTTACCCTTGGGCTAAATCACGTGAAACGCACGTGATTCCATTTAATGGCAAAAAATAGACGGCAATGGACGGAAAGACCAATTGCGTCAAGAAATTGAGTTCAGGGACCGCTGGCGTGGGGTTGGGACCAATCCCAAAAAATTTAAAAAGTACAGGGACCATTTGTGTAATTTGCCCTAATAATTAATGTAAAACATAAGGAGGAGGTGGCCGCAATAGAAAGTGCATCTACCATCTTCATGTGTGATGCGGAGCAAGAATGCCAACCTTTGGATCTTACATATTGCATAGTGCATTCACATTTCTAATGACTCAACTGAACTGAAGATCCTTCAATCGTCCAAGTAATTTCAACCTTCTTTTAGAACCCCTTTAATTTTCAGATAAGGTAACAAAGTAGTCATAGCTATTTCATTCATAATAAGGTTGAGCCTTTGGTCTTCCGTAACTATCGCATTCATAGATAAGTCATAGCTATCGCATTCATAGATAAGTCAAACAGTATATAAATTTAGGAGTATACTTATTTAGGAACGCATGGAGTAGTAATTTTATGGGTTAATTACACCATTAGTCCCTTGACTATGAATTATTCCACCAGTAGTCCCTTAACAAATTTTTTTAAAAAATTTTAGCTCCTTGACTATGAAAATTAGACACGGTTGGTCCTTTTGTTGGATGCCGTTAATATTTTTTCGTTAAGTCCGTCATGTGCCCATCACGTGCCTTTGGTTAAGGGTATTTATGGAATTTTATGTGCAAAGATATTTTCTAATACTTAAAACAATATATTCTTTTCTCTCTCCCCCTACCCCCTACCCATAACATCTTAGCCCCTATCCCTCCATTTTCTATCCCTGTTTCTGACTTCCACCCCTCTTCACACCCCAGCTCCGGCATCCCAGCCCTCATCCCTCTATTTTCTCTCAAGCTAGTTAGAGTCCAGACTAGTAGAAGTGAAGACCCACCAGTGATTGCACCAGTGATTGCACCCATCACTCCCCCCCCCCACCCCTAACTCCAGCTCCAGTGAACCTCTCTGTCAAAGAACTCTCTCTCTCTCTCTCTCTCTCTCTCTCTCTCTCTCATATTCTTTCTCTCTCTAAAACTCTCTGTCAAAGAAGAGACCGTTTCATCCATCCTGTGGAGATTCCCTGACGACATTTACTGTAGACCACGTCCTCCGTCGAAAGTTCGATCCCAGCCTTTCCTGTTTGATTCGTCGATCCCAATTTTGTTATGGGAATTGAGGACGAAGATTCAGATCTTTGTTTTGATTTCTATTTCATCTCTGGGTTTCGATTGTAGATTTGGGTTTGATTTTCGTTTTGATCCGAACTCTTTGAGCAAATGGAGATGGCTAGACGGCTAGGGTTAGGGTCGTACTCTCTATGGCTTTGGTGGTTAGACGACTAGGGTTAGGGTTTTGAGCAATGTTGATTTGTCTTATTTGTAGCGGTGGGTTTGAAAGTTGAATATGTTTGGATAATTTGAAGGAAGTAATTGAAAATAGTTTGAGTGATTTGAGTTTTATACGCGGTAAACGCAGCCCCCTTTAATGCGCTAAACGCAACCCCTCCCCCCGACGAAATTACTAACTTGCCCTTTTCTCTATTTTATTTTTTAAATCTTTAAAAACTAAACCTTAAATTACAGTTTCCCCCCTAATTTTGAAAAATTTAAAACTGCCCCCCTGAGCTTTTTTAGCCTTACAGCCGCCCCCTCCCCCTAATCAACCCGATAAAATTACTAAATTGCCCTTATTTTTTCTATATATAGAAAGGACTTCCAGCCTAACAAACTCACAATTTTCAGTTTATCTCTCTAAACTCAACATATTCTCTCTCTCTAGAAAGCTCTTCAACTCTCTCATTAGTTTTCTGCATTAAAGGTATGTTTTTCATATACTTTGTATTAAATGAATTTTTTATTTAGTTATTTGTTTTGAATATATATGTTTTATGCATATTTTTGTGTTAAATATGAATTTTGTGTTGTTATTATTGTGTTATAATGTACCATTTAGACAAAAAAAAAATTTTTGGGACATATGCGCCTGGATCATGCGCATGTACAGGATGACATGCGCATGGTACAAGCTCATGTTGCACGATTTTTTCGATTTTAATTAAAAAAAAATTAAAAATTTTGAAAATTTTTACCACATGCGCCTGTACCATGTGCATGGAATCTTGTACATGCGCATGGTCTGGGCGCATGTACAACATTCCAGGCGCATGAGGCAAATTTTTTATTTTTTTATTTTTGCACTTTAACCCTTGTATTTGTCCATTTTTAAAATTGTTTCATTTCACCCCCTGAGTTTGTTAGTTTCGTTAAATTGAATGAAATTTTGCATTTTACCCCTTGAGATTGTTAGTTTTGTTAAATTGAATGAAAATATGCAATTTACCCCTTGAGTTTGTTAATTAAGTTAAAATTTTTAGGTATATGAAAATGTTACACTTTTAATTGCATTATATGGTTAAATAATTATTAATATCTTAATATTAAATTTTTATGTGATTTATTAAATGTTACACTTTATTCCTAATTATTGCATTATGCTTAAATAATTATTAATAATATCTTAATTATTAAATGTTACACTTTATTAATATTTAAATATTAATAATTAATAATATTTAATTTTTATGCGATTTATTAAATGTTACACTTTATTTCCAACTGCATTATGCGTAATATATTATTATGAGAATATTATATATATATATATATATATATTTAAAATTGAATTTTTTTTGTGTCATGTAGATGTCTGATGATTGTGGAAAGAGGGTTATGGAGAACAGCTTGGATTACGAAGGGCGGGCCAAGGATCGACGTGTATTTGCGTCTGCCCGAGCAAGAGAGGACCGCCGGAGACAGCGACAGGCACAGATGGATGAGGAGCCGGTCCCGCCTGTCGTACTTACCCCGACTCCTGTTCAGTGGCATGGCTATCAGCCTACTCCGGTTCCATTTGGGGTAGGTTTTGATGCAACCTCCTCAGTTGGAGATTCAGCTTCATGGGGTGAACATTACTCGCACTCTCCCGCAACGACCAATGAGGAAGATCGTCTTAACGAAGAATTTATTCGGCAGTTAGACGATAATATTGAGTCGGATATTGACTTACCTGAACCTATTCCTCGTGGTCGTCGTTATGGCCCTAGTAGTGGTCGTCGCCCTAACCCTAGTAGAGCTGGCACTAGTAATGGAAGCGTGAGCGACAGTGACGATTGGAGGTTGAGGGAGCCACAAGACGGAGGCCCCCAAATCATCGACTTATTGCTTGGTTTTCTTGGGCATATCTCATGCGCTTTATGGACCCGACATATGGTAATAATGACTTAACTATATCTAATTTTTACTTAATTCGAATTATATTTGTCATTACATAGAAATTATATTTTTATTGATGCTAATATGTATTTACGTTTTTTTTTTTCTATGTTTAACAGAATAGACCTCCTTTATTGGGACTCCACGGTGGCGATCGGATGTATAAGTGGAGTCTAAACAATTTTAGGGCCACAGAAAAATATGAAGCAACGGGCTTGGCGCATTTGCAGAAATGCATGTTTCCAAACGTGAACATGCCTTTGATTTCTGCTTTCGTGGAAAGATGGTGTCCAGAGACCAACAATTTTCATCTTCCATTTGGGGAGATGACGATCACTCTCCACGATGTCTGGTATCTTTTACAGATACCTGTAGCTGGGTTCCCTGTCATGGGAGATATCAGCTTATCTGAGTTGAGGCCAAGGATAGGGGGTCTATTAGGGTGGACGGCTGATCAAGTGAATGCTGAATTCAAGACTCATTTGATCAAGCTTAACACCATCTAAAAAGAGTGTGGTACGAGCGGGCCAATGGTCGGTCCAGAACAAAAAGCGACTGCATATTTGTTGTCGACGTTGGGTGCGTCACTCTTCGTCGACAAATCAAAAACTTCAGTCACCTCACAACTTCTGCCATTCTTGGACCCATTGAGGGAGGTGCCCAACTATGCTTGGGGCACAGCTGCGTTAGCATATCTATACCGTCAGCTCGGTATAGCATCTCGTCGAGATACAACGCAGATAGCTGGATGTCTGACTCTGTTGGAAGTAAGTTTTACTTGTTGGTTTAATTTATTAATTTGGAATCATTTGTATTTATTTTAATTTATTATTTATTAAATTGTTTTCGATTAGGGTTGGATATATGAGTACTTCCCAGAGTTCAGTCATGGGCATGTAGAAAATTGGACAACGGCAAGTCCCTACGTAGCGCGTTGGCGCACGGCTACGTCGAGAAATAGGGAGCCCATCGGTACTTTGGATATGTACCGAAGACGACTTGATCAGTATACTGCTCAAAAGGTAAGATAAAATACTCCCCTATAAATTTAAATTATTGAGTTTCTTATTTTTTTTTCTTATGTTAATATATAGTTATTTTTTTTATTAACATGTTAATTTATTTTATTCAAATTATATGTTATTAATACAGGTTGTATGGCTTCCGTATCACCATGACCCGACAACGACCATCCCGATTAGTCTGTTTTGGGGGTTCATCCACTATAGAACTATTACGGAGGCATACATGCCCGAGCGGTGTTTACGACAATTCGGGTATATACAGACAATCCTGCCTGCTCCTCAAGTCCCTACCAAGGTATATTTGGGTTTGAACCTAAAGTTATATGTGGTGGAGCACGATCCAAACAGGAGAAATTGGTATTTGTGGCAAGCCCACTGCATTACGCCCGAACATTTTGGGTCATTTAGGTGTAGTGATCCTAGTGATGCGATGCCCGGGTATATGAGGTGGTTTATGCCCTGATCTCATCATCGGGTTGTCAGACCTGATTCCAGTGATGTCGTTGATGAAAGACCTCCGCCACCTAGTCGGATGCCTCTAGCAGCTATGAGTATTAAAATCTTCAAGATATTCATGGCGCATTTATTATTTATTGTTACGAATATTTGTTTTGACTATTCTTGTCTAATTTTGTATTACAGTGAATGCAATATTTAGGTAACCAGGCTAACAGTACTTGATGCCTCGCGTACGGGGTGACGAGAATTACGATGAGGAAGAGTTCGATAGAGCTATCATAGATATATGCCACCACCTGCATGATTGGATGTAGTTATATTTTGGTTTGTGTACTTGTTTTAAATTATTTAAAATGTTAGGATTGATGTAATATTTTAGTTTAAGGACTTCCTTTATTGTATCTAATGAAGTTTATTTTCTTACTTTAGTATATTGCAGGGTGGATGAATAATTATTTGTTATTACATTAACAACTCAATAAAATAGCAGCTAAATTAAGAAAAAAAACTACTTAACAGAATATGAGTTTAAAAAGATTTCATTAACAAACAAAATATCATACAGTTTGACTCAACTCAAACCAGTAGAGATCTTTTTGAGGAATCCATAGATGTTCCCACAACTGGATGTCTGGATCACAAATCCTTTGCCACTGTGGCCACCCGGGTGGCATCGGCGCGCAGGGCCTCAAATTAATTTTAATAAAATGTTCTGCACCATGAACCAGCGCAAGGGTAATATATTCAGTTGGCGCTGTTTGTCCACCAAGACGTGGTTGTAGAGGCAAGAAATGCTGGCACCCTACCTGTCTTGAAAAACACTGTAAGATTCGCTGATACCGCGTTGCAACCACCAGTCCTAGATCGGTCAAACACAACTAATGTCGCTGTGGAGCCGTAGCCTCGTGATAGTCACATATGCGAACAGCTCTCATAAGAGTTTCTTTTGTCAAAACTCTCCAATAAAAACCCCAATTTTTGAACATTTCCTGAACTAGCTCGCGTCTCACCAAGTCCCACATTTCCTCGTCGCCATACACACAAAGGGCAATACATCTAAAACCACAATGCCCATCTCCCTTTACGTTAGTATGTCCAATAATATACTTCAGAATCCAATGTGGAACATCGGTTGGGTATGGAAAATCAGTGTTAAACGTATTCGCATCAGTACTCATAGATCTACGACCTTGTCCTTTACTAGGTTCTGGAATCGAAGTTGACATGGGATCTGGTCGCTGACTACCTGAGTATTTCTTATCGACATATTCCCAATCGGATGGGTCCCTCTTCGTCGACTTCCTGTTGGGAGGGCGCCCTTTGTGTTTCTTATCTGTATCATGTTCTCCTAACTCAGACGTGTGTCTACGGATGACATTCCCTATCCTGGTAGAAAGCACGACCTTGTCAATATCTGATTGTGGACCGATATCAGACAATAGATCTCTGATCAAATCATCACCACTGCATCTTGTCGTGGATAATTCCTCAGTCGCCTTCATATCTAAAGTCCTCCAGTAAATATTGATATCTGTAGGATCAAACGGGATTAGGTTGCGTTGCGCCTCAATCATCTCATGAAGACATGGTAAGCCGGGGACGATTGCAGAATGCATCGATCGATGTCATACCCTTCGAGTTTGTTAGCCTCCTTTAGTGTCTCTAGCTTAATCCACTCCTCGTTCATCAACTCGAAAGCCTTATGAGATACACCGCATGCAAGTTATCGAAACACGAAGCTTTTTTCAGTTAGAGTATGGACAACTGTGCGCGATTGCTCGAATTGAGCCTTTATCTCGTTCAGCTGTAACTCAATATTGTTGTGTAGCTTCAGAAATATTATGTCGAAACCCCCAGTTGCTGAGCCTAACCATCTCTTTAGCTACGAATGAGTACTCTCGACCCTAGATGACACAATATTGGGCACATTTATTAATACGAGATGATAAAAATGTATAATATATTTTAACTTCTAATAAAGAAAAATTCATTTTAGTTTATATAAATTAAATATAATACCTGTTTGTCGTAGTATTCCCAAAATGTAAAATATCTTTGGTCCACGCAGTACAGAATTTCTTCTTGTATGGTACCAACCATTCTCTCATCACGTAATTCACTAACCCATACTTGTTAGCCCATATTCCTACCAACGAAGCCAGATGTGCTTCAAATTTCTCCTCTGTTCTTGCATCAACAATTTTATGCCACCTAGACATAAATACTGGAGAAAAGTCTTTAGTCTTCGTGCACTGAACCACATGTTTCTCCATATTCTTTGATATATGTCTTTTACATAACATATGTTGGGCATCGGGAAAGAAATGTTGAATTGCTTTCATTAAAGCCAACTCCCTGTCAGTGAGAAAAAGCTTTGGATAAATCTCCAAAAGTGCAAACAACTGATGCAGCGTTCCCAAAACCAACATGAAAGAATCAGTGGTCTCGTCATGAATGAAGGCGAAAGCAATGTGGAAATTTTTACCGGTAGGTACCACCCCAATAATCTCCAACAACGGCAAGTTGTACTTATTTGTTTTGTACATTGAGTCCAAAATGATAACGTAAGGAAACTTTTGTAACTAAACCATTGATGTTGGGTGCATTAACATGACATGTTTGAGAGTAACATCATCATCTTGAAATTCTTCCCAATGGTGGTAGTCATTGTCATACATCAGTTTGAAGAAATGTTGCATTGGTGTTGCTTCACCCATGCCATCCCTTTTTATTTTCTGTACCAAATTCTGCATTTGACGTAGCGAGCTAACATTATCGGGATCTGTATTATGCAGATGATTGAGAATTTGCTTTGGCTTCATATTGTCTTGTGTAAGTTGTTTAACGACTTCATAATCGTCTTTCAGTGACGTTCTCGATCTATGCCACTGTCCATACTTAGTAAGTGGGTGGTTGTGTCGACGATTGTCGCCAACGTGCACTTTCCAAAGATTACCACCAAGTTGTTGAACTGCAGTAACCTCAAATAGACATCCTATTTTCTTCGAACCGCATTTTTTTCTTTGACTTATATCAGCATCTCCAGTTACTCTGGGAGTTCCACTTCTTTCGCAACCAAAACAAACAATTTTCTTTTCATTTCTACTTCTATGCCGCTAAATTATCATATGCATGTTATTTAGGTGTCTTGTAGAAAGAATCCATTCCCCCACCAGCACTAAACTCTGAAATATTGTTTCTGTAACAAAGCACACGCTAACATCCGGATAAATTGTTTCATCTATAGGGGAATCCTGTAATTATTTAACCGTGTATAAGCAAAATTTAATATTAATATTAATTCAATTAATCGTCCCAAACAAATAACATAGGCCACAAATAATTATTTAAGCAATTATAATCAACATTTAATAATAATTAACAAAATGTAAATAATACAACTAATAATAATATTAATTCATTTAATAGACCCAAAACTAATAATTATGTAACATAAAAGTTTACAAAGTTAAATTAAGGGGGGAAATTATAAATTTCTATTTACTTAAACATTTAACGAAACTAACTTACTCATGGGGTAAAGTCAATATTTAAATATTAATAAAGTGTAACATTTGAGGCTAAATATATATTTAAGCATAATTATTTAAGCATAATGCACAATGCAATAATTGGGAACAAAGTGTAACATTTAATAAATCACATAAAAAAAATAAAATTAAGATAAATTATTTAAGCATAATGCAATGAGTAGGAATAAAGTGCAACATTTATTAATAAATCACATAAAAATTAAATATTAAGATATTAATAATTATTTAATCATACTGCCTATGAAAGTGTAACATTTTCATAAACCTCAAAATTTTAACTTAATTAACAAACTCAGGGGGTAAATTGCATATTTTCATTCAATTTAACAAAACTAACAATCTCAAGGGGTAAAATGCAAATATTCATACAATTTAACGAAACTAACAAATTCAGGGGGTGAACTGAAATAGTTTCAAAAATAGATAAATACAAGGGTTAAAGTGCCAAAAAAAATAATAATTTGCTACATGCGCCTGTACCAGGCGCATGAAATCTTGTACATGCGCCTATATCATGCGTTTGTACAAGATTCCATGCGCCTGGTACAAGTACATGTAGCATTTTTTTTTAAAAAAAAAATCAGAAATCATGCAACATGCGCTTGTACCATGCGCATGGAATCTTGTACATACGCATGGTCCAGGCGCATGTGCCCCAAATTTTTTTTTTTTTTTTATATTTAACACAAATAACTAAGCAAAAAAATATACAATTTCGAAGCAAATAACTGAACGCACTCAATTTAATTAACACAAAGTCGAAAACATATTAACTGAATAATTTAAACAAAATTACCTATGAATTGTCTGAACTAGATCCCCCTTTCAAGTTATTAGCCGAATTAGTAGACATTTGGACAAAAAAAATTAAAGTGTTGAGAGAGAGAGAGAGAGAGAGAGAGAGAGAGTAATCAGAGAGATAGATAGTAGATGAAAAAGAAAATTCATCTATTCCTTTTTTAAAAAAAATTAAGGGGTCTAAGTGTAAAATCTAATGGGGCTATTTTAAAATTTTAGGGGCCTAAGTTATAGGGGGCGGCTGTAAGGCTAAAAAAGCTCAGGGGGTAGTTTTAATTTTTTTAAAAATAGGGGAAAAACTGTAATTTAAGGTTTAGTTTTTAAAGATTTAAAAAATAAAATAGAGAAAAGGGTAAGTTAGTAATTTTGCCAGGGGGAGGAGCTGCGTTTAGCGCATTAAGGGGGGCTGCGTTTAGCGCCACTCTTTGAGTTTTCATGGAAGTAATTTAAGTGATTTCTTGAGTTTGGTGGTGGTGGTGGACTGGCAGTTTGAGAAGATGGGTATTAGGGCTTCTTTTTTTTTTTTTTTTCTTAAAGTCTTCTATATGAAATTATATAAATACCCTTAACCAAAGGCACGTGATGGGCACATGATGGACTTAATGGAAAAATACTAACGGCATCCAACAAAAGGACCAACCGGGACTGTTATAAATCTACTGCTTTCCTGTCAGACTCCCATATACAATTTGTAGTGAAACAATTTTTTTTTAAAAAAAAAGATTTGATTTGGGTATAAAGACGAACAAATTACATTTAATTTGTTTTGCTTAAGATTGGCTCGAGTTCCTTCAAACTTACTACAAGGATGACAATAATAATTAATGTAAAACATAAGGAGGCGGGGTGGCCGCAATAGAAAGTGCACGTACTACCATCTTCATGTGTGATGCGGAGCAAGAATGCCAACCTTTGGATCTTGCATATTGCATTCATATTTCTAATAACTCACCTGAACTGAACATCCTTCAATCGTCCAAGTAATTTCAACCTTCTTTTAGAGCCCCCTTTAATTTTCAGATAAGGTAACAAAGTAGTCATAGCTATTGCATTCATAGATAAGTCAAACAGTATAATAATTTAAGAGTATACTTATTTAGGAACAAATGTAGTAGTAATTTTATTAACAAAACTTTTTGATATTTTATTATATACTTTTAGTATTTCATATATTGCACTAACATGACAATTTTTTTATGGAGTATGTATTAAGAACGTTATATATTTTTGAAAATAATAAAAATTTAGAAATAAATAATTAAACAAAAAAATTAAGACTATTTTTTTAGTCGGTAGAATTACTATTAAAATGTTGACCCAAGTGGATTCCCCAAGTTACCCCATATCTTTTTGTTTTGGCCGGATAAGCTAACTACTTACTTGGAAATCAAAGACTCAAAAGTCAAAAGTCCTGAAAATTTGACCAAAGAGCCTTGACAGGTTATTTTTGAGTGAGATCCGACTCCTCTTGTTGGCAGCATGTATATACACCAAGTAAATTATATACCAAGTAAATTAATCCAATCCCCCATTTCAAAATTAAATTTATATAGGATGTAAAACTACTCAAATATTACTCTATCTTCATTTCAAAATACAAGGAAAGGCTTGATTAATTAATAATTCAATATTTATTGGTTATTTTACATGTTTTTATTCAATTAGAGAAAATAAAACAATGGAGTAGCATTTTTATAGCATCCAAGATTCGTACGATTTGATTTCTCGCTCTCCAACAAAGAAAGGAAGAAAGAAATTATTTAGCATTAACTTGGAATGCTATCTATGTGAGAAGAAGGATAGCTATGCCAATGCAGTAGAACCCGGCCTAAAGTCGTGCTTGGTAGAATATTGACCATCTGATCTCACAAAGAGAGCGACTTTGGTCATTGTGGTTGTGTAGCTTTTGAACTGAAAAAACATAATAATAATAATAAAGAAACGACACTAAAGTACTCTATATAATTAATGCATCTGCTTTGAATTGGAGTATTAATTTTTTGAAAAATAACTAAATTTTAGTTAAATATCTATTCAAAAATTAGTCAAATTAACTGTAAAAATTTAGAGCATTGTGTGAATTGTTTAATACGTAGGGAGTATTAATTTAAAAAATTTTAAAAAAATCATAACCAAGAAACACACGTCCAAATTTGAGTCAATATGTATAAATTATTTTTGAGAACTCATAAGTCACAACAAACACGAGTCTTATTTTTTTAATTATCTTTAAATGAAAAGCCAGCCATACAATGTAAGACTAGGAGAAAATCTTAAGTGATGAGTGGTCATCATGAGAAATTATTTTGTGCGATCATCGTCAATGACATCAAAGTCGAATCATTTTACTTAATTGATACGGTGTGGTGTGACTTTCTACTTTTATTTATTTATTTATTTATGAACATGCATGATAATGTCTTTATAGTTACCCAAATAACTGATATATGAGTAAATATATGCAAGTAACTCACTGGAACTCCAAATTTTACTCTAAAACCTTATGGAAAGGAATTTAATCTATCCACAATAATACATTTTGTAGAGAACTGTATAGAATATATATATATATATATATATATATATATATATGCATTGAAATATTATATTGCACAAAATAGTTGTAATATTTTGCATAATGCATACACATCAAGTCAAGTGCCAATAACACCTTAGCTTATTACCATGTAATCCCACATCCTAAAGATAAAAGTCACATTTTGTCTTTTGGTTTGTTTCTGATCAAAAAAAGTCGTATTTGTAAAAGTTTAAGCATCAATCTTTTACTCCCTCCGTCTCTAAAATTAACTTGATTATTAATATTGGTATAGTGTCTAGTTTCCTTTAATGGTCTGTGGCTCATAATTAAAACAGAGAGAAAAAATAAAGGTAAAATAATAAAAGTAATGTCCTAAAAAAGAAAAATTCAAACAATACAATTATTTTTTTTCAAAAAATTCTTTCTTTAAGAGCCCGTTTGGTGCAGCGTTTACAAAACGCAGTGTTTTAAAAACGCAGCGTTTTAAAAAACGCAGTGTTTTAAAAACGGAGGTCTTTCCTTATAAATACGTTTGGGATATCACTTCAATACGTAGCTTTTTTTTCCTAGTAGCGTTTTAAAACTGCGTTTTGGGAAAAAGGGAATTCAGCGTTTTAAAACGCAGCGCGTTTGAAAACGCGTTCAGCAGATATTGAAACACATTTTTTGCAAATAAGCAGCGTTTTATCCCTGCGTTTTGGCCAAAACGCTCAACCAAACGGGCTCTAAAAACATGATAATGTCATTAAAGAATATACTCCCTAGTTCCTCCGTCTCAAAAAAGTAGTAATTCTTTTTCATTATTAGAAAGTCAAACTATAACAATATCAAATTACTATTCCCTTCGTCCCTAAGTTATTACTATTTTTCTTTCATTTTTTGTTCGTCCTAAAATAATTATCTTGTTTGAAAATTTATCTTTTTAGGACATTACTTTTACCATTTTACCCTTACTTTTTCCCATACTTTAATTAATGATCACATACACATAGGCATTAGAGGCGTAAGTGGTTCGATTTGAGCAAAAACCGTAAACCGAACCACCCCTAATGGTTTTAAAATTTTCAAACCGAACCGAACCGAACCGATCGGTTCGATTTGGTTTGGTTCAGTTCCGCGGTTTAATTATTTAAATATTAAAAAAAACTTTTAATTTTTAAATTTTTTTACCTTTCAAATATATAAATATATATATATTTATATATATATATATATAAATTATATATAGTTTATATAAATATATATATATAATTATTAAATTAAATGGTGGTGGTTCGGTTCGGTTCGGTTTGGCACCAAAAACCGCAAACCGAACCGAATCGCTCGGTTTACAAAATTTTCAAACCTAAACCGAACCGTCCTAATCCTAAACCAAACCAAACTGGCCGATTCGGTGGTTCGGCTGTTCGGGCTTACACCCCTAATAGGCATTAAAGGAAATTACATATTATATCAATATTAATAATCAAGTCAATTGTTTTTTCTTAATTCATGTGTCGGGACAAACAAGACAATAATTAAGGGACGGAGGGAGTATTTAACATACATTTATTATGTCTTATGCAAAAAATTCAATCATTAATATAATATTAAAAATATTATCAATAATATTTTTTAAAATTTTATAAGAATAAATAATTTTTAATTATAAATCTTTGAATAAAATTTAATCAAGTTATCCCAGAAAAGTTAAAAAAATATTTTTTTGAGACGAAGGATGTGTAATTTTAGTACAATTTAGAGAAAATATAAAGATCCAAGAGTACCATATTAAAAAGTTTACTTTGTAAAATGCAACTCAAGGAGGGAGTAATAGATAAGGGTACTTTCACTCCTTTGTGTTTCTTTCTTTCAAAATACTAGGGGACTAACAACATTTTGGACTTAAAAAATATCAAAATTGAAAGTTTCATAACACAAAAACGAACAAGATTTAAATTCAAAATTTATGGTCTTTTTCTACCAAACCATGGATAATTAAGAAAACATAAAACATTCCCATATAGTCAAAAATTGAAACCAACTTTTGAATTTCTGTTCATGAAAAAGATGCTCTTATGTATGTAAATCCAAATGAATTAACCAACCCACCATAGCCGAAAACAAAATGGAACCATCACATGCACATGTATATATCCATCCAAAAATGCAATAAAAACAAAAATTAAGTATCACGCCTGGGGTGAAACCTTCGATTCATGATTCGACGTGGCGGCTATCATCACCGTTGGCTGCATCGACCCTCCCCCTCCTCCTGCTACGAAACCCTCGCTCTGTTTGCTAGTCACGTGGCAATCCGTTGGAGAAACTTGTTCTGGGGGAGAGGGAAATACCGGCACAAATGTATAAACCGTCTGTTCCCGGTTCCCCACCACTCTATGCATTCCACCGTACGGCCCGATTTGATAGTATCCCGTGGCGGCTGGGACTGGCACCCGGTAAAATAGCGGCGCCCCGTACGCATACCCGCCAGGTGTCACGTTACTGTCACGTGAGTAAGCATCCGGCAAAAGCCCCACCCCTTGTGCCTCAATTCCCTGAATCTGCTTCGGCTTCGGCATTTCCGCTCCGTCACGTGGATCCGAATCGACATTCTCGGGCGAAACCGTATCCGAATTCTTCGAAGCCTCGGTATTCGGCGTAGTAGTAGTGCTAGTAGCAGCAGCGGCAATGGTATACTCCTTATCGAATCCAAATAGAAAGTCCGGAGTCGTCGCCGGTCTGTCAGCCGAGAAGAAAACGAAAAGTCGGAACCTCGCCGGCTTGGTAGAAATCCGGTGCATGCGATCGTACTCAAACATCATGTTCTCCAAATCAGCATCGTCGAATACGGAAATCAAAGCGTCAAGATCTTCTCCAGGCAACTGATACTTCAAGCGGAAAGGAAAATTCGAATCGCAAAGAGAATGCAACTTAGCAATTAGGTTTGGAAACCTAATAGTCCGATCGACGGTCAAGATCTTGGTATCGCCGCCGATGTAAGCGAGTTGGTGGTCGGTAGGCCTAGGATGAATTTTTCCGCCGTAACTGCACATCAATTTCACCTTGTAGTTGGAGTTGTCGCCGCCGCCATAGGAAATGTTTGCGTGCTTCTCTTTCTCCATGGGAGGGCCGGTAGAGGTGTTCTAGGATACGTAAAATATATGGGATTTTGAGAGGAGGGAGGGGGAAGAGGAGAGGATTTAGGGTTTATCTAGTGTACGATCACGGTGCATGTTGAGTGATGGAGGCCTGGGCAAGAGCAAGTGATTTTGTGGGTTGTATTTGTACGTTTGCCATGGTATTTTTGGTTTGGGACTGAAAATGCAAGTGTTGGAAGGGGTTGGTTGGGTCCACACGGAGAGCAGTTCCGCGTGTTTTCACTTCACTGTTCAGGGGATTGAGGTGGGATTGGTGGAACGCTGGTAATCGATTGGAATTGAGGGGGGAAAGTTTTTTTAAGAAGGAATTTTGACTGATATAACCAGGATTACGATTATTTTCCCTTTTTAAAAAAATTTGGAGACTTATAGAGTATAGGTGTAAATTTAAATCGCCCAAATGCGAAAACCAAATTAAGCTTTTAGTTCGATTTTATGTTAGGACGGTTCGGTTATGATTTAAAAATTTTATAAATTGTTTGATTTTTGTGATTTTTGGGGTGAAATCAAACTAAACTAGAACAAACTAAATCATTATATATATATATATATGTATAAATATATATTATTTTTGTTATTAATAGAATATACTCTCTCTGTCCCTTAATTATTATCTTGTTTGATTCGACACAAGGATTAAGAAAAAAAAAATTAACTTGATTATTAGTATTGGTATAATGTGTAATTTACTTTAATGCCCATGTGTATGTGGTCTATAATTAAAGTAGGGAAAAAAGTAATGGTAAAATGGTAAAATGATGTCTTAAAAAGGAAAGTTTTTAAACAAGACATTACGGATAAAAAAAAAGAAAGGAAGACAATAATTTAGGAACGAATGGAGTATATAATATTATTCTTGTTATTAATAGTCATTTGATTTGTCTTTAAAATTTTGAACTGTTTACAGAGATTTAAAAAATATAAGGCCTCGATTGATACACGGAATTGGAATCAATTTTACATAATCGATTCCATGAAATTGATAATAATGTTTGGTAGTGTAAGAATTATATTTGGAATAGGAATGTATTACTAAAATCTTGGAATTGATTACTAAAATTTAAGGAATCACAATCCTGATGGTGGAAGTGCTATTTGAATTCCTAATAGTTGAAATTCATGTAAAAGGACAATAATATCCTTTTATTAGGTCAAATACTTGCTTTAAATTTATAATTTATTTGGTTTCAATAATTTTACCACCGTTCCTTTTTACACCTCCTCCTTGTCGTTGTTATTCGGCTCTTCATAAAGTTTTTCTAACTCTTCTTATTTGATTTATTTTATTAATAATAGTTTACAATTTATGATTGTTATGTTAATTTTCACAATCGAATATGATGAAAAAGAAAAGTGGGTGATTGATCTACTTGAAAATATATAGAAAAATAAAATAATAATTATTCTAAATAAGTAATTACACGTACTTTTCTCGAATTGTTTCAAATGTTTAAACTATTTTTATTTGAACTAGTTTCATTATAACATTAGTTTTTTTTTAATTTAATAAATTTTTCTTGCTTTATTAATGCTGGATAATTTAAAATTTTCACCAAAATTGAAAGAAAATGAAGAACTTGTTATTTGTAGAGCAGTAATAACGTTAATGTCTAATTTTTATCATGAAAGTCATTAACAAGTACGTGTCTACATTGGGATAATGTTGTCAGTTGCCCCAACTTTATCTTTGTATTACAAGTTGTTTTGTTTCTTACCAAACAGTATAATAGAATTTTATACTACATTGCTAATCACATTCCTTATACTACCAAACACTTTTTAGGAATCATTTTCCAATCTATTTCTGTGTAATCTCATTACTAGTAATCGATTCCATGTAATTAATTTCATTTCCGTGTACCAATCGAGGCCTAAGAGTAAAGATAGTAATCTCACATCTTTGTCTCTCAACTCTCTCTCTCTTTTTCTCTCACCTCAACCTAATGTCGTGCCTCACTATTATTTCACCTTTGTCCCTCTCATCTTGCCGACGCTCTCCTTTTCACATCCCTGACATTCTTTCTCACATCTCATAGAACCAAAATATACTCTCAACCGTCGTAAGATCTCTCTCGACCTTAACGAAATTAGTCACAAACTTTTTTTTTTTTTGTCAATATTTGAAAATTAACATTGTTTTCTTCTTTTTTCAATATATTTTCAGTGGTTCTTGAAAAATAAATTTCTTTGAACCATAAAATCGAACCGAACTAAACCAAATCAAACCAAATTGTTCGGTTTCGAGCCTTAGGCGATTCGGTTTGGTTTGAAAAAAATGAAACCAGTGGGAGGCAGTTCGGTTCGTGGTTTTAGCATAAACTGAACCATTTACACACCTAACTTATAGGAGTAATTATTATTATGTGAATTTTGTTGAGGATTATGGTCAACAAAGTATATAATACCAGACGTGTGTATCACTAAGATATGGGTTTAGGTTCTAACTTTCTATATTTAAGAATGGTGAGACGTAACATTTACTATAAAGTACTCATATAATTTGTAATTAAATCAATATTAAGCTATCTATAGAATGATTATTGTTAGTATTAATTTTTTTTTTTATCACGATAACCACCAACTCCCAATTTATACCTTATTTATTTACGTGTGGTATTATCTATTGTCTAAGTTGAGTCAAATAATATATTTTAAAATTTCATCACTAAAATTTAAAATGAGTTTTAGTAGAATTTAAGCTTTACTCTACCAGACCAATCTAAACTCAAGATTAACTCATTTAAAAAATTGAGCTAAACTTTGTGTATGTTGACAATGCATGTGTAAAGTAGTACTTTAGCCAATAAAATTCATGATTTTGCTACAGTTGGCATTAAATAACCTTATTCAAATCATACATATATAATTGTGTAATTTAGTTCATCGAGCTTAAAATTGTATTTGACTTCACTTTGTTTACTTTAAGAATTTGATCCGATTATGAAGGAAAATACACCAAGCATAACCTTAAGTCGATAAGCTTTATTTAACAGCCCTAAGAGCTGCAATGACAACTTGAATCCAAAACCAATACGGAGTTTATCATGAATAAGTTTATTATAAAGTGGATTGACCATTGTTGATCTCATGTGTGGAGAGCGATTCATTTAGCGAGATATCTTGTTTTTTCTTGAGTTAATGACATATTCAGTACCATAAGCGAGGATTAGTCTCAAACTCAATATAGTTTATAATACCTCGTGAGAGACCCCAAAAAAAATTATGCTAACATTGGTTAAAACTTAGAAAAATACAAACAAGCTTTGTTAAGACACTTTAAGAAATCAAATTCTAAGAAGAATTCTACCAATTAAATGGCCTTGATCACGCCAAAAAGATCTTGGTGACCACGTCGGCTCCACGTGTACAGCTAGCTTCTGGTCAGGATGCCCCGACTCTCAATAGGTGTCTCCTGTCGGGACCAAATCGTCGTGAGTGAGTGGAGTTCCTGTTGTAAGACAATGAAAACACCATCAAGGATGTCGGGGGTTTGCCCGACTAGGACCCTCCGGCGTGAGAGTCAGTGTCTCAATAAGTGTATGGGCAGTTTTGTGTTAAATGCTTAACTATTCAGTCACAAGAAATAAATATGGGAGTGTTTAGTGCTAGCAATAAATGTGCTTCTCCAGTATTTTAGTTTTTTCTTGGAAGTAAATGCAGCTTGGTTTTAATGAAGGAATATCCTTCCTTTTATAGCCAAGGATGACGTGTTGAGAAGGAATTAAGTGAGTCACCTGGTTTTAAGGGAATTGGTGATTATTGGAGAACCCATTCCTCAGCCAGTCTACAGGGATAGAATGGAAGCTTCCGTCTTGGAAATGAGGAGAAGCCATAAATGCTACTGTTGCTTGGTTGTGAAGAAATCTTTTTTCTTAGCTGGAATGTCTTGCCTCTTCCAGGGAATACGCTGACACGCCGTAAGCATTAAATGCTTGATGTTGACTTCATTCCGAGGATAGATAGTCTGGAAGTCAAGGTTCTTGTACTGGTTCGTCGAGGATACTGGTAGAGATCTGCCGAGGTTAAGCTCGGATGGTAACCTCGGCGGTGAGCTTTAGTCAGGGACTTCGTCATGAACCCTCGACATAGTCCTCGGTTGGTATGCTCGTCTACCTCGATGTCGAGCTGTCTTGGTCGTCGCGTAAGTTGGGACCTACTCGAGCTGTCGTGGAAGACACGTGGAATAAGTATTTGGGAGGATCCCATCAGGCCTTATAATGTGCCTTATAATGTTTTCTAATGTCAGTATCTGAATTACAAAACAGAAACTTTTGAACTTTTATAAATGCTTAAAGCGGAATGGAGCAAACCAATAAGTAAAAACACATATGAAGAACCAATTAAGATTTGATACTCTTGAAGTCACACACACTCACTTAAGGGAACCAATAATATAAGAGAGATTTTGGTGTGGAATTGCAACAATGAGATGATGATGATAGCTTGCTTGACTTGACACTGCAGTCCTCATAGTCAATAGTCATGGGCATGGGGTTTCCCCGAAAACCTTGATTGGTGACGTGGTACAGTATAATAACTGTATATATCAAGATTATTAGTATTATTATAATTAAAGATCTGATGGTGGCTTCAACTGAACAACTACCATGTTGACTCACTTGAAAGACCTGCCGCCCGCCATTGCCAACAAAAAGTACTCCACTAAGTATCAACCCAACCCCATACATATGACAACTTTGGATTCATGCATTTGCACACAGATAGATAGATCATCCCCCCTGATCATGGAAACTGCTCTATTTCTTCTTCTTCTTCTTATTAATCTCTCTAGATCTTCCTTACTGTTTTCATAACTGCCTACCATGTGCGTGAAGGGAGACCTCTTCATTGTCTTTCTTTCTGTCTGCCCCACAAGGAGGAAAAATGTAACATAAAAACATAAAGAAAATAATACTAGTAATAATTAAAGTGTTATTTAGTGGATTTCTTAATAAAATAAAAAATAAATTTCATCGATCCCACATAGTAAGTACTCTTTCCATTCTAGAAATTATGCTTGCAATCTTCATAATTTTACCCTCCACATGCATGTGATATAAACATAGTAACCGGAGTATATGATATCACAATTGACATAGAAATGAGAAATGAACTGCATCAACCTCCTCTATTTGTTTTGCACACCACATAATATATCCACAGATATGGAATTTTATGGTACAAAATGAAAATATTTTTTTGATAAAAAGGAGAAAGAAAAATCATCAGTTAGATTACTACTTTGAGATTATACATAGGTAGGAGTAATTATAAATATAGATTAGCAAAATTAATTAGTTTAAAGCATGCATGACAGGTTGGTTTCGCATAAGTGCACTTCTTTTTGGTGACACCAGACCAGCAAGAGTTGATCATATCTAAACATGTCAAGGAATGGATAATACTATATATAGCTGTACGTAATTCATTCTGAAGTAATGATCATCACTGGTAACATAATACAAAACAAAGACGTTGTCGGACAAGAAAAAAGATCAGATGATATGTAGGCCAAAATCAAGTGAACTTCATTCTACTAGTTGAAAACAGAGCAGCAAAATGAGATAAATCTTGTCAGTTTTCTATGGGCATGCAACATTCATAGACCACACAAACAGCTGACATCAATGGATTCTCAAAGATTATACTCCCTCTAATCTCTACATTTTTCTGCTTCTTTGATTTCCCTTACAGATAATCTCTCTCTCTCTCTCTCTCTCTCTCTCTCTCTCTCTCTATATATATATATATATATATATATATATATATATATATTCCTGACTAAGAAGTTATTCGTAGTCCCAGAGTTACGTGATCACATCTACTGATAGCTAGAAGATCGTAACCGTGGTACGAACAGGAAATAAAAACTTTTCCCTGTTTTAGATATGCTCATCTACTAATCCGAGGAGCACTTCAAGGAAGGTAAATACTAGCACATATGTCACACTTAACAGAGAAATTTAATAACATCACTGCCAATAACATTTTCCTTCCCCAATGGCCCCTGTTGCTTATCTCTGATCTTGTGCTCTCTGATTCACGCTAGATCTAGCTTTACCATGAATATTAGTAGTATGTTTTTATTCGAGGAATTTCATGTTTCAGTGAAGAGCAATGCGCTGACTTACAAATTTGAATATCATAATTACACACGTCAATCAAAGTAATGTGTTTAAATCTTCTAATTCGCTAGGGTGTTCACATGGATCTAGCTACTAGTATGCTTGTTTCTGCATACTTGTTCCAAACTGTATGCACATGATCAAATGCCAATTAGTTGTTACTCTAGGAAACAACCTTACCACGTGACACCCGTCTCGAGCTCCATGATTCATTACAGCAATCTACACATAAAGTCTCAGTGAATCGCAACATTCCACCTCGTCAGCATGAGGATAATTAAACCCAGCTCCTCTTTGCCTCAAGTGTGTTCTTAGATTCAGCCTTGACAGTCTCCAATATATTCAGTTTCTTTGGAGGGAACTGGAACTTGTAAGTGTAATTTGTGTAGCTCATACCATGTCCAAATCCGTAATTCAATTTCCGGTATAAAACTGATATCTCATTCCGGATAACCATGAGAAAAATCAGCTCGCATGTTCATGAAATTCACGGGTACTCTGGTAAATGACTCTGCAAGCAAAAGACAAATATATAAACATAAAAAGGAACTCTGATTAACCAATCATAGACTATGGAATGGGGAAAGTTCAAACTTGTATATAAGTCTAATTGAAAAAATTCATTGATACAGGACCTGTTCTGCTGGCACTAACATTTTCCTTCCCTAATTCCCCCAGTTGCTCATCTCTGAGATTGCACTGTCTAATTCAATGAAATCTCATTTCACACAATTTGTATCAAGAATATTACATTATTGCATGTTTTAATGAACAGCAATGTGCTCTAAATTATCACACGTCAATTGAAATGATGTGCTCTAAATCTTCTAAAACTAGAGTATGATCACCCAAAGGCAGAATTCTTTTTCCAACCTCATCAACAATGCTGAGATGTTTACACGGATCCACTAATATGCTTGTTTCAGTATATCTGTACGAAACAGTATGCACACGATCAAACCCGATCAGTTGTTTTTCCGGAGCACCTTTGAAAAAACCCGGCACTCTCGAAAACAGCATCACGACATGACTCCCGTCCATATCTCCATGATTAGTTACAGAAATCTGCACATTAAATCTCAAAGAATCGCAAGATTCGACCTCGTCAGCATGAAGATAATCAAAACCATCTCCTCTTTGCTGTAGCATGTTCTTCTTAGATTCAGCCTCGACAGTTTCCAATATATTCAATTTCTTTGGTGCTGAGAGGAACTTGTAAGTGTAATTTGTATAACTCAGGCCAAATCCAAATCCATAAATTCTATCTCCGGTATAAAAACGATATGTCCTTCCAGGATAACCACGAGAAGAATCAGCTCGCATATTCATGTCATTCATCGGTACACTTGTAAATGACTCAGGATACCAAGTCATTGGGAGTCTTCCACCAGGATTATGGTCTCCAAATATGACTTCTGCAAGAGCTTTCCCTCCAGCTTCTCCTGGATAACCAACCCAAATTATGCTTGCTATTTTTGGGTTTGCTTCGGCAAATGATACATCAAGTGGCCCACCACCCATAAGAACTACAACCACTTGTTTTTCACTTATGGCAGCAATGCTGGTAACGAGGGCCATTTGATAACCTGGTAGAAGAAGACTAAACCTGTCGAGATCTTCAGTTTCTTGAGTTGAATCCAGTCCCACCACTATAATTACATTTTCAGCTTTGCTAGCAATAGAAACCGCTTCCACAAATCCAGCATTCGAATTGCAAGGGACATCGAAACAGCCTGCCGCGTAAGTGGTGCTTTTTACGTATTCCTGGAGGCCCTCGACTATGCTCTTTGGACTGCAAGGAGTTCCTAACAATTCAGGGGACCATGCAACAATTGAAATATCAATATAAATTGAACTGGTGATTAACCAATCATAAACTAGTGAATGGGAAAAGTTCAAACCTGTGTAACCACCACCCATTTTGCTTGTATCATTTGCCATCGGACCAATAATAGCTAATGACAAGATACCATTCTTTTTCAAAGGCAGGAATTTCTTGTCATTCTTCAGAAGTACAATGCCCTGTCTTGCTGCTTCGAGTGTCAATTTTTTGTGCTCTGAAGTGCAAACATCAGAAGGTCCCAATTTCCCAAACTGCCCTCTTTTAGGGTTTCCATCATACAGTCCAAGACGAAGTTGAACAGAGAATAAATTGAGGAGAGCTTTGTCTATATCCTCTGCTTGCACCTTACCCTTGTTGATTGCAGATTGAATATAACGCAGCATGTATGTTCCACAATTGATATCCGTTCCTGGAAAAACTCCCAACACTAGATGTTGAAAATGTGTAGGGGAATCACTACAAGATTAAAAGACAAGGTGAAAGACAGAAAAAAACCAGCTTTTAGAGCAATGGCCACTGCATCCTCGGGGGATTTTGTGTAATTTTGATACTCAAATATGGTGGCCACAGCATCACAGTCAGAGGTGATATATCTGTAGTTATGAGATTGAGTGGATTGCTTATAAGTTCTTATGATCGATTTAAATGGAGAAATGCTTATGAAACTACTTGGAAGATATTATCACCCTTTGAAGCCCCATTCATTTCGAGCTTTCTGTAAGAGTTCCTGTTGTGCGCATGCAGGAATCCCATTTACCGCATTGTATGAACACATTAAGCAGCTTGCTTTACCTTGTTGAATACAACTTCTAAATGGTGGTTGATATGTGTCCTGCAAATCCTGGTCTGTGACCTGAATATATAGATATAACTCTTAACTTCAAAATCCCAGGACGACTGTCAATAAGTCCAATTAAACAGACTTCAGATATTTAACCTATCTGCTTTTCTATTCATAAGTAATCTGCAGATCAACTAAATACTATCCTAGAACCATACTGACATTCTTTATATGTTTTTTGTTTCTTTTCCTTTTGGCTGAGAAAAATGAATGCTCTCCCAGCTAGGTTATATCAATCAATTTTTTGTGCCATAAAACCAATGACTCCACTTACTTGAATCATTATGGTTGCAAAACTCATTCATTAGCAAACATTCATTGTTTATCTGTACTCTTAAAAATGTCGATTTCACTTCAGGCGGCGGTTGCTACAATGGGGTAAAAGGATCAACAAGACTTGAGAGGATTAATTTGCACTCCCAATTGGTTCTCCCTGTGGGCTACAAATGGTATCAAATTGATCCAACTATCAAACTTTCTCTCTGAAATTGTTACTTTTAAGACCAAAAAACCAAGAAAACCAGTACTATATCAGCTTGTAAAATAAGTGCAACTCCACTAGTTGCACGGATTAAGGAAGTCAATTACAGTCCAGAGATTCAAGTTGAATGCCCCCTATTTGTGTATAAGCGAAACTCGTGTAACAACAAAATTAAAGCTCAAATGTGACATTCATTTTCAGACAGGAGGGTAAGAAGTTGATAAAGGTTTTGTTTTAATAGCAAGTCACGCTAAATACTACTCCCTCCGTTCTTAAACGAGTGTTTCATTTTTAACTTTTCACTAGAATTAAGGAAATTGACTTTTGGAGTAAAGTAGAACATGTACATTAATTCCCTTAATATTATGATACAATAAACTTATAAAAAAATAAACACTCATTTAGGGATAAAAAAAAAAAAATTTAATGGACATTCAAGTTGGGAACTAAACTAACTAAACCTTCATCAATTTTATAATCTGTTCCACATAAAATAGACCCGATTTTGACTTTTCAAAATAAGCTTGACAGAATTGATATTTAACATATGATCCACGAGTAATTACTGAAAGATATATGAAGGTGAGAGAAACATACCACGGCATTGAAGCTATATCTACTGTATTGCTTCCAACTCTCCAAATCGTAAGCAGTGAAGTGCTTACAGCAAGCAGACAACATCAAATCCCCCTCATCCTCATCAACATCACTTGCCAAAACCCTCCTCTTTTTCCGATCAATTCCATTTATATTTCCACCTTTACCCTTCCAGTTCCCCCACTGAAACCCCCTCACATATTCAATCCCATACGCAGACGCCACCATCGGATCCTCACCAGGCGTCTCCTGACCCCTCCCCCATCGTGGGTCCCTAAAGATGTTAAGATTGGGTGCCCAGAAAGTCAACCCGGCTTGACCCACATTGTACATTGCACGCCCCTCCACGGCAGTAGCCGCAGCAATCGCATACCAAAGACTCCTATTGAAAGCGGCGGCAGTTACAAGGACCTGTGGGAAGCTAGTGGCGGCGGGGATTGAGCCGTTGAAGGTGACACCGGGGCCGTTGGGGGCAATACCGTGAAGAGATTCGGACCACCATTCGTAGGCGGGTAAGCCTAGACGTGGGATTTGGGAGACATTGTTGCAGAGTTGTAGGATTTTCTCGGGGAGTGTGAGGATAGAGATTAGGGATTGAGCTCTGGTAGTTATTGGAAGGGAAGTGTTGCAGAAGGGGTAGGAGTTATGGTGTGGTGGCTCACATGGGAACTGAGATTGTGGATTTCTTGGTTCGGAGTTTGAACGGTGGAGATTGATTAGGATGGTCAAGAAGAAGAACAAGAAGATTGATCTGTAATTGGTAGACATTATAGAGGAGGGAGGACTCCAGACTGAGAGAGAGTTGGTTAGAACAAAATGATTTGAGGGAGAAGTTTTCGAGTGGTGTGGCAGCCACATCCGATAATTTTACATGATTGAGTGGGAACAAATTTAAAGGGAAGAGACAGAACAGTAATCATGTGAAGATTATGATATGTACTAATTCTTTTTTATTTTATTAAGGTTTTTAATTTTTTTTTTTTTTACGGAGTAAAGTACAAGTTGTTCTAGGTAGAGTACAATAGTATGATTCAATTTTTAAAGGAATAAAAACTAAAATTGAGACGACAGTGGACGGCTGGTTGGCACTTGTGGCGGCAGCATCCTAATTGTGAAGTACTTTTTCTGTTATGTTTGTTAGCATTGGCGCTATCTTTGCTCAGCTGCTAAACAAAAGGTAGTTACAGAGCAGCTGTAATGGGCTTGAAAGACACTGGCGGCCCATTTGGCTAATACTAACCTTCCAGAGTTCCTAAATCCTATCCGTCCCAGGACCATACTTACCTTGCTGTTATGTCATCTGTATGGAGGCCCGGATTTCTATCTTCAACTTCAAGTAAAGTTTGGGCCTCATTACAGGTATACTATTGATTGGGCTAATAAAGAAGTGGATTTACTTATTTTCTTATTGGGCTATCATTATGATCCAAAACTGTGAAAGCCGAGAATGGATGGGGAATATTGTTTCGGCTTTTATCATCCTTTCTTAATGACTTCGTTTTCTTCTTCTTTTTTTTTTTTTTTTTTCTTTTTCTTTTTAGTCATAGCAAGTTTCTCAAATCCAAATATTAGTAGAAAAATGCTAGTGTATTTGGAGTATCATTTAAGAACCCTAATGTAGAAAGATGGTGTGTTAGGATCTTTCTTAAGAGCTTTGTAAACTTTTTCAAAACCACTATGGTTAATTTTAATGTAAAACCTTTCTAGTTTAAAATGTTTAAAGAGTACACTTATAACACTTACTCGCACGACTCAGTCTATGTCATATTTCCTACAGTCATTTAATTATTTAATTTTTAATAATATATTAAACAGTTTAGCTAAAGGTGTAAATATAATAGAAAAATCTATTCTCGTAATAAAATAGTTATTTGACCACTGAATCGAACTTGTTTTTGCACAATAATAAATGTTATAAAAGTGTTACATAGTACTTTTTCGTTCCAAGCAAAGAGTCTCCATTTTATTTTGAAATGTTCTACTTAAAAAGTTTAATTTTAAATTTTATGTCTACAATCTCAATAATTTTTCAACTATATCCTTTAGGCACCACACATTTTAAAAGCATCTTGACTTTTCAAGTATTTTTAAAATTATGGTCAACTTTAATAGTATTAATATAATCCTTAAATACGACTCTTTAAATAGCCTCCAATGATAAAATTGTGCTTTTCCTTTTATGTTTTTTCCTTCTTAGGGAAACAAATTCATACGCTTTCACATTGTGGGCATTGTCTTTGGGATAAAAGTTCATGGGTAAATTTTCAACTTGAAATCTAGAACTGAATAATACAGCACATAACCCAGAAATCAAATGGCAAGATTATGAGACAAAGATTGGAATGTGATGATTAAGATGCTTTGGACTTGGAGTTCTTAATTTGCATGAGATGTAATCCGAAAAGGCATGAAAAGTTAACATCATTATGCTCCAATTAGCATAAGATCGATTACTCCCTATCATTATTCTCCAATTAACATAAGAATACTCCCTTCATCCCGCGTAAATGTTTCTACTTTTTATTTTGAAATGTCTCCGCTAATGCTCCTAAAAACTTTTGGTGTAAAAATTCTCTATAATTTTTCTCAACATATCCTTAAAACTTCATTTAATATTAACATTGCACATCTTAAAGAAACTCACTTCTTTAAAATAGTGGAACTCAATTAATGCTCTGGGTTTTATCGTCAGAGCACATTTTACAACCCATCATTAATTACATTTCTTAATTCTTGTATTATGTCAATGAGGAACATTTATCCAGGACATATGGAGTATAATTTAGGTAATTACATCAATACCCTTTATCTAGTTTTAAAAAACAAAATAGGGTATTTTTGTCTATTCAAAAGAAAAAATTGCATGGACAATTTTATTCCTAGTCAAAAGCACGTGCGAGGCACGTGAGCGCGCTTCATGGAAAAAGTTTAACAAACTTGGACGGAATGACTAATTGCGTAAAAATTTGCAATATAAGGACTTATTAAGTATTACGACCAAAATGAAAAAAGTATACTACAAGGACGATTTTGTGTAGTTTGCTCTAATATGTATCATCCTAAGTAAACTATGTAGGATTAGTAACGCAATATTTTTTTCTATTTTGTCCTTGAAAGAAAGCGGAGGAAAAAATTACAAAATTTAGATCATTAGATGCACACACCAAGTGTGCCACGATAACTAGTTTTGTGAAGGACGCCACAGAAATTCTACGGTGCCACCACTCATAAAGTGATAGGGTGTGTTTGGCGTAACGATTGTGGTGATTTTATTTTTGTAATTTTTTTTTCTTTTTTGTAATACTTGGAAAAAAAAAAGTAAGAGAAAGATGGAGTGAAAGTTAATAGTGGGACTATTGAGGGAAAAAGTTCAAAATCACAAAAATAAAGTCACTAAATTGCGACAAAGAACATAATTATAGTGATTGACAAACAAACAACCCACAAATGTTAAAGAAATTTGACTAACATGTACCTGAGAGCACTTTTTTAAAACATAATCATAATAAAGTTTGCAATAATAATTATACATTTACAAATATCAATGCATAGATTTCAAAACAAAAGATACTCTCTCTGTCTAATTTATATTAGCTATTAAACAAAAACTTGTTGTTATAATTTTTTTAATAAATATATCAACGATCACTGTTTAATATCATTTGTATTTAACGGTATTAGAATCTACAAAAAGAAATAATAAGTAAATACTTAATTTAATTATAAATATATTTAAAAACTAATTAATGAAAATATATATGTATTAAAATTTTAAGTGGCCAAAAATTCAAACAACTAAAAAAGAAAGGAGAGGAAAAAAAATTATGCAAAGAGAGTACTAAAGACATGAAATAGCTTTTGAAATTGGTAAAATGCAGACCGAAAAGGAAAAATTATATGTGTGCGCGCGTGTGTGTATATATATATATATATATATATATATATAGAGAGAGAGAGAGAGAGAGAGAGAGAGAGAGGGGGGGGGGATGGATGGGAGGCAGTTTTGTAGAGAATTACTGTGGGCTGGCTAGCTGCATGCAGACTCCAGGAATGAGAGGAACTAGGGGGAATGGAAACAATTAATCGCCGCGGTATTTGACAGGTAGACACAAGTTCAATGTACGTATGTTAAAAATGGAATCTTCTCCGTACACTGTACCCATTGTCCGGCTCGTTGCGTCACTTCTCAGCGAATTGCTTTCTTCTTAATACTACGTCCTAAAAATAATTGTAGGTACTATCTCCGTACTTTTAAAAAATACTCCCTCCGTCCTTAAATTATTATTTAGATTGACCCGACACATGGATTAAGAAAATTCAATTAATTTGATTATTAATATTGGAATAGTATTAAAAAAATGTGTTGTTTCCTTTAATGTCTATGTGTATGTGGCCCATAATTAAAGTAGGAAGAAAAAGTAAGGGTAAAATAGTAAAAGTGATGTTCTAAAAAGAAAAGTTTCAATCAAGATAATTATTTTAAGACGGACAAAAAAAGAAAGGAAAACAATAATTTAGGGACGGAGGGAATATCATCTATCTTTATTTAAATTTAATTATTATAAAAATATTTTTTTTATTCTTATCAACCCTCTTTAAAAATTATAATAAAAAGGGACAATTTTTGCAAACTATTAACAAATATTTCTTTAAATCCTTTAACAACAATTATTTTGGGACATTAGCTAGCAAGACTGGCTCAACAATTATGGAGGCCTAAAATAAACGCTAAAGTGAGGCCTTTATAAAGTAATTTTTTTAGGTAAATTACAGGCCGGTCCTTTTTTTGACATTTGTAATCGCTCCAGTCAACTCATATTTTTTTAAAATTCAGAAAAAAGCACTTTTGGGGCAAAAATACAATAATACCCTTAATGAAACTAAAACACGCCCGCATCAGGCATCTGGATGCAGTGCCACTTTCAAGGTTAAGACAATTTTTTTAAAAATATTCATTATCTAATGACCTTAATTTCTCAATGCTAAATAGAAAATAGAAAATATCTTTATACATTTTAAATTGTTCAAATCTAATTTGAAATGAAGTGATTGTTTATCTATTATGTATAAGAAGTAATCAACTTAAAATAATTTTTCATAAGATCTTACAACTTCATTGTCAATAATTTTATCAAAATATCCATTTTTACGAATAGTACATTTTTTACGGAACTTAGGTTCTATATTTATTTCTATAGCAATTTCTTGGCAAAAATTATAACATTTCAATTGTTGTATAACTACATTGATACACATATCTTTTAATTGCATGTTTTTACTAATTGAGTTTACCGCAAATAATATATCATACCAAATAGTCATGCCTAATAAAAATAAAAAAATTTCAACTTATATATTGTTAAATTATTGATGAGTGTGTGAGAAAAACTAAGAAGTATTCTTAACATTTAAAAAAAATTAAAATAAGTGTATATATATATATATATATATATATATATATATATATATATATTTTAGGCCTAAAGCAAGGGTTTCATTAGCTTCACCCTAAGGCCGGCCATGTTAGCTAGGACATTCCAAAAAAAAATATGTATGTTGTCGACATATTTGTGTTAATTAACTTTTTTGTCTTAGTTATTTGCTTCAAAATTGTATATTTTTATTATATTTTGCGTTAAATATGATTTTTTTTGCTGTTATTATTTTGTTATAATATACATTAAAAAAATGAGACAGCATGCGCCCGGACCATGCGCATGCTTCCCTAGACATGCGCCTGGACCAGGTTCATGTCTTGGGGTGCATGTGCATGGTCTAGGCGCATGTTCCCCATTTTTCGTTTCTTGCACTTTTACCCCCTGAATTTTTAAAATTTTGAAAAATTTGTACTTGTTAATTTTGTTAAATTGTGTAAGTAAATAGAAAATTACAATTTTCCCCCTCTAACTTTGTTAACTTAGATAACATGTTTAATTGAATGGAAAATTTGCACTTTACGACCCTTAATTTAAAATTTTAAGATTTTATGTTACATATATAAACACATAAGTTCATTTCAATTGATACGTTAAATAAATATTTGTTTTAGTTTTATTAATTGAATTAATATTATTAGTTGTATTATTTACAGTTAATTAATATTAAATGTTGCTTATAATAGCTACACGCTTAAATGTTTACAAGATTGTGAGCCTATGGATGAAACACTTAATCCGGATGTGAGCGGATGTTTAGTTACAAACACAATATTTGATAGTAAAACGGCGGTGGTTCATGGATTATTGATGTTGGCCACGCAAATAAGTGTATTTCGTAATCAAGCGGCATAGAAGTTGAATAAATGCACTATTATGTGTTTTGGTTGCGAAAGAAGTGGATCTCCGAGATATACCGGAGATGTTGATGAGAGTGAAAGAAAAGTCCACGGGTCAAAGAAAATAGGTTGTCCCTTTGAGGTTACTGCAGTGCAACAAATTGGTGGTAATAGTTGTAAAGTGCATGTTAGTGAGAATCGTCGACACAATCACCCAGTTACTCTGTATGGTCAATGGCACAGATCGAGATCCTCACTTATGAACTGGTTAAAACATTTACCCAAAAAAATATGAAGCTGAAGCAAATCAAGAATCATCTTCTTGCTACGGATCCCGATAGTGTGACCTCGTTACGACAAGTTCAGAATTTGGTACAGAAAGTCCTAAGGGATAGCATGGGGGAAGCAACACCAATGCAACATTTATTCAAATGATGTATGAGCATGGCTACCACCATTGGAAAGAATTTCATGATGATTCGGTAATTCTCAAATAAGTCCTGTTAATGAACCCAAAGTAAGTTGATTTGTTGAAAAAGTTTCCGTATGTTCTCATTTTGGATACAACGTACAAAACAAATAAGTACAAGTTGCCGTTGTTGGAGATTATTGGAGTGACACCGACGGGGAAAAATTTTCACGTTGCGTTCGGCTTCATTCATGACGAGACCACAGATTCTTTTATATGGGTATTGGAATTATCTATGACAAGACGTAGTGGGTACGATTTGATCAGAGATATGTAGTCTGAGATCGATCCAAAATCAGACATTGACAAGATGGTTCTTTCTACCAAGATAGGGAATGTGATTCGTAGGCACGCGTCTGAGTTGGGGAAGAAGGATACGGATACACCACACAAAAGGTGTCCACAGAACAGGAAGTCGACGAAGAGGGACTTATCCGATTGGGAACATGTGGATAAGAAATACTCAGGTAGTCAGATACTAGATCCTATATCAACGTCTATTCCAACTCCCAGTATAGGTAAAGGTAAAGGTAAAGGTAAAGGTCGTGGATCTATTAGTACTGATGCAACAACGGTAAACACTTCATTTCTATACCCATATGACGTTTCAAATTTTATTCTGCAGTTTATAATCGGTTATACTAACGTTCGAGCAGATGGCGACTGTGAATTTAGATGTATTGTCCTTTATGAGTATGGTGATCAGGAATTATGGGATAGGGTGAGACACGATCTGCTTGAGAAGATGCGACTGAATTGGGCATTTTATTTTAATGCTTTGACAGATCGTGTATTATTTAGAGCTTAATATATAGGTTATTACCACGAGGTTACGACACCTATGGCTTATTGGTTGGCTTTGATCGACTTGGGACTTATGGTTGCAACTCGGTATCAGCGAATCGTACAGTGTTTCTCAACTGCAATAGGGTGCACCAATTTCTTGTCGCTACAGTCACATCTCGGTGGTATTGAACCCCCGACTGAATATATCAACCTTGCGCTGGTTCTTGGTATGTCTCATTTTATTAAAGTTAACTTGAAAGTTTGCGCATCAATGCGTACCGGGTGGCCTAATTGGGAAAATATTTGTGATCTAGAAATAACCTTTTGACAACATATATGGATTCCTCAAAAGGATCTCTACCAACATTTTCTTAACAAGAAATGGTAATTTGTTTGTTAATAAAATCGTTTTAATTGCTATTCTATTAAGTTGTTAATGAAATTATTTAATTGCTATTTTATTGAGTTATTAATGTAGTAATGTAATCATTCATCCATCTCGTAGTAAAAACATTACCTCAAATAAAAATTAAAAAATTGATCAACTGAAATAAACTAAAGTAAATAAACTTCATCAAATAAAATAAAGGAAGTCTATAAACTAAAGGGGGGTTGCGTTTAGCGTATAAGGGGGGCACGTAGAGCGCCTATGTAACCTAAAATATTACATCAACCCAAATAAACTAAATAAAAACAAGTACGCAACCCTAATAAAAAGTAATTTAATAAATAACAAATTAAAATTTGAAATTATTTCAAATTAATAAATTACACCAACAAGAAATTATTTACTAAATTAAACTCGACTTACCTCCAATAGATTCAGACATTCAGCTATCTTCGCATTATCTCGACGAGATGTTATATCGAGCTGATGGTATAGATATGCTAGCGCAGTAGTACCTCAAGCATAGGTGGGCACCTCCTCTAGTGAGTCCAAGAACAGCAGGAGTTATGAGGTGATGCAAGATTTTGATTTATCAACGAAGAGTGATGCACCCACCATCCAAAACAAATATGCAGTCGCTTTTCGTTGGGGACTGATCATTGGGCCGCTCGTACCACACTCTTGTGCAACGGTGTTAAACTTGATCAAGTGAGTCTTGATCTCAGCATTCACTCCATCAACCGTCCACCCTAATAGAGGCCCTATCCTCGACTTCAGCTCAGATAAGCTGGTATCCCATTATAGGTCTCCCAACCACAGGTATCTGTAATAGATACCATACGTCGTGGAGAGTGATCGTCAACTCCCCAAACGAAATATGAAAAATGTTTGTCTCGAGATACCATCTTTCCACAAAAGCATAAATTAAAGGCATGTTAAGTTTGGAAACATACAATCCTTCAAATGCGCCAAGCTCGTTTTGCAAAAATGATCTTCTGCAAAATGATTGTGCAAAATTCACTTATGCATCCGATCGCCACCGTGGATTCCCAATAAAGGAAGTCTATCCTATTACATAGAAAAAAAATACTCCCTCCGTTCCAATCAAAGAGTCAATTTTTAAATTTTTTTTGTCAACTTAATTAAAATTTGACCGATAATTTACATAGATTTATTTATTTTCACAAAATTAAAAAAGTTGTAATCCATAGTATTGTTAAAAGAGAATTGCAAAAAAAATCCTGACCCATTTCACTTTTTCCGATCAAACCTCGTGTTTTTTTTCCCGACCAATTAAACCTTGACCTAAAATTTATTTTGCAATTCAAACATTCCGTTAACTTGATGTTAAATTTGTTAACAAGAGGCTGACTTGGACTCATAGTCAGTGCCTATTGTGCATTTGATGTGGCACAAGCGGGATAGTAATCGTTTTCCTTCCAATTTAATTGCAAAAAAAAAAAAAAGACCTATTTGTTTATTGCAAAAAAAGACCTTAATTGTAACTAGATTGTTGGGTACTACCTCTGTACCGAATAAATGATCTTACTTTCTATTTTGGGAAGTACCAACTAATGTTCCTAAAAAAAATTTGATCTACCTATTTTCTACCGTTCTTCCTAATAAACCTTTAAAGCTTCATTTAATATAACACATTCCAAAAAAACTCAATTATTAAAATAATTGAACTCAATTAATGTTCATGGGTATTATTTTCAGAACATATTTTACAGCACATCATTAATTATGTTTCTTAACTCCTGTGTTTTATTAACTAGGAATATTTATCCGGGACGGATGAAATATTTATATACACATTTCATCCCAATTTTTTTCCAAATCTCCTCAACTCAATCCCTTTCATCCTCTTTAATTTCATTTTAATCATCATGAATATGAATACATCAGTTCATTGCCACTATAGGAGACTGACTGTCATGCGGACATCACAGACAGATCAAAATCTATGGAGGAGGTTTTTAAGTTGCGAAAGATTTAGATTAAGTTATTGTTTGATTTTATTTATTTTTTGGTGTTTCTTAATTTTGTAGATGCATAAAATTATTTCAATTTTACAAAATTAAGTTATTGTTCCACCCAAAATGTAAATTGAAATAATTTTATGCATCTACGTATATATATATATATATGATTTGGTTTGGTTTGACCACTAAAACAACAAATCGAACTAACCGGTTTATAAAATTTTCAAACCGTGATCGAACCAACCTAGTATTAAACCAAACCAAAGCGCTTGGTTCAGTTCGATTTTCTGGTTCGGTAGTTCGAATTTACACCCCTACTATTATTAATTGTTTTTGTTGTTGTAATATAGTAATAATAATTAAAAAAATAATAAGTAATAATAATGGAAAAAAAAAATAATAATAATGGAAATGATGATGATGATAATAATAATAATAATAATAATAATAATAATAATAATAATAATAATAATAATAATAATAATAATAATAATATTAATAATAATAATAATAATCATCATCCTGTTACTGATTAGATACTCTCTATTGAAGTGGTACTAATTTGATTGGACTCAACCAGGGCCGACCTTGAATTTTTGGGGGCCCATGGCCAAAAAAAAAAAAAAGGGGCCTTTACGAAAATACAAAATTAAAAATTGTACACAAAGAAAAAAAATTACTTCCAAAGTATTGAAAAAGTGCAACAAAATTGATAGTAAAAGAGAAATAAAACCTGATTTTTCTTGAACATTGATAATCTATCCAATTATAATATTTCAAGTCTTTCAAATCTTCAAGGAAAAAAAATTAAGGCCAAACTCATGAAATAATTTACAAAATTAAAATAAATTACAACAAATTTCAAAGAATTATAAATTATAATTCACATTGAAACGTACATAGTGCACACTTTGTGGTAATCGGTAATTTTGACATATTATATTTTCAACATTACCGGACTAATCAAGAATTGAATACAAGAAAAAAATAAAGAGAGAGGGAGAGAGAGATGCCTTAAGGCCCGCGCTGCTTACTATCTGGTTTCCACTTTCCATTATTCCATAACAGGATGAATAGAAGAAATTGCAGATTAGGTTTTCTGCTAAGAGAGAGAGAGAGAGAGAGAGAGAGAGAGAGAGAGAGAGAGAGAGAGAGAGAGAGAGAGAGAATTGATTCAATTGAATAGTAGAATAGGTTTCTTTGTTGAAGGGTTTTCAAATTCGTAATCAAAAATGCTTGCTGCTGGCCTGCTGTGTGTATCTCTCCAAAAGTGAATGATTGTGAATGTTACGCAATAGAGATTTTTTGAAGGCAAATCCCGAACTCACGGCTCACTTCATAAAGGAAACTGGTTTGGCAATGGCATCCCAAAAGGCAAGAGCAAGAGTCTTCGGCAAAACTTGCAAAGATTCACGCCGAAAGTGACGGATGTCTCCTCGTCTTCAAGTCTGTCTCCACATTAAATTTTTCTTCATAAAAATATATATATATATGTAATACAGTGTATATAAATCTGGGGCCCCTTAAATTTGGGGGCCCATAACCATCGCCCACCGTGACATGCCTTAGGGCCGGCCCGAGTCACTCAATCCAAATAACAAATTTCGTGTTGGACATTCTACTCAATGATTATATATTTGAATGATAAAAATACATCATTTAAAGATAAGATTTAGCTATATGCGGACAAAAATAGTCATCACGTGCATACTGATGTTAATATTCATTACGTTTGTAACGTTTGTTGAAACAAATAGTAAAATCGTGTGTGACTATGGAACAAATTGTACATTGAACGCAACAGATTTGATGATTACGTCACAATGGTAATCGTATTTTGGCAATTTTATCAATAGGAAAACATTATTGTTATACTCCGTATTTGACAAGAACCAATGAGTTTAGATTTGGATGGATGGATGGTTACTATACTGACTGATGGTTTTTGTGGCTAGGGACAGCTGGCTTTGCTCATGATTCCAGACAAAATTGTGTACTAAGTACTATTCCTATGCAGTGCAAGTGTTTTTTTATTTTATTTTATTTATTTTTTTATTTTACCTTTTTAATTTGTTATATTGGCATTTTTTGGATGATTGACAGCTAGACATGTCTCAACGTTGGCTCCAATAACTGGTTCCCTCATGCTACCCTACACCTTTCCTTGATCCACAATTCAATCGAGCCCGGTTGATTATTCAAATGACTAATTTTATGGGTACTAAATAGGACTCCCTCCGTCTCTAAATTATTGTCTTTTTTTTTTTTTTATTCGTCCTAAAATAATTATTTTATTTGAAATTTTCCTTTTTAGAACATCATTTTTATTATTTTACCTTTACTTTTTCTTCCTACTTTAATTATGGGCCACATACACATGGGCATTAAAGGAAACAACACACTTTTTCAATACCATTCCAATATTAATAATCAAGTGAATTGAGTTTTCTTAATCCGTGTACTGGGTCAACCCAGACAATAATTTAAGGACGGAGGGAGTATTAAATTTTTTGTATTAACTAGTGTGTTAGTTAATATGAAATTTGATATGATGTATTAATTATAATTTTTAATTTTATTTTTTATTTTACACCAACTGTCACATTAGTTAACACATTATTTGATGTAAAAAATTTGGTACTTTTTAGTTACTCATGGCATTACTTTTATTCAAATGAGTAATACTATGGGTACCTAAAGATTACCAAATTTTTTGCACCAAATGATGTGGCAGCTGATATGGTACAAAAAATAAAATTAAAAATTATAATTAATGCATCATATCAACTGTCACATCAGCTGACACATCATTTTATGCAAAAAAATTTGGTACTATTTAGGTACGCATAGCATTACTCTATTCAAATATATACCCATTCTGTCCTAAATTATTGTCTTACTTTTTTTTATCCGTCCAAAAATAATTATTTTATTTGAAAAAAATTTTAGGACAACATATTTATCATTGTTTTTTTTTTTTGCTACTTTAATAATGAGTCGCGTGCGTGCCCATGGGTATCAAAGAAAACTACAAACTAAACCAACATTAATAATGTTGTTGAATTTGGAAAGGTGCATGAGCTTTATTTGATTAGTTTTAGAGCAGATATCAAACAAATTTCTGTTTGAGGGTTTGCTTAAATACTCCTTCCATATTAAGAAAATAATCATTTTTTGTTTGACTGAAAAAATAAAATAATAGTGTAAATTTCGAAAGTACAAGCATGTAAAATTACATTCTTAAGAAATTTGACTTGTCAAATATGACAATATTTTTGAGACGAAAGGAGTATCTCAATAACTATAGTTTTATGGACAAACTGCGGGCCAGTACCTTTTATGGAATATTCAACCGTTTAATTTTGTTATATTTGTTTTCATTCGCTTAAGTCCCTTTTAAGTGATAAATTGGTTCTTTGTTCCAAAACTGCCCTCGTATTAACATATTACACTTTTAAATGTACTTTGTGCATCGTCATGTGTGTGAAATGTGCACCGTCAATGTATTTTGTGATTTTTGTGTTAAAAAATGTGCATCGTTTTGCCACGTCAAGTATAAAATGTGAATCGTGTGCATCATCAATGTAATTTTGTGATTTTTGTGTTAAAAAATGTGCATCGTCAAGTATATTGTTATGCATCGTTAAGTATAACAGTACTGTTGTTCAGTATATTTTTGTGTAAGAAATGTGCATCGTCATGTATAATTTTGTACATCGTCAATTATAACAGTACTATTTTTTATTATAATTTGTGCATCGTGAAGAGGTTTATTTTGTGCATGGTCAGATGTACTAATTGTAAATTTATATTTTGTTCCCAAACTGCCCCTGTAACAATCTATCGCGTATTTTTAATTGTGCAATTTCCTTGATTTACTCATTTCAATCCCGTATTTATCTCCATTGTAATTTCTTACTAAAATTCTCATTGATATCAACTTGAAGAAACTTAAAAAACAAATACCAAAGTACAGTTCAATATCGAATTCATTTTGAAATTGAAATCAATGGATTCAACAAACCAAATTGCTGTCATGTTGTTGCTTAAATTCAGAGGAGATACTATTGTTTCGACAATTTCAGAGAATTTTAGTTTATCTGAGTTGATCGAATGTATCAGAGGTAAATATTCTAATTTTTTAATTGGATAATTGTACTTTGAAATACACTGTAAGATCACATAATAATTGTTGTTTAACCAACAAAGAAGATTTCAAAAACTTGTTGACATTGACCAAAATTTTATCAGTTTCTCATTGTTGATGTGCTTGAAACAGATACTGGTTTGAGTTACGTGATTAATAAAGAATAGAATTATAGAGATGAGGTTGCAGAAGACGATGCAACTGTTTATGAAGATGACGATGCACAAAACTTATATTGCGATGCACAAAACCTTGACAAAGGTAAAGGAAAAGCTGTGCATCATGATGCACCACATCTATTTGGCGATGCACAACAATGTAACAAGGAGAACAGTGATAGAAGTTGAACCAATTCTTCAAGTTCTGAAAGCGATGTTGAAAGTGTCCCAACATACGACATATGTCCTATTCAAACAAGAAAGGAACTCTTGAATTCTGGTTGGACAAATCTTATTACTGGTGTTGGTCAAATATTTAAAGTTAGAGTGGAAGATTTTCGCACGCAACTTATAAAGTATTCATTCAAGATTAGTTTTTAATTCATTTATATTAACAACAACAAAAATAGGATTAGAGTTGCATGTGTGAAGAAATACAGTGATGATTGCAGTTGGTTCATTATGGCATCTCAACTGTTGACGAATCAGTATCCATATACAAGTGCAACCTTTCACACAGTTGTCATTCGACCATGGTTGACGATAATAAATCGAAAAGGATGTGTTGTGGTATCATTGGGCAGTTGATTCTTGACCATGTTCGCAGTCGACCAAGTTATTCACCGAAAGATTTAATTGATCACATGAAGACTAATTATGACATTGAGATAACATACAACAAGGCATGGAGCGTAGAGAAGGCTCGAAAGAAGCTATTTGGTTGTTACGAAGAATCTTTCTAAGAGCTGCAATGGTACGTTAAAGCCTTGCATAAGAGTAATCCTGGTAGCTTTGCTTTCTTGGAATCGGATAATGATACGAATCGGTTTAGTAGATTCTTCATTTAATTTCGGGTATGCGTAGATGGTTTCAACTACTGACATCCTATATTGTTCATAGATAAAACATTTATGAAATCTCGATTCAAGGGCACCCTTTTGTCTGCCACGACCAAAGATGGAAATCAAGGTACGTCCATTTGTTTTACATTTTTTGCTTTTGAGTTCAACATTATTTTGATTAATATCATAGGATGATCATGTTTTTTAGGCCCAAGTTTGTACTTGCACTTAATAATAAATACATTCAGTACATTATTTGCATTGAGAAATGAAAGTGGTGCATCACGATGCACAAAATCAATACTTTTGTAGTACACTTTTGTGCATCGCGATTCACACTGGTATGCATCGCAAATTTGTTGTTGTTAATTAAATATTGTTCATATGCTGCAGGTTTGTTCCCGTTTGCATTTGTTGTTGTAAGTTTTGAACATAGGGATAATTGGACTTGATTTCTGTTTAAGATAAAAGGAGCAATCGATCATGAAGTGTTGTTTGTATCCGATCATAATGTTGGTTTAATGGAAGCAATACGCGACGTGTTTGGGAGTTCCAAGCATTTATTTTGCTTGGTGCATCTTTATCGGAGCTTGAAACAAATGTTTACCAGTAAACGCTATTTCAACACGTTCCGCAGCAGCTTGTGTTCAAGACTCAAGGACTGCGTGTATGCCCCCAACATTAGACTATTTAATGAGAAAATTTAGATATTCAAAAGAGAAGGGGGACAGCTTGCCTGTTATTTCTTGGCCACCATTTCATATGAGAAGTGGGCGATCGCACATTGCCATGAGAATAGGTATGCCGAAATGACCTCAAATGCCGTTGAATCGTTCAACAATTGGATTTTAGAGGCTCGCGGTCTTCCCATCACTCACATGGTGGATTGTATTAGATCAAAAATAATAAAATGGTTTAGTAAAAGACTTGGAAATGGAAAGAGACGGAATAAATTATTATGTAAGAAGATGGATACAAAGTGGACGGAGTATCTTAATATTGGGATCACGTGGCAGATTCGCATGGCACCCAACTCAATATACGAGGTTTTATCTGATCCAAATGTTCAGTTTGACTTGGGGAAGTTGATATGTTCATGCTATCAGTGACAAATTCAAGGATTTTCATGTGCCACGCAGCCAATGTGATTGTGAGATCCGGAAAAAATATCAGTGATATAGTTGATTTTTATGCATCATCATGTGTGTCACATGGTGGATTGTATTAAATCAAAAATAATAAAATGGTTTAGTAAGAGACTTGAGAATAGAAAGAGATGGAATAAATTATTATGTAAGAAGATGGATACAAAGTGGACGGAGTATCTTAATATTGGGATCACGTGGCAGATTCACATGGCACCCAACTCAACATACTAGGTTTTATCCGATCCAAATGTCCAGGTTTACTTGGGGAAGTGGATATGTTCATCCTATCAGTGACAAATTCAAAGATTTTCGTGTGCCACGCAGCTATTGTGATTGTGAGATCCGGGAAAAATATCAGTGATATGATTGATTTTTATACATCATCATGTGTGTGAAATGTGCATCGTCAATGTAATTGTGATTTTTGTGTTTAGAAATGTGAATTGTGTACATCGTCAAGTATAAAATGTGCATCGTCAATTGTTGAACACACATCCATAAAACTACATATAAAATGTGCATCGTGTGCATCGCGATGCAACAAACAACACTCTTTGTTGAACTGTTTGTACATCTTGATGCACAATTGTTGTGCATCGGGGTACGTGTTCAGTATGTTTTGTAGTTAAGAGAGTTTTTTTTCCAGTGCGATGCACAACTTTTTTGGTCCATCACAAGTGAAAAAGGTATTTGTATGACGTCTTTGTTTTGCGATGCACATCGTGGGCTTCCTTGTTTTATGTGCATCGTGTCGTGTTGTGATGCATATTCGTTTTTTGTTTTGCGATGCATAGCTTGCACTGTTCCATTTTTTGAGGGTATATATGACATTTCGCAACAAAAGTGTCCTTTAGTGATTGAAAATAATTATAATAGATTTTAGCGAATGAAAATTGTCTAAAAGGAATCGGCCCGAATTTTGCCCTATTTTTATCATGAGCTTTTTGAGCCAAACTTGCTATCCAACAAGCCTGAAAATCCATTTAAACTTGGTTTGAATAATTCACGAACCCAATCTCAAACCATCCTTATTTAAACCAAACATCTTTTAAGCTCGAGTAGGTAGATTCGTTCTTGTTCTCCAGCCCTTGCCAAAGGTTAAGAACTATAACTAGTAGAATTATTTGTAAATTTTGCATATATGCACGGAAAAGAAAACTTTCCTTTGTTTCAATGAAATAGTCCACATTTGAAATGTTAGAAGGTTATTTAGATAGTCGGCATAATTTTTAAGAATTATATCACGGACCTCAATTTATCTCAAACTTGCATTCAACCTACGCGACGGTGCATGAAATTGGTTAAGCATCACATAATCTAATTTTGGGGTCACAAACTAACCAATTACATAAATTGTCACGTAGATTGAGATAAAAAGTTATAATAAAATGCTGAGAATTATTTTCTCATTTCCAATGCGTTTCATGGCCAGATTTAACTTTAACTAAATTGGATCGAAATCAATATCCAATCTCAGGAGCTCATCACCTGCAAAATTCATCAAATTCACACTGTAATTTTCACACACATCACTCGCTCACTACACCCGTCTCTCAAATACAAACCCTAATCAAGCTTGGCTCTGTTGGAAGTTCCATCTGAATATTCGATGCTCCAACCAAACTCAAACCCAACCTCAGTTGTTAGCGGGTAAACTCGAACAAAATTGCAACCATATCTCGGAAGCTCTCTTGTCTTCAAAGGGAAGGGAATGTCAAGATTCATAGCTCAGCACAGCACCAAACCAGTACACTCATAAACCCACCTCCAAATCTCCTCATGACCATCTTCTGAAAACAAATTTTAAAATTATTATTTAAGTTACTGCCATAAATGGATTGATCATGCCGAATTTCGCACCAAGGATCAAACCAGAAAATTGTGTGGAAGGGTACCTGCAAAGAAGAGCAAATGATTACTGCCCAGGGGAGAACAGTAGGGTTTGTGTATGTATCGTATTCTGGGGTAAAGACCCCTATTTATAGGTTGACCCTAGAAAAACTCGGAATAGATGATGATGGACTCCTTGATTTTAGGGAGCTTTCGTAGCCTGAAAGTATATGAACCAAGATGGAGGCCCATTATCGTTAAGGTGTCCGCCCGGGCATATGAGAGGAGCACAACCTGAGCACCTTCAAATAGTGCTTCTAGAAGCTTATTCAACTGTAAAGACCTTTATGCCCTTGTTACGGATTTTGGGTAGCTTATGGCTACTCTCCCCCTATAGGACCCATAACCAAGAAAACTTCAATCAACAAGCAGCAATGCAATCTCCAAAAGAATCACCCACAACCCATCTCCTCGCCTCCTTAATCGAGTCATTTGCACTTTACAATTGTGACCCGACTCTTGAAGCTTACTAAGTTGTTATCAAAACCCTAATTAAGACCTTCCAATGCTACCAATTACCTGCAGTTGTCGACTGCATGGAGAAAAATGAAAATTTTGAAACCCCCAAATCAATCTTTGTATATTTGATTCGATTTTATGGTGGAAAGAATAAATTTCAAGAAGCTATTGATGTTGTCTTTAGAATCCCTGAAATTAAAGAGAGAATGTACCAAAAAAACAAAACTTAATGGAGAGAGAGAGAGATAGGCTTCTAAAGGTCGAAGATGAGCTATTTTTGAATTAAGAGATTAACCCCCTATATATTGGATGTTTTGAAAAGTCAGTCCATAGTTAGTAAGGGTAATTTGGGTATATTAAAAATAATTGACGGAACTCCTAACAGTAACGGCAAGGGGGGGGGGGAATCTAATGAAGAAAAACAACACGAAGAACCAAATGAATAGGTTTTGATGAAGTAGGACTAAATTAACAAAATGTTTGGTTAAAGTCGAAAAACCAAAAAAATATTTGAAGTCTTTATTTTAAACAAACATAATGGATAATTAAATATTATAGTTGAAATAGACTATCCCTTCGTGATATTTCAAAAAATAATAAAAAGTTAATAATTTGAGGTAGTTAAATGTTACTATTGTTAAAATGGTGGATAGTTATTTACAATTTTTATTTTTTTAGTAGCAGTAAAGTAGTTATTAATATTATTTGAAAATATATATAGAAAGAAGAATATAAGGTTATACGACCAAACCTGGTGATGCACTCACTCGTACCGGGGGGTAACATTGCTTAGAGTTATAAAACCAAGATCATTAACACCTAATAATCACAAGATAACCCTACAAAATGGCATACAATTAAGTTGATACTACTAGTCTAGACTAGTATTATAAAATCATCTGCAGACTCTTGTATAAATATATGCTTAAGAATAAGATATATAATTAACGAAAATTAGAATATAATCATAACCCCACCACCCTCTAAGCTAAGCCAGAGATTAAGGAAGGAATGCATTCATTGAGATGTGGGCCTTAGCACACAATTAGTTCTTCTATTCAAGAAGAAAAATTAATTCAGGAGAAAGGTTAAAGTAAGACATTACCTGACACAGTCTATGTTGCTAACTCCATCCTTTTCGATTCCGACATATCTGTGGGTCAAACCTTTCCATGCTATAGGGTCTTAAAATAATATAACCCTGTCTCATTCGGTGAAAATGACTTTAAAAATTGTGACTCTTGAAAATTACAGTAAAAATATACTATTTCATTTCATTCTTTTCTTATACTCTCTATCGTATAGTATAGTATGCTCTATGTGATACTTCCAGACAAACATACCCTAATATGTAACTAATCACTCCGTATAATGAATGTATTTACAACTTTCACAGCAAGGTTACATTGAATCCGCTTAAAAAAAAGGGGTGCACCACTGAAACAGTGCAAAACCAGCACTCGGAGGGGAGAAACGTAGCTTACGTGAATCAGAACTCATGACATCTAAGTTGTATTTTACCAAATAACTGCTAGGCTACAACTTGGGTTTGGGTAGGTCTCATATAATGTATTTAAATACAACCAGAAGGCCTTTCTATAAACATAAAGAAATTCCTTTCCTCCTCACTTTACACAACCTCCGTGGATTAGCATTATTGACCACAGAGAGAGAGAGAGAGAGAGAGAGAGAGAGAGAGAGAGAGATATGGAGCCTAGTGAGCAAGGTCTCTTGGAAGAGTTACTGGCTCCAAGAAGGGAGAATTGGACATTTTCTAGTGGAGAGATTAGTGGATTCTTCCCTGGAGGGTGGAACTATGAATCTTTTGATGACATTAATACAGCAGAGTTGACTAGTTACTCAAATCCTTCTTTCTTAGAACTCATCACCTCCTCGGTAGTCCAACCTACCTTTCATTGCCCTTACAATGGAAACTACCCGTTCGACAGTTTCTCAGCTCCACCAATTGATTCATCGTATGACAAGTTTCAAGAAGAATGCCCATCAATGGCCGAAGATGAAGATCAAGTTGGTGAGCTTGGCAACAAGGTTGAGCCAGATCAACTAGTTACTACTTCTGATGATAAAATTCCACCTGTTTTCAGTATGGGATTGAGTGGGGTAGGAAAGAGCAAATCTAAGAAGGTTGAAGGGCAGCCCTCGAAGAATCTGATGGCGGAAAGAAGACGAAGAAAGCGACTGAATGATCGTCTTTCTATGCTCAGATCAATTGTCCCTAAGATAAGCAAGGTGATTACTAGTATTACTTACAGAGTGTTTATAAATTCGTTTTATTAATATGTTTACGATCTACTGAGAGAGATTAATGTATTTACGTATGAGCAGATGGACCGAACATCTATACTTGGAGACACGATAGATTACATGAAAGAACTACTAGAAAAGATCCATATTTTGAAAGAGAATGATACAGGAACAGGTATGGATCAATTGAATATGGGACGGAGCTTCAAGGAGTTAAACATGAACGAAGTACAAGTAAGGAATCCCCCCAAGGTACTACATCTACACCCCCCCCCCCTCCCTCTCCAACACATACTTGCAGCACATTAAGATTAATCATTAACTAACTGACTTGTTCAACTTGTCCAGTTTGATGTAGAAAGGCAAAACAGCGACACGAGAATCGAGGTTTGCTGTTCATCAAAGCCAGGGTTGCTATTGAACACAGTGAGCACACTTGAAGCATTAGGCCTTGATATTCAACAATGTATTGTCAGTTGTTTCAACGATTTTTCACTTGAAGCTTCTTGTTCTGAGGTATATATTTACAAGTATCGGTGTCTGCTGTGTTTAATCACATTTGTTATAGCTAAACTTTAACCACTACACCTGCTTGTGAGGATAATCAATCAAATGCTTTCTTTCTTAATTAATTCTATGTCTTTTAATGATTTTAGGCTGCGGAACATCGAACAATGATAAGTTCAGAAGACATAAAGCAAGTATTATTCAGAAATGCAGGCTATGGAGGAAGATGTCTGTAGCAGAAACAGATGCAACATATATAAATCGATCTATATATGATGAGTTTGAGTTTACTTGACTGATTTTTTTCTTTTCTTTTTTTTATTATTTTATTTTTTCTGGGGAGGTTAAGGGTTGTAATAAGGGTGTCCCTTTTTCATTTAATTGTTGTTTATTCATTGTTCAATCTCATGCACATCAATGTTAAGAACAATTATTCCTCCTCTTATTAAAGAAACATACAGATATAAACAATTGATATCAGAGAATGATTTAAAATGAAATAAGAATGTTAGTGGCCCATACCCACGAAGAAAAAGAATGTTGTCAGATTATTTTTTATGCTGCAATTCAGAAACATTTATACATTCCTATATGAAGGAATTCAGAAAACACATGCTTTCTGGCTATTGGCTTAAAAAGATTTCAAGATGTGTTGGGATGACTACGATTCACTGTAAATCTCAAAAGAAAAGCCCCGAGAACACGCAAACATGCACATCAAATTCCATGAGTATTGTTTTGGTGAAATATACTTATCAGTCATCAACTATAGTCAGGCAAAGGGTTTCTTCAAGTCCATTCCCAGTTCCCACGCTCTAGTAATTGTTCCTCACAGGCTTGTTTTTCACTTTAAACTGTCATATTCATCATTATACTGTATAATTAATATAACATGAATGGTCAAGCTTATTTCTGAATCTGTCTTTCACACATCTTTTAGATTAAAATCAAATATGATCTGAAAACTCTACAGCTCAAAGAGACTTCCAAAGATAGACGAATGTAACATGAGGCTAGCCTACTAGAGCAATAATTCAGCAAACTGAAACCGGGTTTTGAGAGTAGTTCTTTTGGTGATCAGAGGTCCCCTACCTCCTACTAACTGGTGATTAAGCATACTATGCATGTATGGCAAGGATGTTAAAGCTAACCAGGGCTTCAATCGTAACCTCCAGTAAGTGCTTTGATAATTATTAATTCCCAATCTTTGATGTGTCAAGTGGTGATTTTTGGCAAACCTACTCAACTCCTCACTTATGTCATGACATGCTTAAATTTGCCTTTGAACCTTCTCATAAGGGCCAATGAAAGATCCCCCACCCCCCTCGCTGCTCAACCAATAGGGACGTCCCTAGCCTAGATATTTGGGTGTTCATAGGAAGCTTTTGAGTAAAGAGTGTTGTATCCAAAGTCTCAGATTTTGTTACCGCACCAACATCATATAGTCATATGGCCACAAGGATACAGTTAAGACTGTAGAAACTCATCATTCATCAAGTTGGCACAAGAACTGCATTATATATATATATATATATATATATATATATATATATATACACATATATATACACATATATATATATAGCAGCAAATACTAATTACAGTCCCAACAGTGAGAAAGCTCTTTCATTTAATCTCACAACCTTTTAAGGCTTTTTTTTATTTCAAAAATCATATATGTATATGATTTTATCATCTGTATTTCCTTGCTCATTATACGTATCAACTATTGATGCAAAATATGAAGTACACATTCTTTGAAGAAAATGAATGAACCTTCAAAAGAGATGTGCAACTTAAACAGCTTACAACAAAGAGGGGGTAAAAGGAACATGGTATCTGCTACATATGCATCTCAAGCACACATCTAATGTCTGGTATAGCTGATTGCATTTTGTTTCTTCAAAATAACAAGCAGTATGTACACAGTTTCAAGAAGCAATGGGCTCAGATTAAGACCACAGTTTAAGTTGAATCTCCATCACTTCAATTATTTGCATTGATGTTCATAAGGCTAAGTCAAACAGAGCACCATGAAATACCCAAGAATAATTCTGCCAGAAGCAGGAATCAGATTTTATATATATACAGGAGTCAGTTTCTACAGTAATGGGATTCCTAGGCAGTCATAGCTGACTACTAACTTCTTGATTCAACAATTATGAAAGTAAATGCAGCGTCAATTGTAATAGTAAACAGTTAATTCCAATTATATACTGATACAACAAATTGATAGGAACTGTTAAAAGATCTCTTCACCTTCATCCTCATCGCTGTCAGCAACATCATCATCATGTGAATAGCTGGTCATCATTGCATTATCTTGTAAATGTTGGAACTGTTTAATAGCATCGCTCGCATCAAAAATCAGGGCATTCTTTGCACCTTTAATTGCATCCCTTTTCTGATCACAGATATCCTTTACTACCGCTTTGCCTTGATGGGATTTTGCTGCCCTTGCAATAGCTGCCTTCCTGTTAGCTTCTCTGCAATGTAACAGGTCAATATATTTCTCATGCAAAGCTTTGTTTTTAACCTGCTTCAGAACTGGCGGGCTCACAAGAGTTGTTCCACTTGAGCCACTGAATCGTGAGAGACTCTTCTTATGAGCTGAAGAAGATCTCTCCTTACATCTTTTAAGTAATTCAGCCTTCTCTTGGTTACTATTCGGGGTAGTAATTATTAGATCTTGTTGAATATGCTCAAGAACTGCAAATAAGTCTGCTTCAGAATCTTGGTCTACTTGACACTGTTTTTGCAGCAAGTGTCTCACATTTTTCTGCACAAGGTGGCGACTCTTCTTACTCTGCATAGGTCTTTTAACCGTTGGGCTGGAAGAATTGAGCAATTTACTGGCAGACAAAGAGGCTGGTGGTGAACTTAATGCTTTGGCCCTTGAACGAGGTTGAGGTTGAGGTGGTGTCAAGTGATTAGAATGGACTTTATCGAAACAGTCCTGTGCAGATTTTCCAGGAACCTGAAAAAATATAACAATCACAAAATAAGCTCAAGATCAATGCTAATATGCTATTGCCATGGAAGTGCAAAATATACGAGATCTAATGGCTTCATAAGCTACAGGTTGGAAAATACCCCTCCATTCCACTCAAAGAGTCTAAGTTTGAAAGTCAAAAACATTTTTAAGAATTAGGTAAAATTCTCATGCTTCCCTTTAGTTTTAAAGGATTACAACAATTTTGCTAATTTTAGTTTTGACGTAACAAGGACAAATTTGGAAACTCTAAATATAAGGTGGTTTTTGAAACACTTTTAAAGTCAATGTTTTAAACTACTTCTTCTAAGAAGGTAAGACTCTTTAAGTGGAAAGGAGAGAGTAAGAAGCAAACAGTTGAGAGAAACTTTTAGAAAATCAACAAATTGGAAACATGAATATGAATTCTACGCTTATTTTTTTAAGCTTCTAAGTGAATAACTACCACAACTCACGTGTTTTTTGTTTCCCTTTTGTTTTGGGTGGGGATGAAGAAGTTCTAATTACACAATCGCAAAATGTTCTCTTTAGGCAAGTTCCAAAAGTGAAGTTCATAAATGGGTAGATTCACATTTGTTGGCCACTATGAAGCACGAATACGGGAGTGATACAGTGCAGGTACGGCGATAAGTCAAAATCCAAAAATATAGGATACGGGTACAACAAGGATACAACACATTTTTAAATATAAAACGTAAAATATGTGTTATATTTCATCCCCAAATAATCCACCTATGAATCATGTAGAAAAGTACGTTATAAAGAAATATAACTTTTCTGTTCTTACATATCAACAAGACAAGTAAAATTTGATATGTTTTCCAAGAATATTTTTATTTCCAGAACTATTCAAATTTCAATTAGCAATACATTAAAGAACTCTGAATCTAAAAATAGATGAAGGGAGAGATGAAAAGAAATACTAAGAAAATATATTTGAAAAAAAAAAAAAGAGGTTTAGACATTTGGGCAGCATTTCTAAGAAAATATTTTTGAAATAAAGATTTTAAAAAATGAGAAAGGAGAGATGAAGAGATACTAAATAGAAAGAAATATAGTACCTAAAAATATGAAAATAAAAAAAGAAGATCGATATAATAATGTTTGACTACCAACGCAGATATCATTTTATCCACACAAGAATTTGGGCTTTTATCTTTTCGGAAATGATGTAGTATACTAGTACATCTTATTAGAATTACTACTTAACAACTGATGTTATTTGCAAAAAAGCCCCTGCTTTAACAGATGAAAAATTATAATTTCGACCCCTACGTATCCATGCCGTATCGCCAACATAGCTGAGCCGTATCCCTGCAAAATAATTAAATATTAATAATTGGATACGTTAGAACGTATTCAATACATATCCAGCCGTTCCCCCCTGTATCCGTATCCGCTGTGTATCCGATACCGCCACGGAGGCCATTTTGGGGTATCGATGCTTCATAGGTTGGCTATGCTGATTGTATATCATCAATATCACTTGAAAACTACTAGGAAATGATTGAAGCCCCAATTTGAAGCAGCTTACCTAGCTATCCAATATAACATGTATTCACAGCCAATGACAGATACACAAGGGGGCCATGGCCCCCCAAAAAAATTCCAAATTTACGTGAGAAAGTGTAAAAATTAATATACAACTCCCCCAAAACCAGAAAAATTTTATGTATTCATGCACTATTATATCTCACATGAGCAAGGTGAACCTATTGACCTATTGAAAGCCGGAAAAGAAAAAGACGATGATGGAAAAACAGTTTTGCTTTTTGCAGCAAAATCCTAGTAACTTAACCAGTTTAGCTAGATTGTTTTTTTGTTTTCAAATTAGTTAATAAGTTGGTGCCCTAACCACAAGGCCCCCCAACCCTAACCCAGGCACACACACCCCCACACAGCCAAAGGTCAAACTCCTGGATAAACCACTGGTCACAGCTGAATAATGCTCATTCCAAGTGCAGGATTATTGAACAAAGTGGTGTAATCCTGTTTAGCTAAACTTGCCACCGAACGATGATTCTGAAGGCTTGTTCAAGCGTGCGTGATAATTGACACTTGTGCAAAAGATCACCTGCAACACTCCCTCCCACCAGAACCAAATACATGGTTTACGTTGTGATGAGTAAGATGGCGTAACAAGCTTTTGCGTTCTTCATTATCAGAGGTAGACAAATATGATTATCATAGCCTCATTATGACATATATCCTGTTCCCCAAAGTTCTGCTTTCTAGATTATAAGAAAAATTATACTCCTGTTCCTAAATAAGCATACACTTACTGTGTAAATGTGGCACAGATATCAAGACACAGTAATAGAGTTCATAGGACGATATTTCACAAATGTATTTATACTATAATTTATTACCTGGATGTGTTTAGAAGGACGATATTTCACAAATGTATTCAAAGGACGATATTCAGATATAATACAGGTTTATTATATATTCACAAGTAACAAGGGCTTCAGTGAGTATAGTCAAACCAGTATACAAAACAGCCCCCTTATAACAAAAGAGCATCTCTCTCTCCGCTCTCAGACCTCCCCCTCTCTCTGGCCTCATAATTTCATGTTCCTCAATTACATTGGTAGAAATTCTCTAATGGATAAATTCCGCAATGGAAAAGATAGATATGTTTAAGGCTTCAAGGAACTTAACCAGCACTTTGCTTTAGATGCAACTTGTCTCCACTATTCAGTAATTTGGTGTGCAATCGGGTGTAAGAAAACTATCTCCCCAGATAAACTGAAGCCAACTTTAGCGGCTTTAACTGGAATTTGTTTTGAACCAATGAAATCAAGTACTGAACGTTTTGTGAAACAAAGATTGCCTGGAAGCAGAAGAACAACTCCTGCATCTCAAAAAGTAGTGATTTCTATTTTGGTTTGTCCCAAAAAGTAGTCCCGTTTTTAATTAACCTATACACTTCCATTAATTTTCCAATTCTTTTCTTTCTTTTAGAAAACATGATAATTCTCTTATGTGTCGTTAGTCGTTCACAAAAAAAAACTCATTTTACTGCAAATTATAGGAAATATATAGAAGCAAAAGTACGAAATGAGAAAGTTTTCCTTTTCAAATGGGATTATTTATTTGGGATGGAGGGAATACTTTTCTTCCACAAAATTAATTGTGTAAGATACGAAATAAGTGAAGTGAGGAAAATCCAAATTTCCATCAATTTTGGAAACGGGAATCCTAATATAGATAGGGTTTGGCGCCTTTCACAAAGGTCACCGTTTTCCATCACCGTTTTCCATCACCGTTTGCTCAAACGGTAGTGCATACAATCTATCACTAACACTAACTAAACTAACTACTACTGCATCAGTTTATACATAATCTTAATTTGAAAATTTCCACAAATCTTTGTGTAAAAGGAACAGGGGTTTCAATGAGTAGAATAGTACCAGTCTAGCAACTTTCTTCCAGAAGTGAGGTGTGGGCTTCGCTGCAAAATAAGCTCTCTCAATGCCAATTCTTGATCTTTGGTCCAACCATGAACAATGCCATTACCATTCTCAACATGATTTCTCTTCCTCTTAGCCCCAACCAGTTTTCGTCCTCTATCAATATTTCCCCATCCCTCTTGCCGCCACCCTCTATGACTGCTTGCAAAGCTCCCGAACTATGTAACATAGATAACCCTACACCCGAAACAGATTTTTCTATAGGCGACTGAACCCCTCTATGCAAAATCTCAGCAGAAATACACTCATTAAAACCATCACGTATGCGATTGCCCCTCTTTCGCGTGTATTTTCCAGCATTACCACCCCCGTGAACACTACTTGTTTTATGTTCATCCAATAAACCGTCTTTACACAAAACTTCATTAGACTCATCATAACCAACCTTCTTAACATATCGATTGGTGGTTCCCCGACAAAAACTACGTGTCGCATTCTTCTCAAGCTTCCCTGTAGATAAGTTCACCAAAATTAGACCCAACAATTAGCCATTTCCTCAACAGAAATTTTATTTTTATTTTTTTCAAAAAGGCTTTCAAATTATAATCTCAAATAAATTGAACTTACCATCGCCAGCCTGGAGGACATCTGAATTAGGCTTCCCCCTCGTCGAACTGCGTGTCACTCTCTTTTGAACATTGCTTATGGGAGACAGCTCCACATAACTAAACTCCTCCACACGACCAATTAATCTTGCAGATCTTCTTGACCCAATGTTTGGCCTCACAGATCCTTTTCTCCTAATATTTGACTCATTGACCTTTTTCGAACCTTTGTCTGGACATGAATTGTGGATTTTCTGTACCGAAACCTTTCGACTTGAGCTGGAACGAGTACATGGAGGAGCGATTCGTGTTCTACTTGATTTGGGTTTAGGAGTCTTCGGCTCTTCGGGATCATTGACTTTATTACGAAGAAACCTAGGAGATCTTCTGAGATTCGTAGCGGGCTGTTCCCTGTTGATGGAATTGCGTTTGGGCATTTTTACAAACAGTTTATCTGCGGTGATTTGGGGAGGCGGAGAGACGGGGGAAATGCGCGTTCAAACTTTTGAAATGGCTGCCGCATATGGGCCTGACTACGGTAATGAGACCGATTGGGCAATTTAAAGCCCAGTCTTGTTTTTATTAATAAGCCCAATCCAAGCGAGTTCTTACTTTTTAGGAATACATTAGAGAAAAACCCAATATATTGTATAACTAATGAGGAAAAATAGCGGCAGGTCTTTTTTATGGAATTTTCGAGGGTCTATTACAGGCCGGTCCCTCATCTTTTTTTAAAAATTGAAAAAAGATATTTTTGGAGCGAAAAGACGATTATGCCATTAATGAAAGAAAAACACGCGCGCTTCAGTAACCTAAGGCATTGCGATGAGTAACCAAAGCATCGCGATGAGAAACCAAGGCATCGCGATGAGCAACCAAGGCATCGCGATGCACCACTTTTGCAAATTAGTACATCGCGATCATCGCAGCGCGCTTTAGGGAACCAAAGCATCGTGATGAGTTATTTTGGCATCACGATGCACTACTTTGGCATTGCGTTGCACTACTTTGGCATCGCAATGCACCACTTTTGCAAATTGGGGCATCGCGATGCAACAATTGGTGCATCGCGATCATCGCCACGCGCTTTAGGAAACTTGATCATCGCAACGCGCTTTAGGGAACTTGATCATCGCAACCAGGTCGATCCCCATTGCGTTGCCCAGCATACTGCGATTGGCGAATTAAAGGCATCGCGATGCCCAATTTAATATAATATCAAAATCAATCAAAATGGTTGTTTTTGGTTGGAAAATTTACCTACAAAATGGTATTGACTTCCTATAACAGTATGGTATTGATATTATACGAAATTCAAACTCAAATCATTGATTAAAGTCTTAAAATCAATCCAAGAACATCTCCCTCTGTTTTCGGACAGCACACTGTCAAGCTCGATTTTGATCTCAAAAATAGTTTTTTTTTTTTTGGTAGAAAAATTGTTTACAAATGTAGTACTAAGTTAGGATAACAATATGAGATTGATTTTAAACAAATTCGAAGCTTAAATCATAGATTAAAGTGACCAAAACAGCCCAAGGACAAAGAAAAACGGAATGAACTAAAAAAATTCAAATTTGATCAAATTGTGATCAAATTCGTATTCTATGCATGGAAATTGATACCTAAACATGAGAGAAGACTATATTAACAACATGAAATCATTTATACAACAATTCGAACCTCAAATCTAAAGCAACGATGTTGTTGAGGGCATTTTAGGAAGAAAATTCTCAAAGTGCCTTTTAGCGGTTTTAAAAAAAAAGGGTGGACTAGAGAGAAAAAAAGTTTGGAAAAGTGGACCGGCCAGCAATTTCTCCAATTTTTAACCGCTGTAGGACCTCATTTTTGTTTTCAACCACATAAGTCCACTTTAAGTGATAAATTAGTCAATTTTTCCAAAACTACCCCTTAACAATCTAAACAACATTTTAAGCATTGTTTTCCTTTATTTTTACTACAACTTTATCTTTCTCTCTCTCTCTCTCTCACTCTTTCATTTTATTTCCATACTTAGTTCATAATAAAAAGACAAGATCAATATAATTTTTCAATTTATTTTAATTATTTATGTCTTTGTTTTATCAATATTTTTCGCTAATATTCACAACATATTGTGCATCGGAAATAAAAGTTGTCCGTCGCGATGCATGAAAACAGTACTTTTTTAGTATAATTTTGTGCATCGTGATGCACGCTTTTGATGCATCGCAAGTGTAATGTTGTGCATCGCAATTAATGCACAAAAACAGTACTTTTTAGTACAATTTTGTGCATCGTGATGCATACTTTAATGCATTGCAAGTGTACTATTGTGCATTAGTACTGTTTTGTGCATCACGATACAAGTGTAATGTTGTGCATCGCGATGCACAAAAACAGTATTATTTTGTGCATCGCGATGCACTTTTGATGCATCGCTAGTGTAATGTATAGCGTGCATCAAGTGTAATGCACAAATAGTTTTTCTTGTGCATCGCGATGCATAGCGTATCTGTTGCATGTTTTTTAAGGGCATAGATAACATTTCGAAACAAAAGTGTCATTTTTCGATTTGAAACAATTATAGTTGGCTAAAGCGGTTGAAAATTGTCTAAAAGAAACCGGTTCGAATTTCTCCCAACTAGTAACTACATCCAAACAGATGTTATCGGTTTTTTTTTTTTCATTTTTTCGAAATGAGGAATAAAATTTTAACTGAATCCTCTCATTCTAAATTCCATTTGTTCAAAGTTTAAACACGGTCTCGTTCCCCTTAAAGCATGGTGAGAAGCTAGCACAACTCAAAACATAGTTAAAATTTGTAATCTTGGTATGATAAAATGGTTTAAGGGCTCCAAAGTTCTTAAGTTAATCCAATTAATTAAAGATGTCATACGTGACCCGTACCACTATGTATGGTTGGCCCATTTTGTGATAAATATATAATTATTCAAAATTATCAATGGATTTGATATAATTGTCAAGTACATATATTATTCGTCAAATATAATCCATGGCCGGGCAGCCATCATCAGATCAGAGCAAGAAACCACCATCTTATATAACAATCATAGTTTAAGGTTATGGAATCTGCGTGTCGTAATAGAGTAAGAAAAAGAGATCGAGGAGGGAGGAAAACAATAGAATAGTAGTCCTATGTAGGTAGGACTGATTGATTTTAGGTTTAGGATATATATATATATATATATATATAATTAAACAAACTTATAAAAATGTGAGAATGATCTATACCCAACCCAATTAATTTCATGATTGGTTAGCCCTTAACCATTTATTAGAGTATATATTAATTAATAATCTCGATCGATCTATATCAATCCAAAGCATGCAAGCGCGCGAGCGAAGGTGAATCCTACATGACATAATTAATTAGTAGAAAGAATCTTAGTAGTAGTAAACTGAGATAAACAATCCTGCCAACTGCAAGCTATTTGGAAATCCACCCCACCCAGGACGTAGTAATTCAACAATATATTATTTGTTCAGTTAAATATTACTACTTTTGTCTCACTAATTAAAACTAATTATTTTCTTTCTTTCTTTCTTTCTTAATTTTCATCATCAATATTTTATGTTTGTTTCTTGTTTGGCTTTAAGTCCTTTTTTGGGGATATGCCATGGGGGGATATTATGAGATGAGAAGGAATCCATACATCGCTCTAACACGATCGAGTTACTATTAGACTAATGACTACGTACGTACGGCCTTCATCTACAATCTGAATCCTAGCTAGCTAGAAACATTAGACAATATTAATATTGTAGAGTACTACAGGCCGGGGGAGAGTGAGAATAAATTGAACTTGAGATTTTATATTTTAATTTTTTTTTTTAAAAATAATAATAAAGAATATAACTTATGTGATATGATTTATTTTACCAAATTATTTGACATTCAAACTAGATTATTTCGAAATCATGAAAAGGAAAAGATCAAAAAGGGAGTAGTAATTAAGAACTTAATTGCATGAAGATTCTAAAATTAGCAAGTTATGATCGAGTGATTAGTGATCCATTGGCAAATCTAGCTAGCTAGGAGAAAATAAGCAAGTATGGAGAAAGATGCACTAATTAATCAGTAGCTTTTCTATCTATCATTTTTGTACCTAACTTCTTTAAGTAGGATTCCCACTAATAACTAACTCAAATTCCTAAACAAGCTTCCCACTCCCACTGGCTTAATTGTTTGATTTCCTATGTCTTTGAGTTAGTGGTTATATATAGTGCCCCACTAGCATCCATGCTCTTACTTACATCATACATATATCCCTCCCTCCCTCCCTCCCTCCCTTTGAATTGTAGTAGTATATATAATTAAATAAATAATGTATTGTAGGCAAAAACCTAATAATCTTTCAAATCTGTTCTTTGTTCTTTTTTTGATGATGTATAGTACTGCCATGATGCTGACCAAGACAAATACTTTATATATAATATATATATGCATCATCAAGTTGTACAAGGCATCATCAAGATCATTGTCTTCAATTTTACTTAGGGTATGTTTGGGAACTCCAATGCCATTATAGCTTGGAATTAAAATTAGAAGCACAATTTAAATTTTGTGGAGCTCAAATTGTTCATCCAATTTAAATTCTAAAGCATGACATTGACTTGCCAAACATAACCTTAAAGTAGAGCCATGTATATATATCCAATATATCCAAGAATTAAGTTACGCGTAAGAGTACATGAGAAATGTAATTAATTAAGGAATTCTTCATTAAAATTTCAAAGTGAATGCAACGAGATGTAAAGTCGGAAAGCGTGTATACGTAGTTGCATATATAATTATTATATTGAAATTAAGTTCCTATGGATAACATGATTAGAGTACCAAATCGGATCTTCTATTCCAAAATGGTGTTCCATCTCCTATTCCAACCGTTGGATGTGCGCCATATGTCCATAAAAAATCACGGGGTAATTAATGTTGTTTATTCACATGCACATGTGGCGCACATCCAACGATTAGAATAGGAGATGAAACACCATTTTGGAATAGAGGATCCAATCTGTTAGAGTACACTCAACTGTGCATGCGTCGATGATGCATGATATTAACCCCTCAGAATTCAAGAGTTAAGGCTTAAATAAAACAACCTCAAATGTTAATATATAGTCAATGCAAGTATCAAAGCAATGTATAAGTCATTATACTCTAATATATATATATATATATATATATATTATATATAGTCGTTATAGTTACTATATATAACTAATTATACTATATATATTACTTTATGTTCCCTTAATTAAACATTTCTTGTTAATCATATCGATTTTTACTAAAAATTAAGCCAATGCATGTAACTTATATAATTAACTCATTTTGGATCTTGAACCAACCAAATGGAGATTTCCTTCCTAGGTGCATGTCTTCGAAGTTCATACTATAAATAGATACCACAATCTCTAATATAATTAGGATTACCACTTACATATATATGCGACTCCTTTTTTACTCCCCTAGCTACTAACTTAACTTGAAAGTATAGTATCTCATGTACACCCTAATTTTGGCAATCACAAAAATTGAATTGAAAGAGAAAAAAGAATTTAACAAGACATCATATATCAACTGTTTAGATAAGACTCGATAATTCACAATAACCCTACACACCCCTCCCCCCCCCCGCCCAAAAAAAAAAAAAAAAACCTATAGTAATTATAATTGAAAATCACTTTTAATACTCCGCTTTTTAAAATTGCATCGCTCCATCAATTCTTTATTTTGTTTGTACAAAGTACAAGTTCGTTAACATACTGTATTGTGGAGCCACATTAAAAACTAAGAGTGGTAATAGTAATTGAATAATGCTATGTATCTAAAGAGTATTAAATTTATTGTACTAAATGATGTGTCAGCTAATATAATGTATTAATTATAATTTTTAATTATATTTTTTATATCACATCAGCCTACATATTATTTAGCGTAAAAATTTTTGCACCACATCAACAACGGAAAACTCAATAAAGTAAAATCAATCATGTTTTATTCCATTTTAAATATTATATTTACACTGAGGTGAAATTTCTTGAAAAGGTGTCCCGAACTACAAGACACCAAATCTTTAAGAATAATTGTGGGACGATCCCTTTATGGGATTTTCAAAATCTTTAAGAATAATCTTTCTCTCTCCTTCAGTTTTTTTCTATGTCCAATTAATTATAAAAAAATAAAATTAGTATAATTTTTAAAATTATTTTAATTATTTATGTCCTTGTGTTATTAATATCGTTTGTCATATCGTTGAATGCTGACACAGAGAAAGTAACAATTTTTTTAAAAGTGTCTTGGAGAGTTCATTTAATCTTAATTCTCTAATATTCACAACATATTGTGCATTGAAAACAAAAGTTGTCTATCGCGATGCATGAAAACACAGTAGTTTTTTAATACAATTTTGTGCATCGCGATACACACTTTTGATGCAACGCAAGTGTAATGTTGTGCATCGTGATGCATAAAAATAATAATTTTTAGTACAATTTTGTGCATCGTGATGCACATTTTGATGCATTGCAAGTGTAATGTAGTACTGCATTAGTACTGTTTTATGCATGGCGATACAAGTGTAATGTTGTGCATTGTGCATCACGATGCACAAAAACAGTATTTTTATTACAATTTTGTGCATCACGATGCACACTTTGATGCATCGCAAATGTAATGTTGTGCATTAGTATTGTTTTGTGTATCGTGATGCATTTTGATGTATCGCAAGTGTAATGTATAGCGTGTGTAATGCACAAATAGTACTTTTTCTGCATTGCGATGCATCAATTTGTGCATCACGATACATCAATTTGTGCATCGCGATGCATAGCGTGCCTGCTCCGTGTTTTTTAAGGGCATAGACGACATTTCGCAACAAAAGTATCCTTTTTCAGTTTGAAACAATTACAGTGGACTAAAATGGTTAAAAATTGTGTAAAATGGCTCACATAGACCATATCAACAACCCTGTTAAAAAATAGAATGAAGAGTCAATGACCGTTAAAAAAATGAATGGACCGTTAGTCATAAGGGCTACATTGCACTCAATTCGTTAGTACATTGATTTAAGCGACCAAAACAGCTCAAGAACAAAGAAAAACGGAATGAACTCAAAAAATTTAAATTTGATCAAATTCGTGTTTTATGCGTGAAATTTGATACCCAAACATGAGGAAAGACTATATTAACAACATGAAATCATTTATACATCAATTTGAATCTCAAATCTGAAGCAACGATGTTGTTGAGGGTATTTTAGAAAGAAAATTTTCAAAATGCCTTTTAGCGGTTAAAAACAAAAGGGTGTACTGGAGTGAAAAAAAATTAGAAAAAGTGGACCGGCCAGCAATTTTTCCAAAAAGATAATTCAAGTCTATTTATGCTTTTATCGGGCTTTTGTTACTCATAATCCACAAATTTTAAACTTTAAAAAACATGAAAAAAAAAATTATATATATATATATGAAATATTGTAATATGGCTTTACAGGAGACCTATTGTACAAAAAAATAATCGTATCAAGTAAAATAAGAAAATATTTGGAATACTTTGATTAAAATATTGATGAGTTATCATATCATAACCCTATTTAGAGTAAAAGATAATCTATACTTTTTCGATGCATTGCACCCGGTGTTTGCTAGTGTAGTTAAATTGACATGAACCAATCCTATAGCTTATATAAAGGATACTCTCTTGCTCTTAAAAAACTTCTTGTTCCCCAACTTTCTCTCTCGTTTCTTCATCTCTCTTAAAAAAAAAACTTAACAGGTTTCAAAAAATAAAAAAAAAAAAAATACATAATCAAGGTCGATCCAAATAGGTCCAACTTTAGCAGTTGCACCACCTTGGTTCTTCTAAATCTTTTTAGAGATTACTTAATATGGGAAAATATCAAAATAGAAGGGTGGTTTTGTTATATTTAAAAAGTAAATGTGCTAAAGTGAAATTTTAGTTACATACGTAACGGTGGCAATTGAAAACCCATCAAATTCAAGTTCTCTCTCACACACACAAACCGAGTCTCACTGCACCTCCCTCGCGTTGACACCGAGTTTCGAAGCCACACCTACACCCACCACCACAACTTTCCACCGCCCAACCACCTATGCTGCTTTGCCGCTGCATTCTGTGTTGGATGTCTCCCATGTTAAAGTGTGCTTGTGGCAAGTGCACATATGACATACCCAAGCGACTTGTGATGCTGCGTGAGAAGGAGCAGCTCTATGAGTTTTTTATGGGTCTTGATGAAGTGTTTGGAATTATGAAGACACAGATTCCGAGCACAAAACTTATATGCAGTCGTCAAATTCTACATTCTGCAACTATTAACCACGCTGATCTCAATGCTCAAGTCTCCCTCTCATCAAAATTAAATGTTTACGAATGTCTCAAATTTTTTTTTTTAGTTTCTTTTATTTTTGTTCAATCCATTTTGTATTAATACCCAACATACTAGGTTAGTAGTAATTTGCTAGGTTAGTATGTCTATATGTTCTTCGTATTCTAATTCTATTACTCCATTTTTTTCATAAAATTGTGAATAAAACTTAGGGTTTCAAAAAATTGGGCATACTCTCAGTTTGGAAATTTTAATGTTTCTATTGAGATGTTGTTCTAGATTTTATTAGTATGTTGACACTTGAACGATTGATGCTAGAGATTTTATTGCTTATGTATATGTTTGTGATATTTTATTATCTTTTGTTGATTATAGTTGAAAAAACTTTAAACTTTGATAACCTGAACCGAAATCCTGATTGTGCCACTAGACATAATTTTGCAAGTACAATATCGTAAAGATGAAAGTTTGTGTTAGTTGGTTTGGACACATCTTCGTCGGCTAAAAAAAATCGTCACGATTGCGGATGATATGATAAAGGCAAATGATATTACGAGATATAGCTTATATTATTCCTATCAGCTTTAGTGACTTGTTTGTGTCGCTGCAGGATGGTTTTGACACAAATCTCGATATTTAAATGTTGCTAAGTTAGTGATGACTTGAAATGCCCATGTCAGTACTTAGAAAAGGGCAAATTTGATATGACGACATTGAAATCTGAATAAATTTGACATGAAGGTATGAATGTCAAAGCTGATATACTTACTACCAGCTCAAACTCATAATATCATATATATATATATATATATATATATATATATATATACATGTATGATAAAAAATATAAAAAAAAAGGGACTTGTGAAAGTCATGTGTTGTAGAAGACAGTCATTTAATAAAGAAAATAATTAAGGGAATATAGAGTAATTAAAACACAAATAAGTGCAACAAAAAGAGAAAATTGGAAAGAAAAGAAGGAATGAAGGTAAGTAACATGGATTGGATGAGAAAAACTGTTGAGATAGAGCCGCCTACCAAATACCCACTAAGTATTGTCATTGAGAGGCCCGCCCTATTGTCATGTGATTTTGGTGCGCACAAGCCGACCCTACTAACTTGTCCAGATTTCTGAGTGCTTATCATCCATCCGTACGTTCCTTTTCACAGTACTGCTTTTCATTTTTTATTTATTTTTTAATTTCTGGGGGAACATAATTGGTCATTAATTTGTTCTTTAAGGAGCATGTATGTCTTTGTTTTATTACCTACTTGTCGCTGCATACGACAAATAGTGATTTATATGGAAAGGAAAAAAAATATACTTTAATTTAATATTAAATGGAGAATACTTTAATTTAATATTAAATGACATTCTACATTCATCTTGTGATCTGTGTCGTCGGTAGTGTTAATATTCTGTGAGATCGATGATAATGCATGGTGATTATTGAGGTGGACTTATTTTCGGTAATAATTTTCTTGAATTATTAGTTTAATTTAGTTGTTTTTACTTTTAAGCATAGTAATTAACATATGCTGTGAATAAGTGCAGAATTAATTAATACTGAAAGCTAGCTAGGATCTAGCTAGCTTTTGATCAATCTGTATATCGTTTTGATTTCATTAGTAATAAAGATTCAAACTTGGCGTAACATTTACAAAATTAAGGCACAAAATGGATCACCAAGAGCGAGTGAGCTAACTAATTGGCCGGCATGGATGAGGTTAATTAGCTATATAGGTTAAAGATATATTCTTTAGGAACTGTACATGCATGCAAAGGTACCGATGATGATATTGTTGTATAATCTTGTGTCATCATTTCATTTTTTAGATTATTGTCCATGAAATCATGTGTTATTATAAAATCATGATCAGTGTTCATTTTCATGCAAAGACATAAAAACACTTTCTTGATAACATGTATTAGAAATTTTATGATCGAGAATATCCATATATATATAGAACAATCTTTAATTGATACCGTAACCGGCCGGTGATCATATCATGCATGCATGGTTCCGTGCATGAACCCACATGTTTTCATGACCATGGAGATATATGATACTACATGTGATTGAGTATTTGAGCTCCCCGGTATCATACCCCCGATGATCATGGCCGGCCTGTGAACCCCACCCACATGTCATGACATATCATACTATATATATATATAAGCAGGTAAGCTTTTGCAGTAGTCGATATAAAAACTAGGTAAAATTTTGTACGATCCTGATCCAGATTTATTTGCTCTATACAATATTAGAGTACTGTTTGAATAGTAAAATGAGATACACTAATTTAAGATATAATTAAACCAACTAACTCCCCTTAATTAACTGTACAGTTTGTAAATCTCGTGATGAATTTATAGTTCTAACCAATCAACGAATGATATATAGTGTCACTCTATCATTACTATACGAACTATATATATATATTGTGCTTTGATAGGTGCAATTGTGTGTGTGTGTGTGTGTGTGTGTGTCATTGTCGAATGTATATACATAGTTGATATGTAATGGTCCATTTAGGCAATTAAATCTGACTTTATTAATTTGTTTTGAGAAAATGGAGGTTGGCTGGGGATATCAATTGTTGAATTAAAGATGAATGTCATTGAATTCCTTGTCTTTTGGTAGTTGGTTCTGTTGAGAGGTCTCGTAATCAATTTTTCTTTCTCCACCATACTACACAACACAAGTACTCCTCCGTTTTGACCAAGGAGCTTATTTTTTATTTTTAAAATTTAATATATTTTAATTATGCTCTTGAAAATAAAATTTTATTTACTAAGACTACATTAAGAATACTATCGATTACAATTTTTTATGACTTTATAAAAATAAATAAATTTATGTAACTTTTTGTCAAACTTTAATTAAGTTAATTCAAAAAGTTAAAAATGAACCTTTGGTTGGAATGGAAGGGGTATTTACTACTGCTAGAATACATGAATTGAGATCTTTTATTCTATATTGCCAAATTTTAAAAAGAGAGCATATAATTAAGAAAGTTAGGAATATCAACTTCCACCTTTTCAAAGAAAATTTAAAAATAATTCATAGAGTTAAGTCCTTTTCTTCTATATTTCCAAATAGAAAATATAGTCCGTATCAAAATATCAAATCCCTCAAAGAATCTTAACCTTAGTTTTTCTTGTGATAAAAAGTAAGAGCAAAATTATTTTTAAATTTGTTAGTGCGTAGCATGATGAAGAGCTGTTGGCTTTATGATTTCTTTCACTTTTAATTACCTACGGGTTTTTGTTTTTTTGAAAGATTCTGTTTGGTTCCGGGAATTAAGAGAAGGAAACTGAAAATTGAGAGACAAACATTTACGAGATTTCTTTAGGCACTTCAAGTTTTAATTGCAGCATACTACCGTTGTTTTATTAGAAAATTGCGGGTTGGTACAGTTTGAAAATTTTTTAATCGCTTTAGTCTTCTTCTTTTTTTTTTTCCAATCAGAAAAAGGTACTTGATGTCGCACAGAAGTGTCGTTTGATGGGACGGATGTCAATGTGCGGATATCCGCTAATTCAAATCTGCCAAGATAAAGAGCAAAACACGGTGAAAGCGGGGTTGGCCTGCTAAGACACTCCGGTGTAAGAGTAAGTTACCAGCTCTAATCACAATTTAGCAGAGTATAATTGCTAATGTATGTTTATGTACATTTACTTAGGGTTTGATCCGAGGCTTTTATAGGTCCGGCATTCATTGAAACCACCACGTACGTAACTGCCGAATAGTGGGTATGAATGCTGGCGTAGTGGGCATAAATGCTGGGGGTAGTGGACGTAACCGTTGGGTTCGTCCATCCCTCGACGTTCTGCCACGTACCCACATCTACGTGTCACCCAAAGGCTTGCGAGGAGAGCTACCCTACTCGCTGCATCCTGATCCTTGTAGATGGGCCCTGTTCGTAAGTATCCTGGGAGGCCGTCACGGCTGTCTAATTATCACGAGTTTGCTCGCACTGTGGTGGGTACTGACCCGTATCGTGCCTTGGGCTTAGACCCAGGGCCCATATTTTGGGCTTGGCTCTTCAGTACTTTTGTAGTATCGTTCTGAAATGCCCTCCCAATCGAGCGGTTTCTTAATTCCGCCAAGTTTACGCAATTTTTCCTTCCCTTCAAATTCGATCTTTTTCTCATACGTTGTCATCATGTTATTCGATCAATTCTATTTTTATAAAACGTTACCTGATGTGATCAATTCAATAACAAGTAAATATTGCAATGTTGAATCTGATAACTCAGCTTTGAAATATTTCATAAACATGGCGTTGTTGAGTAATTTTTTATCATTTAGCATAATATCCGTAAACGTTTTTGAAATTTCAAATTCTTTAATGTACGTATTTAACAGAGAAGACATATATGAAGATGGTATTTCTTATAAACGCATGCTAAGCATCTTTTGATTCAGACGATGCACAAAATTCGTCTGTCGATGCAGAATATTTAACATCGTGATGCACAGATTTGAAATCGCGATGCACAGATTTGAAATTGGAGTAGAGAAGTAAATCTGATGCATGGGCTATTTAACACGATACACAAATTGTATAATAGCGATGCAAATTGTAAGACTCGATGCATAGGTTATGTACGCGATGCAAAAACTGTATAACGCATCCATAAAAATCAAAATGCAAATCATATCAAAAAATACAGATCATGTATTCAATTATATTCACAAAATAATTGTGTCTTATCTAATTTATATTTTACATCGCGATGGTTTTGAAAATGGAAATAAAAGTGATAACCCGTAAATGAAAATAAAAGGTTTGTGAACAATCGATTATAGCGTGTCTGTTCTTTAATTTGCATAAACGACCAGATGCATCGCGCGCGATGCCAATATTAGTGCATCGCGATGCCAAAATTGATTCATAGCAATGCTGTTAAGTTACCAACTGATCTAAAAGCTTAAGCTATTAGAGAGGGGCTGAACAATATATATCAACAGTCCCAATACTCCCCCCACACGTGTGACCCGTCCATACATGAAGACAACAAGGGTCACACGTGGAGAAAATTAACAAACTAGCCTCACCAAAGGGAACAAAAATGCAAGCGCGAAGATTTGAGCCACAGACCTTGCCAGGAGCAGAGCTCTGATACCATGTTAAGTTATCAATTCATCTAAAAACTTAAGCTTTTAGAGAGGGGTTCAACAATATATATCAACAGTCCCAATAAATGCTCAATCGTTGCATCGTGTTGCTAAGCTTGTCCATCGCGATGCCTTGTGTAACTGGTGTTTAGCGCGCTCCCCTTCATTAATGGCATTTACGCCATTTCGACAAAAAAGTACCTTTTACCGGTTCAAAAAAAGTATTCGGGTGTAAAGCGGCTGGAAAATGTTCAGAGTGGACCGGCCCGAATTTCTCCTTTGTTTTATTTGTTTATCAAATGCTTTTACCTATCGCATTACAAAACGTTACAATTCTTAAAGTGTTAATAAATAATTAGTTTTACACCCGTGCGTTGAATGCACAGACATATATATTTTTTAATTAAATTATATTCAAGCGAAACGAAGAGAAAAATAAAATTAAAAGAATTAATTAAGGAAAAAATTATTGGATGTAACTACTTAAATAGAAATACATCATTGTATCGGTAAAATTATAAATTCTGAAAATTTTTCTTATACACAACATTTGTTATTTTATTTGTTAGCTTTCCCTCTTCATCGCATATTAATATCTTCAATTCGGCTTGTTACCCTAGAAATTACGACATACAGTTGTCCATGGCTGAACACTAATTTTTTTAAGAAGAGTCCTACATGCGATAGTGATTGACAATTTTTGTTAATTATCATTGCATACAATACTAACAAGGGAATTTGTTGTTTTGAAACTTGAAAAACAATCCTACATCTAATGGAGATAATGACATTTTTTAAATAAACACTTTGTCTCCAACATTACTTCCATTAAAAATTTTATCTTCTATAACGTAATGCTTAAACTTTGTAATGATTAGTCTTATTCCATTGCACAACTCTACAACATGATCAATGTTTCTCAACTGCATCACCGACCAATCTCAATTGTTAGTTTATGGTTAGGCAATCCTGAACACTTTTAAAAAAAAAATCAAATAAAAAGTGTGCCAAATTTAATATAGATATGGCAAACAACTTGTCTTGCTCCCAATAATATCTTCAAGAAAACTGTAGAATTTATATGTCAAGAAATAAAATAATGATATTTCTATATATTACTCCACAATAACTAACCTCTCAGTCGTGAGTGGCCAAGTTATGCATGTTTATAGTTCTCTAAATCAAATCCCCCAAAAAATAGAAATTCAAGTAGCTATTGCAAAAATACCGTTGAAAAAGAGTAAATTATAGTGGATAAATTTATAAAGAATGATATCAATAATTAGATATACCAATAATGACAAACAAAAAAGGAAAGATACAAAACCAATAAAAAATATAAAAATAATACTTACAAATTAATTTTGGAGCAAATTTTATTAGTCTCCATCTCCACACAAATTTCAAGATATCTAATATTGATATGCCATGAAAACTTTTACAAAATAGTATAGAAAAATTAAACGAATAATCACCCAATCCATGTTATAATGCTAATATTAAATTATTGACCAATAAAATATGAAACTTAAAAATACTATCTTGATACAACATTAGATGTTACATATCACTCCAAATATATCAACAAAAAATTGTATTAAAACTAATATTGAAAATTATCTTATTTATTTGATAATATTTTCAAAGAACCAAGAAAGGAAAATACTTTGACATTGAGAACAAAAATAAAAATAAAAAATAAATGATAATTTAATGGTTTAATATATAATTTGGTCCCTGAACTTTACACCTTTTCCTGATTCGGTTATAGAACTTTGACATTTCCTATTGTGGTCCCTGAACCGCACTTTAAGCCTTTCGCTTAGTCCTCTCGACACGGCCACTAAACCCGTTAATTAATGCCTGAAATGCCCGAAATACCCTTACTACATGATGAGTGTGATTCCACGGTGGATAAAAACGTGCTTACTTGGAATTTTTTTTTCTTTTTGCTAACTAAGTCAAGCACCCCTCTCTCTCTCCCTCTCTCTCTCTCTCTTCTTGTTTCTCTTTCTCTTTCTCTCCCTCTTCTGGGTTCTATTCTCTCCAGTTTCTCTCTCTTCAATACACACACTTCCTTTGATTCCAAAATTTCCCAAAAAGACAACAAAACCAAACACCCTCCCCTCTATTTATTATTACTCCCTTACTTCCCTTCATGGCACTACTACCACTACAATTTCAAAATTCCATCCTCAAAAACCCACTAAACTCAAACGCCATCGCTATAAAGAATTCACCATTTCTACCACCGCCACTGCTCCCTCCACCACCGTCAACCACCAACACCCACCTCAACAACATCAACAGCGCAAACTCAATCGCCCTTCCGTTGTCTCCCTAACCACAGCTTCCCGGTGTTGCCCGCCTCTAAACCTCCTCATCCTACCCCACCACCGCCTCCTCCCTCTCCGCCACCTTACGCCGCCTCTCCTTCTCTATCTCTGTCCTCGCCGCTTGTAAATCCCAAAACTAGGTACTCACCCAACACAGTGATGGAGACAACCACCACCACCACTACCGTCTACAACGACGCAACCACTACCACCCACCACGAAACATTCCCATCCTCCTTCACGAAATTCAACTCTGCCCTCACTGCCGGCCTCCTGAACCCGATGTCTCCACCGCCCCAAATAAATAAAACCCGATCCAGCCCTAACCTTTTCAAAATGATGGCAAACGAACCCGACTCTTATCCTTTCTCTCATCTCTCATCTCTCGTTTCTTTCTCTTCTCTCTCTCTTTCTTCTCATTTATTTCCCTCTCTTTAAATCTATTAGAATTAGAAAGGTCAATTGGGGGTAACAAGAGGTGGATTTAATGCCTACTAACTTGATTGTCCCCAAACCAAACCCGAACTTAATTTGCTTCTCGTCTCTCTTCTTTCTCCCTCTTCCATTTTTTTTCTTACAGAAATTAGATCCAAGAACTTAATTTTTTTTTTATCTTAACTTGTGGGGACTCGATTGAAGATTGCTGCTTGGGCCTTGAGCTTTGGAAGACGACAAAAGTTTTGAAGGTTTTTAATTACCTGTGAATATATTTTGTTTTATTTAGCATTCATGGCAGGTAGATCTTGAGTTTTAAGGAACATAGTTCCTAGTAAGGATGATGCACTCCATTTGGATCCTTAGAATAAGATATTTTGAGCTAAATACTTTTGGCAAGTGTGAGGAAAATGGACTGTTATTGCTGGTCTTCCAATTCGTTATGGAGTTGAATATTTTTTTCAAGTAGTATGCGACTTTGTGGTGGTTTTATGAAGGTAGATGATATCTCGGATGCATCTATGGAGCGGGGTTGTACTTTGGTTGAAGAATTACTTGGAATTGTCCCCTGCTATATTGTATTTGCCCCTGATTATCAAGAACCCAGTAGAAGAGGGAAAAAGAGAGAGGGAGAAACCAGAAGAGAGAGAAAGAGAGAGAGAGAGAGAGAGAGAGAGAGAGAGAGAGAGAGAGAGGGGGCTTGACTTAGTTAGCAAAAAGAAAAAAAAATCCAAGTAAGCACGTTTTTATCCACTGTGGAATCACACTCATCATGTAGTAAGGGTATTTCGGGCATTTCAGGCATTAATTAACGGGTTTAGTGACGGCCGTCACTCGAGGGACTAACTGAAAGGCTTAAAGTGCGGTTCAGGGACCACAATAGGAAATGTCAAAGTTCTATAACCGAATCAGGAAAAGGTGTAAAGTTCAGGGACCAAATTATATATTAAACCTAATTTAATATGAAAGTACATGATGAATTTATCTTTCCTCATGAGGCGTACTATATATTGATTGAAGAGAGGGATTAGCGTGAGGGTGGCCGTACCCCATCCTTTATGTAATCATGTTTGATATGGATTATAATAACGTAAAACTGCTGTCCGGTTTATTTTTATAATGTTTTTTTCTTCAGTTTATCCTTTTTTTTAAACCGCTAAAATATAGTTTCATAAAATTGTTTATAAAATATCCCTGTGAATCTTTTATACTGTAAATCCTATAATTTCTTCTTAAAATATCTCCTGTAACTCCTTTATTTTAAACATTTGTTAAAAACTCGATCTATAACACTTCGTCTTTGTAATGGAAAACGCAATGCCTCAGTTTATAATATCTCATGTAACTCCTTTATTTTACACTCGATCTAAAACACTTCGAATGATGATGATTGCGTAAACATGTTGTTGTTGGCCAAAATTTTATCAGTTAGCATTATATCAGTAGACGTTTTTGAAAATCAAAATACTTTAAGCTATGGATTGAATAAAGGAGGGTTACTTGGTGATTCTATCCTTTATCCGACATTTTGATTCAGCCAATGCCCGAATTGGGCATCATGATACAACAATTAATAATCCCTATACAGGAATTGTGCATCACGATGCAGAAATTAATAAGGGCCTTAAACTGCTTTGATTCATCGCAATCTAATTTTGGGCATGACGATGATGGAATTAGGCATTGCAATGCTTTGATTATGCGTACCGATGCCTGAATATTAAGGGCATATTAGTATTTTCATCAAAAAATAAAAGATATATGCATCCTGTGATATGCCTTTTGCTTGGGCATCGGGATGCCAATATGATTGAATTCGATGCACATATCAGGCATCGCAATGCATAAAATTAAGTTTGAATTTTGGGTTGCACAAATCAGGCATCACCTCGCCAAATTCGATGCACATATCAGGCATCGAGATGCCTTGTGTTACTAATGCGCGCGTGTTTTTCTTTCATTAAATTGCGTATCAAGATGCCTTAAATTCGGCATCGAGATGCCTTGGGTTACTGATGTGCGCGTATTTTTTCTTTCATTAATGACATAATCGTCTTTTCGCCCCAAAAGTGCCTTTTTTTTATTTTAAAAAAAAGTATGGTGGACTGGAGTGATTACAATTGTCCAAAAAGGAACCGGCCTGTAATTCACCCTTATAATAAATGAATTTAGATTTGACAAAAATTTAAAAAAGACCGTCTTCCGGGTATTTTCTGTAAAACGGATCTCCTTGACCCGATCTACCGTGAGTTGGTACATGGCCTGAGTTGTGAGAGAATGGGGCTTTGTCTTACAAATTAAAATCCGTAAGACGATCTCACAAGAGACCTACTCTTTAAATTTATTCAATTAATTTCAAAGTTAGAAGATCATGAAGAGAGTAAATTTTGATAAGGATTTATTTGTTAATAATAGATAAGATTGTGTTATTTTTATTTTGAAAAGACTTGTATTTATCAATATTTTCATATTACAGAATCTGTTAATTTAAATGATAGAAATGCTACAAGTAAGATAAGATATATAAAAAATAAAATAAAAAAACTTGATTAATAGAATCAAACTAAAATCAAAAGAAATGAAGAACGTAACCTAATTAGAAGAAAAAAGGGTTGATGTAGATGTCAAACTAACATTTTAAAACTTTTGTTGATAAGAAAAGGATAATTATGTCGAAAAGCTAGTAAGTAAATATTGAAAGATTTGTAAAAAAAATATTGGAAGATAATTAAAAGAATCCAACTTGAATAGAGAATTAGTGATTTCTAGTGGTTCTTAACCAAATAATATAGTTAATAAAAATTTTGATAGAAAATATATTGGTGAAATTTCGGATAAGTATAAAAAAATATTGGAAGAGAATTAAAAGAATCTAATTTGAATAGAGAATTGGTGATTTTTAATGATACTTAAATTATATACTCCGTCTGTTCCACCCAATGAGTTCACGTTTGAAAAGTTAAATAATTAAACGATATACTCCGTATTAGTCTTATTGAAGTTGGTCATAATTACAAAATACTTAAGCATAACCAAGATGTTTACAACACAATTGGATGGTAAGGGTGAAATGTTATGAACATTATAAGCATAATTTTTTTAAAAAGACTCTTTGAGTGGAACATTTCAAAATAAAAAATTAAATCTTTTGCCAACAACGGTGGAAGTAATTAATACAGATTTTGATTGAGAAATATAGTGGTGAAATTTTGGATAAATATAAAAGAAAAATAATTAAATATTTGAGATTTGTATTTTTAATTGTTTGAAGAAGAGAGTCCGGGGAACTGTAAGTTGGAGGAAAAAAAAGACAAAAATGATTTTCTCTCTCCTATGATTCAATTAGAACAAGTTTTAAGTTTTCAAGGATATATTTTTTATATTTCCAAAGCATGTCAAAAGAAATTAAGTTGTATTTTTGGTAAGCAAATTTTGACGCAAAATTTTCCTTTATATACTCAGTTGTTATTATATATATATATATATTATAAAAATTGTTATAAAGATTATTAAGATACAAACTCAAATTTTTTTTTTAAATTCATTAGTAAATATTAGGGCAAAGTCAGTATTACAGACATTGTCAAAATTCATTTAGTTCTGTTTCATTCTCTTTCTATTTTTTTTTTTAAAGCACAACTAGGTGGTAATTCAGGTCACCTCATTTTTCTACTCCCTCCGTCCTGGATAAATGTTGTTATTTTCTAGTTTGGGATGTCTCAACTAATGTTTCTAATGACTTTTAATGTACATATTTTTTTTACCATTTTTTCCAATATACCCTTAAAACTTTATTTAATATAGCACATCCTAGATAAATTCATTTATTTAGAATAGTGGAACTCAACTAATGTTCATGAGTATAATTGTCAGAAGATATTTTATAGCATATCATTAATTACGTTTTTGAATTTGTGTGCACATTTATCTGGGCCGGATGTAGTAATTAATATAATATTAAAAACCACTTTTCAACAAAGACGCTCTATATAGACTATTCTTGTAACTTCTTATAAGAGTGATGAAACTATTTTACAGAGAAGGTAAAGGCCGGGTTGGTTAGGGGCCGCCAAATGAGCGGGCTAAAATATTCAACCCAACCCAACCCGCCATGGGCTACGGGTTGGGGCGGGCCAACCCGCCAATTTTTTTTAAATAAACTCAATGTCTAACAAATTAAAGTAATATATATATATATATATATCACAACTATTTTTAATTTCTAATTAATGAAATAAAAAAATTAAACAAAAGGCCAAGAAACAATCTAACAAATTAAAGCCAAAAAAGTTAAGGGAATATAACTACATTTCTTAAAAATCAAAGAGTCAAATTAAATTTATATAGCCAAGCAGTTTGGCGGGTTAGCCCAATCCAACCCAACCCAACCCGTTTCAACCTGCTGACCCGACGTGTTCAACTCGTTTGACCCGCCTCCTAGGCGGGATCAAAATGTATCAATCCAACCCAACCCATTTTGGTGGCGGAGGTTAGGCTGACCCGGCGGGTTCAACCCATATTGACAGCTCTATTTTACAGTATAATGGTAAACAAACTGTAAATAAGTTCGCAAGATAAAAAGTTGAGGGTAAATTGCGCTTTACCACCCTAAAGATTACACATTTTTGCAGTCCAGAGTCAGTGGACTCAATTTTCGGCATTAAGGCCCAAGTTTACAATTTCGATGCAATTGGGGTTCAAAAGGAGATTTCTGTAAATATTTAAACGGAAACTAGTCATGTGTAATCCATGCACACTTTTTATGGTTTTTATGTCTTTTAACAACTATACATGGAGGAGTAAAATGTCATTTTAATTTTATCTTTAACATGGTTTATTATTTTTTGTTTTTTTTAAAAGACGTGGTTTATTAAAAGCATTAATAATAAATTATTTTTATTTTCATCCCAAAACACACAAATGAATGGAAAGACAATGATGCTTTGAGTTTAGACTATTTTTAAAAAAAAATTATATATATTGATTTGCATTTTATATTGATTTGCATTTTTTTTAAAAAATTTATACTATATTCTTTATTTAAAATAGAATAGAAAAAAAATGAAAATAATAATTATTAATGGTTTTAGTAAACCACGTCTTTTCTCAACAAAAAAAAAATCCATGTCAAATATAACTCTAAAATGTTTGTGCCCCCCATGTATAGTTGTTAAAAGACATAAAACCTAAACAAAGGTGCTAAATGACATCCCCCCCCCCTTATGCTAAATGACACCCCCTATGAAAAGTGACTCTTGTCCATGACACCCCCACTTTCCCCGCTCCCCACACCCCCCTTTCCCTCCCCAGCAGCCGTCCCCTCCCCCGTCGGTCGCCCAATGTGCTAAATGACATCCCCCTACTAAATGACACCCCCTACTAAATAACACCCCCCTTTTATTATTATAAATATGTATTTTATAAATAATCTAATTCTCACTCTAAATTCTCTCTAACTCTTTCTCTAGAGATATTGAGTTTCGAGTTTTTTTTTCCAAAAAAGGTATGTTTTCAACACAACTAATTATTTTCTGTGTTTGTTATTGTATTTATTAGCATTATAATTTGATAGGCTTTTTTTTTTCAAAGAAGATATGTTTTCAACACAACTAATTATTTTTTGCGTTTGTTATTGTATTTATTAGCATTATAATTTGATATTTATTGTAACTAATTATGTTTTGCGTTTTTTATTATATTTATTAGCATTATAATTTGATATTAATTGTTATAAATACAAAACTTAATTGTTATAAATGTAAAAAAAATGAAAAAAAAAATACTGTGTTTGTTATTGTATTTATTAGCATTATAATTTGATATTAATTATTATAAATGTAATAAATATATATATATATATATTAAGGGCATCTTGTTATTAAAAAAAAAATCCTATTTGAGAGGACCGCCCAGCATAGGGAGTCTAAAGCCACAACACCCCCTAGACTAGGTGGTTTTTTTTGACGATTCCGTTAATTTTTTTTTTAATTTAGCCCCTTAAATTCACAATTTTGTTAAAAACTTAACGAATCTGTTATGTTTTTAACGGAACATGGAGGACCGCCCCGGGGTCTAATACATTAATACCGCCCCCCCGGGGGGTTTAAAAATTTTAAACCCCCCAAATATAATTATTAATATATAATTTTATATAATTATTAATATATAATTATTAATATATAATTTTATATAATTATTAATATATAATTTTATATAATTATTAATATATTTTTATATTTAATTTTATATAATTATTAATATATAATTTGGTAATAATTATTAATAGATAATTTTATATAATTAATAATAGGTGATTTTATATAATTATTAATATATAATTTTACATAATTATTAATAGTTAATTTTATTTTATTATATAAGTTTATAAATTTAATTTTAGTTTATAAATTATTAATATATAATTTCATATAATTTAATTGTAATTTATAATTTTAGTTTATCATTTAAAATCATTTAATAAATATATAATTTCAAATTATTTAATTTAATTTTATAATTTTAGTTTTGAAATTAATATTATTGTTGATTTAATTAGTAATATATTTATAAATAAAATTTGCACAAATTAATATTTAATTTTATTTTAATATATAAATTTATATAATTTAATTTTAGTCTATAAATTATTAATATATAATTTCATATTATTTAATTTTATTTTAGAATTTAATATATTTGTTTATTTAATAGTAATAAGATTTTAAACTAAAATTTGCACAAATTAAATTTATTTTGTGATATTTTAATATATAATTTCATGTAATTTAATTGTAATTTATAATTTTATGAAATATTTTAAAATCGTGTAATAAATATATAATTTCAAATTATTTAATTTTAGTTTATAATTTTAGTTTTGAAATTAATATAATTTTTGATTTAATTTGTAATAAGATTATTAAATAGTATTTGCACAAATTAAATTTATTTTGTGATACTTTAATAAAATTATTATATATTAATTACACAATTTTAAATAATATTAGCATAAACAATTAAAATTACGTTAATATTTTCAATTTTAGGTTATAGTTTCATATAAATGAATTTAATTTATTGTTATGTTTTACATAATTTATTTTTAGTTTGTATAAACTATTCCTTTGTTTTTGCAATTATTTGTTGTTAAGCACTTAATTTCATTAAATTTAACTTATGACTGATAAGTTAAACTATGTTAATTATAATAAAGTTTATAACGTTAATTTGGCTTAATTATGTAAAACATCATTGCAATGTTATTTTTTATTATTATGCTAAATTGATATATTATTATTTTTGTTGATTAAATTCATATGTGTTATGTTATAATTAGGTGTATTACTTTAATTTATAATTTTATTTGTAGTAAATTAATATAAATTACGTTAATATCATATTTTTACGGTGATATGTAGATGTCAGGCGTTGGTGGGAGTGAACGTGGTGCTGATAAAAATCTCGGAAAGAGGCCTGTAGGTGATGGGAATAAAGACTTGTCACAGTATTCAGGCCGACTTAAAGACCGTTGTATCGTTCCATCTGCGCCATCTAGACAGCAACAACGGTTTCAAATGGAGCTTGAGTTTGAAAGACAACCCGAACAGTGACAATAACACTCACAGCAATGACAACACGAACAAGAAGAACAAGATTGAGTCGGTTGAACACGATTTGTCAACTTCTGATTCACTCGGCTATTCACCACATTTCGATCAGGGTGCCATACCTATTAGGGTTCCTGTTCCCCCCTTTTTTTTTCAAATGTTGATGAGGTTCTTGAGGTCGAGGCTAGGATTTGGGCGGACAGGTCGCGGTACTTTGAGTCTACTCCTGACTCGTTCCTTGTCAATAGTCGAGTCATGATTTCGAGATCGGGAAAGGGCAAGGTGGCGAGCGGAGATATTTTTAGGTCGTTTCATGGAGAAGAGGGTTCTGAGAAGACTGAAGAGGAGGAGGAGGAAGAAGAGGATGTAGAGGAGGAGGAGATTGTTCCACGTAGAGGTCCTACGCGACGGAGAGGAGGTGCAATACCAAAGACGAGTGGGTTCTAGAGGTAGAGGACAGGTCAACGTGATGATTATTGGAAGTTGACATATCCACTTGAAGGTGGGCCCACCATCGTAGATTTACTGGTTGGCTTTCGTGGTCACATTGTACATGCGATATGGAATGACATGGTAATAATTATTTATTTATTTTCATTCTTAATAAAAATAATATTAATTATTTATGCTAATATGTATTATGTTTTTTTTAATAGGAACATGGACCCTTAAAAGGAATGACCGGTGCCGATCGGGTAATTACGTGGGATATTCTTGATCAACAACCTAGAAGCTGGGTGCAGGCATTAGGTTTTATGCACTTGCGAGGTTGTATGTATTCTGAGTTGAACATGCCATTGATCTCGGCTTTTATTGAGAGATGGCACCCCGAAACTAATAGTTTCGATATGCCTTTTGGGGAATTGACGATCACTCTTCACGATGTCTGGTATCTATTAAGGCTACCTGTAGAAGGGAAACCAGTCATCACCAGCAGCACAATTCCACGTGTCAAGACCCAGTTAGAGTGGTTATTGGGTATGACTGCTGCAGAGGTTGATCAAGAGTGGAGATGCAGCACAATCAGATTCAACACGCTTCTGATGCGTACAGTTCCACCTGGGACAAGTCTCCCGTAGAAAAGCGACTGGTTATATAATGTGGTTGTTGGGTGCCACTTTGTTTATGGAAAAACACAAGTCGCGGCTTAGTGTTCATTTTCTGGAGTTTTTAGAACCAGTAGAGGAGGTGTCATCATACGCGTGGGGTACAGCGGCACTTGCCTATCTTTACCGGCAGATGGGTGTAGCATCACGGGCTGAAACTGTTCAGATTGGAGGATGTCTGCCACTGCTACAGGTATGTTGATTTTTTTTTTAGGTTATAAGTTTTTTAATTTTCATTCTAGTATTTAATTTATAATTATTTTATATCGTGTGCAATTGTTAGGCTTGGATATACGAGTACTTCCCAACCTTTCGACCAACTAGAAAAACTAATTGGAGCAAGAACAAAGCCTTATGCAGCTCGTTGGGTCTACAAGGCCGGACGAAGATTGGACCCTACTGGCGTGGAGCAAGATGGCACGGCTCGATAAGTACACCGAGCAAGAGGTAAGTTATATATTTGTAAACTAATATATTCTTGAGTATTTTTAACTTAAATTTTTTGAAGTTTAGTGTGGAATTGATATATGACTATTTAATATTATAACAGTGCAATGGACTCCATTTGGGATTAAACCGAATGAAGATGTCCCGATTAGTCTGGCATGGCATCATTCATTGTAGGACCATTACTGAGCCATACATGCATGTATGGTGTTTGCGCCGCTTGGTTACGTTCAAGTAATTCCGCTGAGCCATTCATCCCCAAAAAGTGCACGAGGGTCCAAAGCCCCTCAAGTATGTATGTGATCACGACAAGATGAGGATACTTTGGGACCAATGGCGATGTACGTCTTGGCACCCGCGTATAATACAACAAGAGTCGATACTGACGCCGCATTGGGGTATTTAGAGTGGTTTGCACCATGATCTCATCTAAAGGTGGATTCGATTGATGATGATTTTAACGATGAAGCCCCTCATGAACTTGAACTTACTCAGATGTCTGACGCTGCTGTAAGTACTATTTCATCTATATTTAATTCTTGATCTATTTCATCTAGGTTCAAAATTGTTAATTTAAGTTATTGGTTTTAAGAAATGTCGTATTTTTCCTTTTCTTATTACAGTGACTACAGTACGTAGGTGCTCATGTGAAATACCTCGACCAATGGAGAAAAGGACAATACGACACGGAGGAGGTGGCATCAGCCGTTGACGAAATTTGCGAGCACTTTCAGGATTATCTTTAGTTATATTATGTTGTTTATTTAGTATATTTTTAGTTAATGTACTATCTGCAGTTTGTTTAAGTTTATGTACTATTTTAGTTTATTTTTCCGTTTATGTATTATTTTGGACTTATTTCATCTTATTTTCTCGACTTGATGAACTTATTTAAGATATCAGTTTTTTAGTTTAGAAAAATGCAATATGTTTATAGACAACGTTGGCATAAAACGAAAAAAATCATGATACACAGACGATAAGCTAATATTCAAACGAGAATAGGTCTTTTTATATAGGGCGTGGTGGTTTCATCATATCTGCCCACTTTACAGCGAAAGTATGTTTACGATCCATCCAAAGATTTTCCCAATGTCGAATGTTGGGATCACAAACTAACTCCCAACCTATATACACCCAGGGCATCGGGATCAATGACACCTTCACTTTGATCCACTTGACGCATCTCATGGAGACATGGTAGACCACTTGAAAGTCGGAGCACACAACCACAAGTATCTTCGTCTAATATAATTTCTGGTTTATCATACTCATCAGTGAATTGATGCCACTCTGTGTGCAGCTTTTTAAGTGCGACGTGAGATACATTGTATTTCAGTAGGCGAAGCACGGAAAGATCTTTGGTGATTTGATGCCTGACTGTTATATCATGCTCAAGGGTGGACTTTATCTCATTAATCTACAGCTCTACAGCACTGTGAATGTGCGGAATAGAGTATCGAAACCCATAGTAATGCCTAACCACCTCTTGAGTTACGAATGAGTGCTTTCCACCCTGTAAAACATCTATAATTCTTAGTAAACATAATTTATAAGTATTTAAATTACACAACTGATGCTTTGTAAAAGTAATACTTGTTTGACTAAAAAAATACAAGTAATACATGTTTGTTGTAGTATTGCCGAAATGTAAATAATTTTTGGTCCATACCGTTACAAAATTCTCTTTATATGGATCCAACCACTGCATCTTCAAATATCTAATTAAGGCCGATCGGGTGCCCCATGTTTCCTCCAACCACATCACATGTTGAATGTACTCCATCTCAGTTTTGGCATCTACTAAGTTATGCCATCTCCACATAAATGCGTTGGAATAGTTCTTATGCTTGACCAATTGAACTAAGAATTTTTCCACGTTCTTGGCAATATGTCTACGACACAAAAAAGTTTGACATTGGGAAAGAATATCTCCACCGCTTTCATTAAGGCCAATTCCCTGTCAGTGACAATAACTATTAGAGTAACGCCAAGACCTTCGCACATCACCGAAAGTACTTGTAATGCCCACTTGAAAGTATCTGATTTCTCATCCTTAAGAAATCTGAACGCGACATGGAAATTTTTTCTTGTTGGAGTCATTCCAATAATCTCCAACAAAGGCATATCATACTTGTTGGTTTTGTATGTTGCGTCCATTATTAGAACGTGTGAAAATCTGCGCAACAAATCAAGGGACTTTGGGTGTACAATTAAGAGATTCTCTATAACTTGATTCTGATCATCATTTGAATGTCACTCAAAGTATCCATGTTCTTCAATTTGCTTAAAGAAAAATTGCATTGGAGTCGATTCGCCCATAAGTTTCCTACGCCACTTCTGTACCATATTCTGTATTTGGCGTATGTTGGTAACATTCTCGGGATCTTTGGATTTAAGGTGCTTTAGAATGTTCTTTGGCTTAATATGGTCGGTTAATTCACCAACAAGAATATTCTCTTTGGAGCCCGATCTTGATCTATGCCACGACCGGACTCGCTAACGGGTGGTTGTGTCTACACTTATCGCCCACCTTAACTTTCCAGAAACCCGATTGTTGTTGCACAAGTTTAATGGCGAACAGACAATTTATTTTCTTCGACCCTCGTAGGTTTCTATCCTCCATGTCAAGAATGCCAGTATATTTGTACTTACCACTCCTCTCACAACCATAACATACACCAATGCGGTCACCCGATAATATTCTTGTTCGCCTGATGAATAAATAGTTATTTGCAGCATGAACAGCATCCATAAGCCATTCATTACCCAATTCTCGAGTTGTAAATAATAGGTCTGTTGTAAAAACATTGCTTTGATCCGGACCTAAAAATATGTCTTCTTCTCCTTCATTTGATGTCTGACAAATAATTAAAAAATATTAGCCAAATTAACATAATTTAATTTCAATAAATGTATATTTATAAAATGTCTATTTAAAGAACATAACATTAACTTAATAAATTTTATTTTAATTTACATAGTTAAACTTAATTATGTAAAACATAACATTAAATTAAATTAATTTATACGAAATTATAAACTAAAATTAAAAATATTAACGTAATATTTAATTATTTATGCTAATATATTTTTAAATTGTGTAATTAATATATAATAATTATATTAAAACATCACAAAATACATGTAATTTATGCAAATATTATTTAATAATATTATTACTAATTAAATCAACAATTATATTAATTTCAAAACTAAAATTATAATCTCAAATCATAAACTAAAATTAATTAATAAATATGAAATTATATTTTTATTGCATATAAACTAAAATGATAAATTACAATTAAATTATATGGAATTATATAATCTTATTACTATTAAATAAACAAATATATTAAATTAAATAATATGAAATTATATATTAATAATTTATAAACTAAAATTAAATTATGTAAAATTATATATTAAACTAAAATTATATATTAATTGTTGCAAATTTTAGTTTATAAATATATTACTAATTAAATCAACAATAATATTAATTTCAAAATTAAAATTATAAGATAAAATTTTGACATTTGAAATTATATATTTATTAAATGATTTTAAATTATAAAAATTATAAATTAAAATTAAATTATATGAAATTATATATTAATAATTTATAAACTTAAATTAAAATTTATAAATTTATATATTAAACTAAAATTATAAACTAAAATTATATATTAATAATTATATAAAATTATATATATATTAATAATTATAGAAAATTATATATATAAACAAAAATTATATATTAATAATTATTTTTTAATAATTATATAAAATTATGTATATATTAATAATTGTATAAAAACTGAAAAAAAAATAAATTCAAACCCCTAGGGGTGGGCGGTTTAAAATGTTTAAACCCCCAGGGGTGGGTGGTGTTATTCAATTAAACCCCTAGGGAGGGGCGGTCCTCCTTACTTCCTTTAAAAATTTAACGAATCCGTTAAGTTTTTAACGGAATTCTTTTTCAGTTTTTTTTAATACTAATTAAACAAAATTAATTATAAGTTTAAACTAACTTTAAACTAAATTAGCATATACTCCCTCCGTCCCGGATAAATGTTCCTAGTGGATAAAATACAGGAATTAAAAAACATAGTTAATGATGTGTTATAAAATGTATTCTGACCATAATACCCATCAACATTAATTGCGTTCAACTACTTTAAATAATTGAGTTTGTTTGGGATGTGTCATATTAAATGAAATTTTAAGGGTATATTAGGAAGAATGGTAGAGAATAGGTAGATCAAAAGTCTTTAGGAACATTAGTTGGGACATCCCAAAATAGAAAGTAGGAACATTTATCCAGGACGGAGGGAGTATAAATTTGCATAAATTAAACTAAGCACAAAACATAAATTTAACATAATTTAAACCAAAACAAAATATAAATTTAACATAAACTAACCTGATTTGGATCCATTTTTTAAATTTGGTATGAATAAAAGGTAGAAATGTAGAAAGGTTCAGATTATTTCAGACAATTTTTTGTGTGTTTTTGAATGTATGAATGTTTTTATTTTCTTAAGTGAAAGGGGGAGAAGGGGAAATCAAGTTAAAGATGGGTGGGGGGCGGTTTTTCTCAAATGAAAGGGTTTATTTTTTCAAGTGAAAGGGGGTGTGTGAGGAAGGTGCTGGAGGGGCTGCTGAGGGAGGGAAAGGGGGGGTGTCATTTAGGATAAAGCATAAAGGGAGGGGTGAGGGGCAAGAAAGTTACTTTAGTCGGGGAGTGTCATTTAACATAAAGCATAAAGGAAAGGGGTGAGGGGCAAAAGAGTCACTTTGGTTAGGGGGTGTCATTTAGAATAAAGGGGGGATTGTGATTTAGCACCTTTCAACTTAAAAAGCGCAACATGAATTGTACAAGATCAGTTTTCGTTCAAAAATTAATGGAAACCCACTTTTGACCATAGCACTGAAAATGTAACCTTAGGCCTTAATATGCAAAAATTAAGACCACAAACTTCTAAGTTCAATATCGTGTAAATCTTGAAATAGTAAAGCGCAATTAACCCAAAATTATATCATACCAATATATATATATATATATATATATATATATTTCTTGTATCATAAATATGTTTACAACAAAGTAGTCAATGTTCTAATATAGTCATGAGTTCTGGAGTAGAATGAAATAAAATCTGAAAGTTGTAGGTGGAAATAGGGGTGTTCAGTATTTGGTTAAACCAAATCGAAAAATTGATCATCTGAACCGAACAATCTGAAATCGAATTCAAATTTGGTTTTTGGTTTGGTTTGGTTGGCAAAATCGAATTCTAATATGATTTTTGGTTTGGTTTTGCCTTTGAAACCGAAAACCAAACCGAAAACCGAATCAGAAAAAATATAATAAAATTAAATACATTATTATTAGTTATATAAATAATTATTAGTTATATAAATATATTTTTTCAATATTTTTTTTGACATTTGTCGGTTTATTTAAATATTCTTTTTTTTTGTAATGTGTTGCAGAATAACACAAGTGACAACTCAAACAAATTTCGTGAATGTTTAGTGACAAGAAAGGCCAAACTAATGTGTGTAATTCAAGACTTCCTTCAAGTTCGAGTCACTAAGTATATGTAATCTTATATTTTTAGGGATATTATGTAATTTTTTAAAAGTTTTAATCTTTGTTTTGGATGTTTTATAAATGATAAATATTTAAACTTTGAATTGGATTGTAGTTTTAATATTTGTTTGGTTAAAACCGAGACGTACCAAACCAAAAATCGAATTTAAATTTGGTTTGGTTTGATTTTTTATTTTAAATTTTAAGGTTGAAACAATAAAAATCAAACAAACTGAACCGAACAACCCGAATAATCCAAAAACCAAACCGACGAACACGCTGGGTGGAAAGACAAAAAGGTCAAAATCAAATCACCGTCTTTGATAAAAGGAAAAGCGAAATGTACTGGAAATGCTAAAAAATCATTACGGACCAGTACAAATGCAACTAATTAATACCCCTCCCACTTCAAATTATTGTCTTATTTAATTCGGAACATAAGTTAAGAAAAATTAATTAATTTAATTATTAATATTAATATAGTGTATAGTTTTTATTAATGTCCATGTTTATGTGATTAATAATTAAAATAAAAAAAAGTAAGAATAAATGATAAAAATGTTATTTTAAAAAATTTTTTTAAATAAAATAATTATTTTAGAACAGACCAAGGAAAAAAAAAAAAAATGTAGGGCCGGAGAGAGTAAGTTGTAATGTAACTCATCATGATGATTATGGAAAGGAAAAGATGGTGGGGTTGGGTGGAACAAATACACTTGGTTTGGGTTGATAGAAATATTAGGTCAGGGTTCCCAAGTGCTCAACATTAGTCTTCATGTACAATCATGTTTCGTGCCTCTTTTTCATTTACAGTACTTTTTTAGGTCTCCTCTGTCTGTCTGTCTGTGTGAATTTTGATATTTATGGTTGTAAAAGTAATGTTCCGAAATAAAAGAAGGAAATTAAAAAATATGTATACATTTTCCGGGTAAAACGATGATGCATTTTTATTTATTGCGGAGGATGTTGAGATTTTGCGTAGTAACGATTATTCAAGAATCTAATAATAGTAACATTTGATTTCTATATATCATTTGCTTCTTTATTGGATATCAATTAAAAACATGCAAAATAACTGGACGAATGTTTGGTTCATCATGAATTTTCTAATTAAGATTATTAACCGAGATCGGTAAGAAAATATACATTTTACGCTTTTAGTCATTATGGACAACAGGATGAATTGAACTGAGCAAATTAAGAAAAGAGAAAATTTTGGTAAACTATTTTTAATATTTTTCTTTTTCATAATATCCCAATAACATTAGGATAACTTTTGGTCGTGAATATGATATGTAGAGGTAAATTTATTTGTAGTAATATCCCAATAACACAACATAATTTGACCAATTTTCAAGATTATTATTCTTGGAAAATGGGGGAAATCCTCATACTATTTAATTACTTTACTCTTCTTTGAGCAAAAATGTCAAATAGAATGAGAGACGGAATCTATCTAAAACAGTAGCGAGCAAGAATATCTAAATTCCACTTTGAACCTAAATCTATCACAGCTAATGGACAATTTTTGATCTTCTTAACACGATAATGTAAAGACTCTCATTGCTCGATCGATTTCTTAGTAATATATATATAATTGAGTAATATATATATATATTCATTTTCTTCTTCTTAGCAAGTAGAGATTTGCTCCCAAAATTAAATCTATGTAATAATTGGCCAACTCACTGCCAGTCTTTAAGTTCATCTTATTTCAGCTCCTTGAGGTCGATCAAATTAATACTCCATGCGTTCTAGTTAAAGAGTCTACTTTCCTTTTTTAGAAGTCAGCATGTGACTAAATCAAATCAAAATTTTACATACTTTACTTATATTTTAGAAAATAAAATTTCATTAATTAAAAATACCTTAAGAATTCTATGAATTACAACTTTCATAATTTGTAAAAACAACTAAATTTATGTAAATTATTGGTCAAACTTTAATTAAGTTGACCCAAAAAAATTAAAAGTGGACTATTTGTCTGGAACGGATGGAGTAACGTATTGAATATTTTGCATGTCTAGTGTAAGACTATATTATGTTAAAATAGAGGCCTTTTTACACAGTCTCATAGGCACGAACGGATGGATTTATGAATGTGCAAGAATATGCATGCATGAACAAAAAATTAAATTAAATTATTTTCTTGTATTCATTCGTTCCTAAATAATAGTCCTGCTTTCCTATTTTTTCTCTTTCCCAAGCTCTCGTAGAAATTTTTTTTTATTTTAATCTGAAACTTTTGAGTTTAATTAATATCTAATATTAATAAAAATCATTACCTTAACTATTTTTTTTCTTATATATAGTGATATATTTGCATAGCCTTATTTAAAATTTTGAATCTGCCACTACTAATACGTGAATATAATGAGCCCTTTTGTCTGCTTTAGAGAAAGGAGAAAACACATAAAAACAGAAACGACTTCATAAAACAATTACATAATTCAGGTAAATAACTTTTGGCCACACTACTCAAAACTGTACAAATTATTTCATATCCCTCTGTTTCTTTTCTTTTTGAAGCTGATCCTCAATGTTCATACAGAGAGAGTACATGTACTTACTTGTAGAATAGGATACAGAGTACACACTGCGAGAAATCCAGTTAACTTGTCAGCTAAAAATTACTCGTACACTGGAAGTACAACCACAAAAACAACTTGAACAATTCCACTTGAGATCAATTATCGTATTTATTCAACTTCTTTAATCATGAATCCAGACGCTCTAATTAACTTCTAGATTAACATGCTTAGCTTTGCAGTTCTTAATTTGATATGCTCATAAGTTGACTCTGCATAAGTTTGACCTGTAGTCAACTTTCTATTTAATGCTCGTTTAGTACGTAAAAATTAAATGAACATTCCATATTTTAGTATAGTTTTATTTTCTAAAATAGTCATTTTTCTGAACCAAACGAGCTTGTGTGGCGCGAGGTAATAGTATTAATTTAGACGTTTAGAGAGTGGGAAAAAAAAAAAGACCGACGGGGGGATCGAGGAGAAGAAATTGTAAAATATTGAAGTGGGTATACATATAGAGAAATTTATGTACATAGAAAGAAATTGGTGATTTATGTTTGGTGTTAATTAATACAAAGGGACAGCGATTTGTGGGGGCTTAGGCGGCTTCTGCACCTCTATAATTATCTTCTCCTCCCGTAGTGGCTCACATGGACACGGCAATGCTATGAACTTGGCAATCCTATCCCCCGGCATTATCACCGGCAAACTTTGATTTTCTCTCTGTTTCGAATTCTGCACATATAAATTTATGAAATCAGTATTAGAACACAATAAATGATCAAGCATATATAATTTTGATGTTTGTTTACTTATTAGTAGTAATAAATCAAATTTAATTAGTGAATTATAATAAAAGTAGTTTTTATAATTAGAAGGCCGGAGTAGAGAGAGAGAGAGAGGGGGGGAGAGATGCAGTACGTACGGTGTTGGTGGGTTTGGGTTTGGTGGGGCCATCGTCGCTATGATCTGTGGCATCGGGGGGATCTGTGGCATCGGAGAAAGATTGACGGAGGGAGCGAAGTTTGTCCCAGTGGTAGCAGCAGGAGAAGATACCGCTCAAGCTGAAAATGATGATCAAGAGGAGGGCAGTGCCGAGAGGGAAACCCAGGGAGGGTCGAGATGGGTCCACGTGTGGGGGTGCATAGTAAGGAGTCTCCATAACCATTATGTATGTAAATATTGCAAGTAATTACTCGTCGATGCCGCTGTAGTAGACGATGAGATGATTCCTCAACTTGATCTCTCATGAGAGAGAGAGAGAGAGAGAGAGAGAGAGAGAGAGAGAGAGAGAGAGAGAACACCAACGAACAACACTCGTCTTAATTTGCTGCTTCTGTTAATAATTTACAGAAGTAGAATTAGAGAGAGAAATGTTTTTTAAGAAAGTACTACTATTTTGAGTAGTTTTAGGTCTGAGGAAGAGAACGGGGGGTAGGGTGTGAATTTATAAAGTGGGTTTATTAAGAAGGGAACGGGGTTGGGGTTGGGGTTGCCTGTGTGTGTGTGTGTGTGTGTTAATAAGGAGTACAGCTGCCTGTGCGGGCCATGGTACGGAATGAAAGAGAGGGTGGGACCCAATTAGTTTTCGTGCTGGGCTGGGGGGGTAATGAAAATGGCATTTTACTTGCACTTGCAGCCCCCGAGTATTTTATTTCTTGGTTCCGGTTGAGACTTACTTGGGAGGCAGGCGCCTTACCTGACTGAAAGCATTTGTTGCTCTTGCTCTTAATTTGTGAAAGAACCAATTTCAGTATAATAAATAAATAAAGAGTAATGTTATGGGTACCTAAATAGTATTAAATTTTTTACACTAAATGATGTGTTAGTTGATTTGACAGCTGATGTGGTACAAAAAATAAAATTAAAAATTATAATTAATGCATCATATCAGCTGACACATTATTTGATGTAAAAAATTTGATACGTTTTAGGTACCCATAGCATTACTCATAAATAAATAGTAGTAGTACAGTACATGTAAAAGCATAAAAATTAAAGTTTGAAAATTTTACAAAGTGTTGTTTAGCTGTCGCCTGTGCACACAAATGTGGCTGCTGCCTTTTCTTTTCTGGTCTTTAATTTAATGAATATATTTAATTAAATACTAATTTATTATTTTTGTTTTGTAATATAATTGGCGCAATTAAGTCTCTCCTCCTTTTTTTTTTTTTTTAATTTGCATCCCAAGTAATTGTAATTTTTTATTTTATTTTTTGTCAAGATGAGAAAACATACATAAATGGAGCTAGCTAGCAAGCATTCTCAAGTCATGAAGTTGTAATTAAACAAGCTTGATTGATTCAATATAAACCCCCCTAGGAACTGAAATGCTTATTCATTAATTAAGAAATTACACGAATGTATTCAATCTAGCTAGTAGTCCCTACATATGAAAGGCAGAGAGAGCATCGTGGATCCCTCCACAAACAAGAATGTGTGGATGGGCGATTGAGATCTCTCACTCGCTCACTCACTCACTCACTCACTCACTCACATTCTTACTTAGATGAGATGAGATGGGAGAATGAATTGAGTTTCATTTTGAGTCGTACGGTAGTTGCCCTTTTGAGCTTGCAAAGGACAGACAGGACATGCATTTACATTCAATTCCGCTCCTTAATTTCCTTTCCTTATTACAAAGACACGATCGAGACCCAGATAATGAAAAATATTACTAGTATAACCTCAAAAATTTGTTTATTTGCCTACCTACCTACCTAGCTAGCTAGATTATACTTATATATGCCAAAATTGAAATTCACCAGATACGTAGAAAATGTAGAGATTCCACAAAGTATTTAAGCGTCACTTTCAAATCTCACATTGTTGCTAATGGCGACAAGATATCCACAGTTGGCTATGGGGGAAGAAATTGGATATGTTGTCAAGAATATCCAAAATTGAAACATTTAATTAATCTAGTTTTTTCCACTTAAATTCTGCATTCTATTGACTAGCAACATACTTGTCACCAAATAAATCTTGTGTGACAATTGACTAAAGATGTACATACATACATACATACATATATATATATATATATTATATGTATATATGGTTGGTCCTTTTGGTCAACCGCCATACTGTATACATCTCCGTAAAATTATTTTGAAAGTCTTAGTTTAGGGACAATTTGTGAAAAAAAATATAATTATAGGGACAATTATTTTATTTTGTCTAAAAGAAAAAGAATAATTAAAATCAAAGCAATCAATATTAGTCTTCCACATATGTTCCAAATCACATTGGATGTAAGACTAATTCTCGATCGCAGATTAAGTCTATTGGTTCAAAATTTTTGTATTTAGTAAAGGTTAAATACGGGATATTCCGCTAAATAAATTACTCCACATATAAACTCAATAGTGGTCAAGTAACTGAGTTAATCCAATAGATTACAAAGAAGGAAAACCGGGGAGAGAGTCGAACCTTCTACAATAATAATCTTTATCCCCAAACTACCCTTGACATACATAGTATAGTAATATAGTTATTTATATTTAAAAAGTGGAAAATCTTTCCCTAGCTATATTTCTCTTTTCCATATCTAATTAGCTTCTTCCCTATCTACCATGTGCAGTAAGGAACCCATTTTTCCTTCCAAAGATAAACCCAATTCAAAACACAAATAAATCCTAAAATTAATAAACAGTGTTTATATTCATACACAGATCTAGTACATTGAAATGAAATTACGTAAAATAAGGTTTATTTTCAAATAAATGTTTGATGGGTCATTGTCCAGTTCAAAATATATGATAGCTCCTTTGGACCACTTCCTGCATTGTTTGAGCTGGTGAACGCGAATGGGTCCCCACGGCCTAACCCAAGTTTACTGCATGCACGGTGCCCGTATTTACGTATTATTTTCTTATAGATATCAAAATTTTATACTCCATGCATCTTGTTTATGGAAGTCGGCTGGAGTTGAAAATTGAAATTGATGGAGAATTTTATTTTGGATAGTGTTAACAAGTATGCCTTCGCTCGCTACTTCTGAGCGGTCAACTCTTCCGCGCGTTTTGTTTAAAAAGTTCGTATGTGAAGTGAAAGACAAATCATATACTCCCTCCGTTTCAGTCAAAGAGTCCACTTTCTTTTTTTAAAAGTCAACATGTGACTAAATCAAATCAAAATTTTACACACTTTACTTATGCTTTAGGAAACAAAATTTTATTAATTAAAAACTATTTTAAGAATACTATGGATTGCAACTTTCAAAACTTTGTAAAAATCACTAAATTTATGTTAATTATCGGTCAAACTTCAACTAAGTTGACCGAAAAAAAACTGACTCTTCTTCTAACGGAGGAATATGTTAAATTTATGAATTTCACATATTTTTCTAATTTTAATATTATAAGGATATGTGTGTTAAATCCAATGTGAGATACAAATTTAATTTCTTAACAACGGTCGGGAACAACTTTTTACAAGTTATTTTGATTTAGGAAATCACCATTAGTACTCCGAATTTCAATTGCATCATTTCATATTAGAGTATACGAGTCATTTGGTGTATAAGCAAAACATTGATGAAGTATCCTAGTTAAAATTTGGCATGCTAATAGTGACTTCCGTGGATGTAAGCGACGTTCTTCTTTATCGTAAGCTCTATATTAATAAAAAATTAAAAATTAAAAATTATTTTTTTGGAAAGTCTCTACTAGAGAGGATGACAGTATTAGATACAGTATATAACAAAATAAGAGCGTTTGGTAGGCGTTTATAAAACGCAGTGTTTTAAAACGGAGGCATTTCCTTATAAATACGTTTGGGATCATCACTTCAGCCTTTTTTTTCCTAAGAGCGTTTTAAAACTTGCGTTTTGAGAAAAAGTTGGAATTCTAGCGTTTTAAAACGCAGTGCGTTTGAAAACGCCGCTTTCGCCGCAGATATTGAAACACATTTTTTGCAAATAAGTTGCGTTTTATCTCTGCGTTTTGGCCAAAACGCTCGACCAAACGGGCACTAAATAAATAAAAAGGGTGCTTAACACGCTGTTCAAAAGTGATACTATTCGTTAAAACTAGTGCATATTAACATAATTGAATTGGGGAAGAATAACCTGGGAACAAAATTCGGGTACCACTGGGACTAACCAGATTCCTTTATTGTTGCTTTCCAATAAGACTAGGGTGTAAATTGACTCACTCATGACTCACTCATGACCCCCAAAGATATGCATGTCATATTCATATATATCCTAGTGGCAGTGGTTTCTTTTTTAACTTGAGAGGGGTGTGGTCTTATCCAATAATAGTTCCCAACTGGGAAGGGTTACTTCCATTTCCAAGGAGAGGGCTTTCCAAATATAGTGCTACAATTATCTGTTGAATAGGATATTAAAAATTACTCTTATAATTGGCCTGGGGTGTGGTCTTCCTCCATATCTGTCACCCTTAATGTCCACTTCAGAGCATTCAAAGTGTACTAGATCTTGATAATTGGTAAATAAAGAGTACTCCGCCCGCCCACCGCGGCTGCCTGCAACTGGAACAACTCTTACGTGGAAATAATTTGATATACAATACCACCAATTGTGAATTTTTGACCCAACATACGCGCTTATATATATATATATATATATATATATATATATATATTCAGTGATCTTTTGGTACGTAATAAGGCTCATTTCATGTCATTGCATTACAAAATTCTATTTCATGATAGTTTAAATAACATAAATGCTATATTTGGTTACTCAATGTCAAGCTTTAGAATTGGATGAACAAATTGAGCACCACGAAATTCATATAGTTCTTCCAATTCTAATTCCAAGCTCTGGAATTAAGTATAGCCAAAAAGTAATCACAAATGTTTCTTACCAAACGAGCACTCACTTTTTTGTTAATTGAGGGAGAGATCAGAGAACCTAGGCTACCCGGCCCGTCCTAGGAGCTTTAAGATACAGATATTTGTCAAGCCCAATTTCTTAAAAGGCTTTGATTTTTATTAACTGACTCAATCCATTTCAAGAATGAAGTATGTGGAAGGTAACTAAACGGGCTTTTCTTTTTTATTTGGTATGAAAAATATAAATGACCTAAGCTCTGAGTTTGGTTTGCAATTGAATTGGGCTAATTGGTTTGTACTATGATCTTGGATGAGGCCTAATCATGTTTCTTCTCAGCTGAGCAGAAACTTTATTGGAATCCTAATTTGGATGTCACATAAAAAGTTCTCATCGAATCTTATATTTGAGGTATTGTTGGATTTAAGGCCTAACTTTTGTATATTGGCTGTTACACCACAAGATGACTAGGCCCACCTATTTCTGTTACTCTCATAAGATGTCCATTTATGAGGAAGCCCAGGTCCAGTATCCAGGAATAGTTGTTTAGGGCCTTATATTTTTTATTTTGGTACTTAGCCCTTAAAAAAAGCTCAATAATATTTTAAAACACATACACAAATACGTAGATAGATGTATAAATTTACACATTAAAAAAAAATAAAAAAAATGAAATGATAGTGTTATCAATAAACAAATGTATTCCAATTATGTGTCATATTGAGGAGATTAAGGTGTGAATTAATGTTGTTAATCAAGCAATGAGTGGGGTGGCCCTTGAAGATGATTAATTGAGGAAGACGAATGAAAGCCAGATAAGCTCCTATGATTTCCTTTAAATAAATAAAGTGAAGTGGTCCAAAAATCCTAAAATTTGTTACTTGTCACGCAGAAACAATTAAGACATGCTCTTTGTAATCCATAATTGTAACGGTTTATCATTACTTCTACTTTGTATATATCCTACTATAAACTTTCCTACACTCTCCTCCATAAATAAATAAAATAATCTAATGGATGATTATATGTCATTTTTTAGTAGTTGGCTGCTGCCCGCCATCCTTGTTTGAAAGATTAAACGACCGCCGGGTTACATTCATCCTAGTGCAATTGGTCATGGACCCATTCATATTCAGGGTACACCAAAATAGAATGTAAGATGGGGAAATATATAGTTGAAAGACACCGAAGTATTTGGCCCACCACGTGGCAAGAGTGATGATACCTGACCAAAATTACCTGGAGCCCGAAGTGCCCTTACATCATCCCGAGCTTCATCACGAACTCGGGAGTCACATCAGCACGTCGAATCACAACTCTCCAAGCTCTCTGTGAACTCGGGTAACTCACAGCTCTTTCGCCCTTCAACGCCCTAGCTCGCAGAAATCGTAGCCCGGGCTACTCAGCTTTGACCCTGAGGTCGTTCACCTCAGGAATAGTTGAAAGTCAACAATAACTGCCACATTTAATGTCAACATGTTCCACCGTCATCCGGGGGATTACTGACAGGCTTTCCATTGGGTCACTAACAATCTATCTCCTACAAGGCACAAGTTCCTAGGAAGAGACAAATCTTCCCCTATAAAGCAACATATTTCCATAAATACTCATCAATGAATTTGACGGCGCTCATAAATGGCCATTTTCTTGCCAAACGGCCCAGACTCAAGCTGACATCTGGCAACCTCACTTGCACTCAACCAACATTCCTTCAGTATAAATATAATGTGATTGTCTTTATCTATGGCCTAAGTTCCATTTATTACTCCTCAACTATTAAATCTTTAAAGCCTCTTGTGTATTTACTCCTAAGAGTAGCCTGAGGACTGACCGGAGACCATATTCCCTTCCTCTATATTCACACTCTCACCGAAGGGCTTTAGCCGAACCACGTCCGACTCTCTAACGGTGTTTTCTTTGACATCTCAGATATCAGCCGGCGGACAAGTTCCTTCAACACTTGCCTATTGAGAGCCGGGACATCCTACCAACCAACTAGCTGCACACATGGACTCGACGTGGCCACCTGAACAGTTTTGACATGATTAGTAGTACTCCTATAATTTTAAGCAGAAAAAAGGATATAAAATTGTTTATATAATAGTACTTCATGATTAATCTTAGCAAGAAAATATTGTATCTCTTATAAATTTTGTATTTCGTTATTTTCAAATGGTATTCCTATGCCTAATGTATATTTAGTTTCAGAGAGAATGAGAGAGGGGCATATATCATTTTTCAGTTTTTTTATTTCAAATTTTGAAACTCTGTAATTAGCATGTATAGATTGATGAGTTATCGAAAAAGAGAAAAAGATTAATCAAATTCTTAACTTAAAATATATCATCTCACGATACTAATCATAATCAAATTTCAAATTGAGATCTTTTTTACGCTATTTGACTATGTTATTCATTCTAGATTGAATTAAACGACAAATCATTTTTAGCCTTTATAGATGTTATGTGAGATTAAGCTACTCTACTAAAAGTGTTACATGGCCATATTTTAGTGGACGAAATAAGGGATCGAAATGTGATAAAATACAAAAAAACATGTCCAAAATCACTTTACGCAGACACATTTATTATTGACAAACACTTAAAAAAGATGGTCTTAGAGGTATTTTTTTTTTTAAGACAAATTTATTTAACCCGTTTCATCGTATGTTAGTGAGCTGAGTTGTGAAAAAATGAGGTTCCGTCTTACAAATTACAAGAGACCTATTTTTTATTATTTTAATGGGATCTTTTCGCAAATTGACAAATCCCCAAAGTAGTGTTAGTTATATTCCTAATTGGGTGACATTTATAATTTATTGTTAGCCACACACAAACAACTTTTTTACTTTCAATTATTTTTTGCATAAGAAATATTCCCTCCATTTCTATATTATTATTATATTTGACTTTTGAGTCAAATGAATTGTTTAAATGAAAATTTTATGTGTATTTGTTCTTATTTTTTTCAAAATCACAAAATATGTAACTCAATAGTATTCTTTAAGTACTATGAATTATGTATTTTGTGATTTTGAAAAAAATATATATATAAGTTAAATTTAAATTTAAAAACAATATGTTTAATTCAAAAAAGTCGAACAATACAATAATTTAAGAACGGAGGGGGTATTAATTTTTGTTTTCTTTTATTATTAGGTTGACATAGGGCCTTCTTGAAGACACAATGGGGGGCTACCTTTACATGGTACAAAACATTTGTTTGTTACTCTATTCGTACTACTTCTTATTTACCATCAAACTACGTATAAATAAGTTAGTAGGGGTATTTTAATTTAACATTTGGGTTTAAGTTATATGAATTCAGTTGCATTGAAATTTGATAAAAAGAGCTTTGAAATGAAACTTTTTGATAAAACACAGAAAAAATAAAATTTATTGATTCTCTCTCCAGTTAAAAATGAATTTGATAAATATTTGCGTTGTGGCTTTGTGGTGGGTGGGGGTTAGAAACTACGAAAAGTCAAGTAGTACTACTAGTAGCATTTAGAAGAATACAAAAGAAATTGTTGGGTGGGGGGCATAGCAGATGTGTACATACATTATTGTCTTTCATTGCCGAACCGATCTTCCCCATTAGCCCTGCATTGACCTTGGACAGTTTAATTCTACATACGATGCACATGTATGTATCGTATCATGATATGTATGTACATACATGTAGGTAAATACTAACGGTCTATTCTCTTCTCAAAGTAAATATTTAATTTATTAATATCACGAAAGCTTAGCGCCACAATTTTCTTCACAAATCACACCCATATTGATTCATCTTTCTCAGCTACCAAACTCGCCAATTCCTTGGTCTAAAAAGGATGTTGATTTGTAAATATGGAAATTTCAAGTTTTTACTTACATCATCGTGTTTTGTTTCTACCGTCTTGTTTATTCTTAGACATCATCCGTCTCCGCCTTAATTGCTGCGACTCGACTCCCATTAATGCAAACTTCCCCCCGTTGATATAAGTATATATAGCGGCGATGCTACTTTCTGGTTTCATCCATTGAGTAGTATTGAAATTCAGGTAGAGCTCAATTATGTCTATTTTGTAAAGAACCAAAATCGCTTTACAAGCTTTAGTATTCAATTGTAGACTCAAAATATATAAATTTGCATGCAATCCAATCAATTCTTAATAAAATTAAAGGCTTACAAGCAAAAAAAACAAATAATTGCGGGCCGATTTTTTTTATGAAATTTTCAACCGCTTTAGACCTTAATTTTATTTCTAACCTCTTTAATCTATTTTAAGTGATAGTAAATTAATTAATTGTTTTAAAAATGCCCCCGTAACAACCTAAATAACGTTATAAGTATTGTCTTTCTTTTAATTTTCTTGTTTTTTTTTTTTGTTACAGCCTTCATCTCTCTCCCTCTTTCTCTCTCTCAGTTTCTTTCCATACCCCAGTTCATCATAAGAAAACAAGACCAGTATAATTTTTAAAATTATTTTAATTCTTTGTGTCATTGTTTTATCGATATGTTTCTCTCTCAGTTTCTTTCAATATTGTTGCCCCTTGAGGGGGTTCGGGGGCAACCGAAAGAGAAACGAATTTCAGCCTCATCCCAATGTAGAAATTCAAAAGAAAGTTACAAACTTTTTAGATGTGTATTGGAGAATTCATTTAATCTTTAATTTCCTAATATTCATAACATATTGTGCATCGAAAATAAAAGTTATCCATCGCAATGCATAAAAATAGTATTTTTTAGTATAATTTTGTGCATTGCGATGCACACTTTTGATGCAAAGTGTAATGTTGTGCATCACGATGCACAAAAATAATACTTTTAGTACAATTTTTTGCATCGCGGGGCACACTTTGATGCTTCGCAAGTGTAATATTGTACATTAGTACTATTTTGTGCATCGCAATGATTAAAAACAATAATTTTTAGTACAATTTTATCTATCGCGATACACACTTTGATGACAAAAACAGTTAAGCAGTTATCTGATGACAAAGTTGTAAATAGAATAGAAGTTAGTTAGTCGGTCATTGTTAGTTGATGATAAAGTTGTAAATAAAATAAAAGTTAGTTAGTCAGTCATAGTGTTAGCTGATGACAAAGTTGTAAATTAAATACTAGTTAGTTAGTCAATTATTGTTTAGTGGAGTACAACTGTTTGGAAGTTAGTCAGTAAGAGTGTGGTGCAACAATTTGTGCAACACGATGCATCAATTTATGCATCACGATGCATAGCATGCATGTTTCGTATTTTTTACGGGCATAGACGACATTTCACAATAAAATTGTCAGTTTGAAGCTATTATAAGAGACTAAAACTGTTGAAAATTCATTAAAAGGTACCGGCCCGAATTTCACCCGAAAACAAAATCAACAAATATTGAACACATAAAACCCAATCAATTGAAAAAACCATGAAGCATCCAAGACAAGCTTAGGAACTTCGACATAATGCCTAACGTAATTAATCTCGTTCAAATATATGTCCGGAATGCTTTGATAGAATAAAGGTTTTAATAAACAAACCTAGTAAAATGATTCTATAAGTTTTGAATCACTGGCAAAGCCATAAGTTTATGTGGATGGCCAGAATTTGTATTAACTTATCTCTTCAAATTTTAGTATTGTGACAGAAATAGGAATTCAGGAAGTACTTCTGCTCCTTGAAATCTAAAATTTGTGCCGGTAAATTCATAGTAAAAATAATATTTTCTCAGTATCAAAATAAGTGTCTCATATTCTTTTTTGGAACGTTCCAAAATAACTGACCCTTTCTTTTTTTGGTAAGTTATTTCAAATCAATTATCTATTGTTCCTTGTTGTTTGTGAAACACTCCACTAATAATAAATTGAGGGGCTTAAAGGAAATAACGTAAAATCAACCAGTTTTTAAAAATCATGTATATTATCAAACTCTATACACGATTGGGATCCAAAACCTCTAGATTTGAGATTTCTAAATTTTTTGTATTTCATGTAGAGAATCATCTAATACCTCAAAGATTGCTCATCCAATGGTTGAGATGAACAAATTTCAAAACTACGTAGTTTTGAGTCAAAACAGAGTGTTTATCTCAATTATTGGATGAGCAACTTTTGCGTTGTTTGCAAATCTTGGTCAAGAAATTCATCAATTCTACATATGTTTAACTCTTGAAGTTCATTTTTCGTACAATGTCATTGAAGTTTTGGAGGGGGATTATTACAAAATGCAAAAAATTTCTACAAAAAAGATTGAAGTATCTCAAAATTATAAAAGCTAAGTGATTCCACCAGGCTGGTGCTGACTAAGTGTCAATTTTGGATCGTTATATTTAGCACTTATGAAATAAAAATGCTAACTTCATCTATCAATACCAAACCGGCATTCCATTCATTCATTCAATCAATTTGGGAACTCCTTCCTTGCTCACAATTTTTTTGAGGAATCACATTGACGAATGTTATGTCCATTTAACCTGCCCAAAATGGCTTAGATGGTAACGTGGCAGTCAGTCATTGGTAAGTATAGTCCCAAGAATACTGTCCCTTGCCCTCCATACACTGCACAGTGCTTTCGCTAATCCATTGGCTGTTACTTAACCCATGGTTCCTAAACGATTATATCTAAACCATGATTAATAGTAGGATAAATTTAACCGCGGTTAAACTAAAAAGTCACCGGCAAAAGCGGAGGTCATCCAGCATTGGGTCCCTTTGTTCTCTCACAGCCCCGCAATATTTGTGGCCCTACACCTACCCATTAATCTAATCCCCGTCTTTAATCCACATCTCCATACCCCATCCAACATATCATACATACCCAGCCGTTGATCTACAATCCAACGGCATGCTGTGAGGGGTTGCTGACGTAGCGTGAGGTGGTGGGTGGCATGGACATCATGTGACATGCATGGATGGGGGCAAAGCGTGCAAAGGTGAGTGGCAGCTAATGATGCTGGTGAGACCAAGTATAGTATACCTACAAGGCACTAAGTGGAGAGAGAGAGAGAGAGAGAAGGGTAATAATGGAAAAGGAAAGATTAAGAGAGGAGAGAGAAAGTGGAGGTTAGATGTCCCGGTCAGAACCCGGCAAAGCAACTTAAAATGCCGCTTTCTTGTCCCCCCTTCGCAGTTTCTCACCCTGTTTTCCTCTGTCCCCTTCAAATCTTTCATTAATTGCCCCTTAACGTGACTTACAACCATTCTCCCCTTTTTATTCCCTTTTGCCCAATTAAGTTTTTATTAATGCTAAGGATACCCAAACAGTATAAATTTTTTTATATTAAATAATATGTTGGTTGATGTAGTAGTTTATGTGGTAAAAAAATAAAATTAAAATTATAATTAATACATTACATCAATTATTACATCAGCTAATACATCATTTAGTATAAAAAATTTAATATTCTTTAGTTACCCATAACATTACTTTTAAATTTTCCTTACTACCAATAAGTTTTTTCTTACTCTTTGCGCCTCAAAATAATTACTAATTTTAGTAATTTTATTATTTAAATTTATTTATTGTAGATAAATTTCATGAATATTTCTTTTCTTTCCTCTTAATAATATTTTTTAATAAAAGTAATAAATAAGGATAATTTAGATATAATATAGACAAATGTTTTTTTGAAATACGATAACAACAAACAAACTTTGTTAAAATAATAATTATTTTGAAATAGAGATAGTATATTTCATTCACATCCCCGAGTCCACGTACACAAGGTGAAAATTATTTAGTGAAATTGTTACATCAAGTTAATATAATTTACACCTCAAATTGAAGGCTGTTATACTATCTTTACTCCTAAATTACTATCCTGATTTGATTTTTTGAGTCAAATTAAGTATTTTTTAAATAAAAATTTAAAACATATTTTTATATTTTTTTTAAAATTACAAAACACATAATTCACGGTACTTTTAACTTGTAATGTTATCGCCACCAAACAAGCACAATTTTTGTGTATAAAATAGTGTTGCGTCCTAGTTAGCATCTTATCATTATTTTGCTATATAATTTGTACGTCAACTCCTTTAGATGAGATTTTAGCTTACCAATAAACAATGACCTCCTTCCATTTCTAAATTATTTTCTTATTTTTATTTTTTATTCATTTCAAAATAATTGTCAGTTTGAAAGTTTTCTTTTAGAAAAAACACTTTTTTTCATTTTATCCTTATTTTTTCTTCCTACTTTAATTATGAGACACATGTACATAGGCTAGGGGTGAGTAATTTTTTTCTAAAACCGGACCAAACCAATATTTTTAGTTTGGTTCTGGTTCTGATTTTTAGTAAAATCAATTATTTGGTTCTGTCCTGATTTTAAAAATTATAGATTGGTTCTGAACCGAATCGGACCAATGTATTACATATATATATTATAATTAATATATATATATATATATATATATATCAATAAATTAATGTTTAAAGAGTATAATTACTATTTTCTAACCCCAACCCAAACCTAAACCCAAACCGAAACCGAAACTGAAATCGAAACCGTAGAGGCAAAAATACTTAGTGATATTTCTTATTTTAATTTATATTGCATGAACTGGATTGTAATATATGACTCAAAACCTTTTTAATTGTTGAATGATCAATGTACTATCTTTTTTTTTTTCTTTTGTGATCTTGTTTGTATTTTCAACGTTTTATCATTATTGAATATTTTTTAATTTTCGTACGAAATATTAGATTTTATTAATTGTTTGTCAGCTCAAAAAATTGAAAGGGTTTATTCCCTCAGAACCGAAAAATGTGCATGACCGAATCAATTAGAACCAGACCAAAGTATTGGTTCTCATACATCTTGGTTTGGTTCTGGTTCTGGTTCCGAATTTTTTAAGAACTAAAGTATTGGTCTGGTTCTGATTATCTATTTTTTTTGGCAAAAAATAGATCAAGCCGAACCGTGATTACCCCTAAGGGCATTAAAGAAACTATACATTATTTCAATATTAATAATTAAGTTAATTATTTTTTTCTTAATTTATTTGTCGGATCAAACAAGACAATAATTTAGGGATGGAGGGAGTATTATATAGAAGATTTTAGTTTTATTTTATGATCCTAGCCTTACTCTTAGATGAAGATGTAAAAAACTAGTCTTAAGAATTTGGAGACAAATTTATAAATTTGATATTATTTTTTTAAAGGATATACTGACTTATTTTTTTCCACACGACATCCGACATATTGTCTTGTTTTACTTAGTTATAATGTTTACTATATTATACAATAAAGTAGTATTTTGTTAAAAAGTAAAATATTAGTAATATTTTTAAAGATTTTCACATATAACTATTAAAATGGTGTTCAAGAATCTACTAAATTTATTCTTCTCTCATGTCTAAATGATTTTTATTTTCAGTTTATTACTATAATTAAGGAGTTATATTATATTTCCTTCAATTTTACCCAAAGAATACACGTTTAAAAAATCTTATAATTAAAAAATATATAAGTAATATTAAATTTGATCATAATTACAAATTAAAAAAAATATAGTCAATATATTAATATCATATGTGAGAGTAAATTTGAAAAATTATAGACATAATTTTTAAAAGTGAAATTTTGATGTGAAATATTTTTAAATAATATAGTAAACTCTTTATATGAAACAAATGAAGTAATAATCTTATCAGAATTGAACATAACACTATAATAAAGTAGTTAAACAACGTTAATTTGATGAACTTCATCATAGTTCTGCTCGATTAAAAAATAAAAAAGGCACTTATAGTTGGAATTTTTTTTTTTGGTTGAAAAAATTACACTTATTTAAGGATAAATAGAAGATTAATTTTTTGAAATACAACATTTTCACCCTAAGCCTTTTATATTTTCAACGTTCACACCCCTCGGCCCACCACACGGGGATGGAGTTGGATCCGGTAGGTTGAAGGTTTGGTATTTTGAAGAGGGAGAATTGTTGCTTTGGTTGGTGTGTGTGACTTGTGTAAGTGGAGACACGTGGGGATAGGGACGGGTATGGAGGAGGGTATTTATGGTAATTGAGGTGTGCGAGCATGGGTTGTGAATAATGAGTGGAGTGGTTGAATTTTGATATTTTTGGCTAAACAAGAGATATGATTTTCTTGATTTTGCAATTATAATTTCTGCAAATCCCAGTATCACACTTTGCCTACTCTTTTTACGTCTTCCCTCATCATCACCCTTATTGACCCCTCAACTATTTCTCCAAAGTACCATCCTGCCCTTACCCAAACATTAATTTGACAAATTATTTTTTGTACAATGACCAATATTACACTTCATAAAATACAATGTATATGCTCTAATTAACTCACGACCTACTAAACATACAACACTTTTGGTACATTTTTATATTTTCCGTATATGTAAAATATTTCCTGTTAAATTTATTGCTGCATTGAAAAAATAAAAAATATATTTCTCAAACAGTGCTACGTACATACTCCAAATGAGTTTCGAAATGAAGAAGGTCAAGTCCTATGACTTATTAGAAAATACATAAAGTTAAACTAAAAACGGAAATGAGCTATCTAAGAAGAGTTTCTATTTGTAGATTAAGATGAATTAACAACCAAAAATATCCAAATTCGTGTATTAATAGTTCATTAAAGACATAAAAATCCAAATTTAGAGATTTTCTAATCAGCATTGTTAAAGTTACTGGATTTACTAAAGCGGAGCCTACATACATAGTTTATTAACCAAGCGTGTGACTTTAAAGCAAAAGTAATGTGATAATGTCTCCACTTTAAAAGGTTAAAAGATAAGATATAGCCTTATATGAAAAGAGAAATAAAAAATGTAGTTTGCAATTTAGTATACCATAGAATCTAATGGCCTATTTTTCTTCATCAATTGGGAAATATTATTGCAGGAAGTATTTAAATTAAAAAATAATGCAGCTTTTCTAAGATTATATCTTATGTGAAAAATTTCAAGCTTCAATTATACTTTGTACCCTTTAAATTTTCCATTGGCGCAAAAATGCAAGAGTTAAGATAAAGCTTATAGAGGAAAAATAGATCTCACCTATACATATATCTTATAAATGTGAATAAGCTTGATAAGAGAAATGCTATACCAATTGTCGTTCAACATTTTAAGTGGTAGACTCTCTCAATTTTACACAAAGAGTTTACGCTTAGAAAAGTTAATATTATATTAGCATTATTAAATTGATCATAATTAAAAAAATATATAAGTATTGTCAAAATGACAAACTTACATAATAAAATTACAAAAAAATAGTTTTGAAAATGAAATTTAAAAGTAAAAGAGACTTGTATCAAGTAAGTAATTTCTCTCCCATCATACATACAACACCCACGCTTTTAACTTTCCATTCAAGAAGGAAAAAGAAACCAAAGAAGGGCATTATCGTCAAAGATGATGAGAATATAGAGAAGGGGCATAAGGTGCAATGAGAAAAAGTAAGGGGCATATTCATCATTTGTATCCCCCTGACCTGAGAGTGAGAAGTGGCATTTTACTAATCTAAAACTAGAAAGCAAAGAACCAGAAACCATCTTTACGATACCTTTTCCGTGCAATATTTAAAAATTCGCCCCCATACCACCTGCAACAACGACAGATATTTAATTTTCTCTCTCTATACCAACGGTCCAGATTATCCTCACCCAATCAATCCAAGACGTCTATCCCATCCCTCCCCCGCAGACCCGTCTACTCATCTCACTATAAATAACATCACTCCAAACACTTGCCCCCCTTTAAAAAAATTGCCACAACTTTTTTGAAAAAATTTCCTTTTTGCCACCCGCACCGCATCCATCATCCCCTTTCCACTTTTTTATTTTACTCTCTCCAAAGCCAAAGGTAGGGGGTTTGGGCTTCGAGTTTCACGGCAAAAAACAGCTCAAAGCTTTTGTTTGCTTGCTTTCTGCTTAATGGAGGGACCTTAAACTCTACTTTCTCTCTCTTCTTTTATACTACTACTTCTTGTTTACCCTCATTCAATCAATCAATCAATCAATCAATCTTCATTTCCGCTTGATATTTTTTGAATTTCCGTCACTGAAGATTCCCAACATATTTACTGGTATGTGTCTCGAGTTAAAATTCTAGTTTTCTTGTTGATTTTTCTTCGTATCATTTTTGGATATTTTTGCTTGAATGCTTGGTTATTTAGCTGGGGTAGAGGTTTCTGAATGAGATCTATGTTTTGCATGATTTATTGGAGTTTTTTTTTTTTTTTTGTTGAGATTATGCATGAATTTCAGTCGCTGTTCTGTGCTTGTTTGGTAGCTCTACTGATTTAATCATAGTTTGTTTTTGCTTTTATTTGTTAGAAAAATCTCTAGCTGCAGCTGGCTTGAATGTTAATTTTGTTAGAACTTCACTGCGAAAATGGTTGAAAATTGTAAAGATAGGGCTTCATTTTGTAAATGGGTTAATTGTTCGACTTAATAACTCTTATTATGTCTAAATTTTGTCCTCGATTTTTGAATTCTTTAGAGGAATTTAATAGTGAAAAAATGTGTTGCTGGAGTTTCTCTAAACAAGTCAAAGTGGTGGAAAGTTATTAGTCTTCATAACATTATGGTTTATTACATGAAATAATTTTGACCCCTATTATAGGGTTCCGTTTTGTGTCTTCAACTCTTATCCTGATCTTTGGTACTTCATGGTTTAGGTTGTTGAATTTGGTCAACTTGTGGATATATTTCCGAGGAATTATTTCAATTTTATAACTTGGAGTCTGCGAAGGGGTTTATGGCCGGCGAGGGTTTTCCTTTCAGTTGTTTGGGTTGTTTTCTTTTTGACTTTCTCAAAGATCTATATGAAGGAAGATTATTTGAGGGGAATACATAGGAAACTGGAGTTTGAGTTGCATTTTGGAACTTTCTGGATCTATTAATTTGCAAAGCTTCTACACTTTGTTTGATCAATGTGGTCTTTGGAAACCTACTCCACCTGCCTCTCAAAGCAAGGCTGGCTTTAGTTTAAAAAGAATGATTCTCTTATTTGATTGAGCTGTTGTCTGGCCTATTCTTGGTACACAATTACCCCTCGATAAAAATATTTTTCTCAACTCTCTCTATTTACTTACATAGTTGAAGTAGAGAGTGAACTAGTTTGATTGTTATTCTTTCCTTTTCGATCAAATGGATATTCCCAGATATCTCGGAATAAGTTTACCTCATAAAATTACTTTTATCAGTATCAACTGTTAGATTTCATTTATTGTTGGTTAATTCTGGGTATGTGATTTGTGTATGGATATTAATGGGTCATTATTATAGCAGGTCAAGGAGCAATTCTAGAAGTTTGATAATCTAATGTCTCCACCTCTGCTGGGTATTGAGGGGGATGGACAGGGGCATGCCTCTTTGGTGGCTTCTTCATCCACTATGGAATCTATTTTTCAGAATGGATCAGGACTAAAAGAACGAAATTATCTGGGATTATCAGATTGTTCCTCGGTGGACAGCTCTGCTGTCTCGAGCCTCTTGCAGGAGAAGAAGAGCAATTTAAATTTGAAGGCTACAGAATTAAGGCTTGGTCTCCCAGGATCTCAATCCCCTGAACGGGATCCAGAGATTAACCTCCTGGGCTCTGAAAAACTTGATGAGAAACCCCTGTTTCCTTTGCTTCCTTCAAAGGATGGAATCTGCTCATCCTCACAAAAGTCTCTTGTTTCAGGCAACAAGAGGGGGTTCTCTGACACCATGGATGGTTTCTCAGAAATGAAAAGCCCTTTGATATCTGAAGGGAATTGGATGTTTAGTGGGACTGGGTCTGATTTTGATGCTCCAAAATCTTTGGTACAAGGGAAATTCTCGGGTAACTCTAGCATAAATGGAATGCTATCATCAGGGACTCAGTCTGCCACAGTTAGAGACGTGCCATCAAAAGTTCCACAGGACCGGCCTCAGACTACCAATGGAACTAGTCATAACAAAGTGAATGGTTCTAACAACAATGGCAGTGCACCTGCTGCCAAGTGAGTGCAAGCTATTAAAATTAGCCATTTTTGGTGGGACAGAATAAAAGAAGTGTGAAATTGGTTTTGATCTTAGTTAGGACTATTTTTCTGCTAATTTCCCTTACATTGTAGGGCGCAGGTAGTTGGTTGGCCTCCGATTAGATCGTTTCGTAAGAATACACTTGCTACCAGTTCAAAGAACAATGATGAAGTTGATGGAAAACCAGGTCCCGGTGCTCTTTTTTTGTCAAGGTTAGCATGGATGGTGCTCCTTATCTGAGGAAGGTAGATCTCAGAAGCTACTCTAAATATCAAGAACTTTCTTCCGCTCTTGAGAAGATGTTCAGCTGTTTCACCCTGGGTGAGTTATTTTTCACGAGTTCCCAAATATGATTGTGTATAGAGGTGCTTGCCTATTATGATCAAATAAGATCTATCTGTCAGTATAGATTATAACCTGAATTTTAATTTTCAGGGCAATGCGGATCACAGGGAGCTCCAGGTAAGGAAATACTGAGTGAAAGCAAATTGAGAGATCTTTTGCATGGATCTGAATATGTACTCACTTACGAGGATAAGGATGGTGACTGGATGCTGGTGGGAGATGTTCCTTGGGAGTAAGCGTCAACCAACCCTACCTGATAATTTTTTTGGTCTTCTTTGTATGTGCTTCTTTCCTGTGTTATTTTGTTTTATTTTTTATAATGCCGTCGGACTCTTGTGAAAGATTGCATTATCTATCTTTTGCCAATCATAAATGGCTCATACATTGAATATAGCACAATAATGGAAACCCTGGTACACATTATCTCTCTTCATCTGGAAGATAATTCCGCCAATATCAGCATGATATGGACTATAAAGTATGCTCTCAAAGTTCAATTATACAAATTGGTTTGAGTTAGTTGTCTGCTCCAATAAACCCTGATTTGAGTCTTAGTTCTGGACACATGCTTACTAGAAATGAAACGACACTATCCGTGCTTTCACTTGTTTCTCTTTGCTACAGGTTGGCTTTATCTTTAAGACTTCCCTAATAATACATATCCTTTGTCCATTGCTATACTTCTCTACACTGATTATCCCCTCTCCACAATTCCCACCCTCTGCACAATGAAATGAAACTCCTGAAATGAAAAATGACAAATTAATATTTGGAATGTGGTACAGTGGTACTTGCTTCTGGTATAATCTTACATCACAACCTTTACTGTGACTCAACATGAAAATGGAATTTTGTACTTGAATGTATTCAGTATTTTATTTGCTTGTTGGCTTGTATGTCTACATGTAGTACTTTTTTAAGTGGTAATCGTATTTATTTCCTGATTTCATGTTCCTAGTCTTGCGTGTCTTTGTAATGGATTCATTAACTACGTGGATCTATTTGAAATGCTTGTTTGAACTATAGTTGATATAATCTCTGATATGTCTGTCTTCATACTTGATGTATAACAATGGCATAGGCAAGGTACAATGGAAAAAAAAAATGCTTCAATTGATCACTTTTTCGTTTTCAAATTTCTAATGAATCACCAAACCTAGTGCGAGTACATTGTTGACCGGTGATGGGGTTTCTTTGGCATCTTTGACTAACTTATCTCGAGTAAACATTCTTTTAGTCTAAGCCAGTTATGTTTAACTTTAAATTTTATTGTTCTACTCCCTTTGTCCCTTAGCGAGTGTCATTTTTTTTTAAATTTTTAAATCAAATGTTTCTATGATGGAATTTAATAACCATTGTCATTTATTATGGCCTTGTGTTCACTTGTATCGTAATATAGATATCTATGGTATATATGTCTAAAAGTGTCTTCCATAATTTCCAATATTAAAAACTGAAGAATGAAACTTATTTCGGGATTGAGGGAGTATTTGATACGGTTCAGCACTTGTTAACTTGCAATTAGTTACTTATGTTTTCAATTTATTCCATTCTACAAAATCTTATCTGTTGCAGGATGTTTATTGGGTCCTGCAAGAGGCTGAAGATCATGAAGGGCTCTGATGCTATTGGTTTAGGTGTGTATTGCATTTGTGTTACTCGTTTTGCTTCAAAGTAACTATCTGACTTTGATAGACAAACTTAATATGGTTAGTTATAGAACATGCATTTCGACATTTATGAGCAGGGATGGGAAATAGATCTTGATGTGCTTGTACGGTTTGTACTTGGTTCGAAACCCTGATCTGGCACTGCTAAGGATCCCATCTTATTTCATGATATTGAGTACAGTTTTTCACGTTGCTAGTTAAAAGTTTTAGTAGTCTGATATCATGTTGATTTAATTACAGCTCCAAGGGCCATGGAGAAATCCAAGAACAGGAATTAGATTCCGCCTTGGCATATTGACTGCTTTCTGGCTGCCTAGTCTGATGAGAAAAGTCTCCAAAGGTGATGAGAAAGCAAAATTAACTTGGTTGATGGAATTAAGATGCAGAGAAGGCTCGGGGGCTGGACTGCAGTTAATATGTCTGCCTTGTGACACGTATGTTTTGATTGTATGGAAAAGCTCACGTGGGTATGTGTTTGTGCGTAGTCTATGGTTAATTCATACAAGCCTCGTTGTGATAGCAAGATTAATGCATGTGAAGTTTATATTTTCATTATAGGAAACTCTAGCTTAAGTACTATGTATTTTTGATGAATGTGTGTGATTGAAAACTTGTTGGAAGTTTATGCTTCTTGACCTCTTGTTGTTGTCGACTGTTCAATGACATTATGGATTGTGCTATTATTACTTTGCTTTCTGACCTGCATTTTTTATTCAGCTATTCAGATGAGGATGATGAATTGTTATTGTGGTATTCTTTGGTTCCTAAGAAATTGTAAAACTTACAGAATTCTAAGGTTCCCTAAGGCAGGTTTCTTTCGCGAATAGAGTAACAGTGTACATGCATTACAAGTCTACAAAAAAGTGTAACAATAATGCATTGAGTTGTTGTACAATGCAATCACTGATACAGTAAGTGGTTGTACTACCAATAACTGATGTGCATTTTTTGGTACTAATTTGATACTCTGAACTCAGCATGGTACTAGGTTAACAAGGCTCGTTCTTTGTTCCTAACATCAGAATGCCAACATCAAACCAAGGAAGTTATGCTTTTGTGACCACTTAGTTATCTTCAAGTCTAATCGGGTTAGGATTGGTCTTTCGCATTATTGTTCTCTGTAATTGCCTCTCTCTCTCTCTCACACACACACACACACACACTGCCAATATTTATTGTAACACTTTGGAAACAGTGGTGTAGTTTGTTGGGACCAAAAACTTACTAGTTTTTTTGGGCAAAAGAAATACTGGAGTACATTATTGGAATGATAATTATAATAATGAAAAATGCTTGGCCTGACGTTAAAAGGACAAAAGCTAGCTACATTTCGAAGCCGGGTAATGTAATACTACCTCCGTTGTTAAGGAAGTTTTTATAAATATCGATTTATTTTTATTTAAGTTTATTTATTATAAATAAGTTGTTATTTAAGTTTATTTATTGTAAAATAAGTTGTGTGAGCGTTTTTTTTTTCTTCTTAACAACTTTCTTTAATGAGAATAATAAAGAAGGATAGTTTTAGTAGAATGTTAACAAATGTTTCTTAAAATTTTATAATGATAATTATTTGGGCATTATTATTAACACCACATTTTTTTATTAATACACTTCTCTTAATACACCTCCTTCACTAATTCTACACCAACTTAATTTTTAAATACACCACTCAACATTTTTTATTTTACCCCTCTCAATTAATTTATTATTTTTTTCCCAATATACTTGACACCCACCACAATTTCTCAATACACCACCTTAATTCAAACGTTTGTTTTCCGCAACATACTGAACCTTCCCCTCCGTTGCATGTGTTTCCAATTTCAAACTCAACACCTCCATTCTGCAAATTCCCCAAAAACAACCCAGCAATTTTGGAGAAGGAAGAAGAAGACAAAGAAAAATTTTGATTTCACGATGAGGAAAGCCCTAGGTATGAAATTCCTCTATTTTTAAGTTCAAATTGTTTCAATTTGTGCATTGAATATCATTTTATTTGCTGGGTTTTGTTAATTTTCGTTATATTGTATGAAACTGGTCGAAGGGGTGTTCGGGACTGGTAAAAGGAACACCACCTTGGTGTTGGGGACTGGTTTAAAGAACACCACAGTGGTGTTCGGCAAGGGCTTACCGAACATCCCTGTGATGTTCTGCAACCCCAACTGTTCTGCAGGTGCTTCCCGAACACGTGTTCTGCAGGTGATTCCCGAACACCACGGTGATTCGAGGTGTTTTCTCGAACACCACCGGTATGTTCTACGTGTGCTTCCGAACATTACCGTGGTCTGCAAGGAACAAATCCCGACCCAATGAAAAAAATTGAAGTGAAGTGAAAAATTTGTAGTATAATGAAGTTAATGTAGGAAAGAATTGAAGTGAGGAAATTGTCTCTTGGCAATGACGTATAATGACTTTTTTGTAATTTAATTTGAGGGGTATTAATAGAAAAAGATGACATTAATAGCAATGCTCTAGTTATTTTGAGATAAATTTTATTTTATTAAAATGACAATTATTTTGTGATAGGAGCATGAAAATTCAGTGGAAGAAAAAAAGACGAGGAAAGAGAAAGGGTCAATGGTTGATTTGGTGGTCAGACCTGCTGGGGGTGGGTTGAAAAGTCCTGGTAAATTTTTGAATTGTTATTACTAGAGTAGGTAGAAAAAGGTCAAAGGTTAGAAATTGTGTTTTGGTGGAGTGGAGGATAGAGAAACAGTACTCCGTAGTCCAGTCCTTTATACGATGTGATGGATTAATATCAGCAAATCTTGGATGGGCCCTCAACTCATGCACCTCGCCTGACAGACTATATATAGGTATTACACAGTAGTAGAGTAGTATTTACTTATTAGCACTGTGAAGGAAGACCTTAGTTGTGTTCTTCTTCTTCATCATCATCATCATCATCCTCATCGTCCCAGTTGTTGTTTATTGAAGACGGCGGCAGCAGGCCCAGCACCACCTCATTTAAATAAATATTTACCCACTGCCACTGATTGATTGCGACATTACTACCCTGTTGGTTCGCTTCACGTGAATCGCCTTCTTATTATTTTGTCAACCGTACGTGGTGGATCTCTTAAAATCCACTACTGTATCTTTCCCAAAATGATCTCTTTACTTTGGAATAATTCTCGAGTCGAGTACAATACAATGAAATGAAATGAAATGAAATGGAGTAAAACTTAAAGCTTTTAAATTAATTTTGAATATCCAATTAATTATCAAGGGCTCTGCTCAAAGCTTATTTGAAATCAATTTATTATGAGATACATACACCAGTCGACTCACACTCCATTTGGCATCATGGAATTAATCCCGCGATGATGATGGTATTAACTTGGACATCTTATTATGCTTCTCAAGGACAATGGATGGCGGACAACGGCTAGGGTCACCTTTTTTTTTTTTTTTTTTAATCAAAAGCTAAGGTAGCTTTCATAATTACAAAAGTATTTTAAAATGGAAATAAATCAAACGAAATTGAAAATTGAAGTTTTAACCTTTCAGTTCAGACGATCTCAAAATGCCAAACAGGGTTGGTACCGTATGACATATTACTACACATGGCAAACTATTAGTCATTTCTTCCAATTACGACACCATGGTTTCTTTATTTTCACTACTTGCCTGTCCTCTACTAGTTGGAATTATAAAAAATTATAATTAAAGATTTCAATATTTTTAGAAAATTAGAATGGGGCTTTGAAGCTTATAGATAGATAGCACATTAATATCTCATAGGGCGAATAGCTTCAATGGTCACTAAATTTTGTAAACAAAAATAATAATTAATATTTCAAAGGCGTCATTAAACTTTGTCCTACTTTGCAATTGGATCACTTAAGTTTTTTTTTTTTTTTTTTTGCAACTGGGTTATTTGCAGTTAGTTCTGATGGAGGAATATTTCAGCCTTCTCTTAAGAACATTAGATTAGAGACACTCCTTGTTCTCGCGAGGTTAGAGTTGTTAGTTAGGCGTTGTGTTGGCATACTATATATTTCTAAATGGTAAAAGAGCACAACAGAAGGTATTTCTGTTATTCAATGGTATGATCTAGCTCGTTTCAATAGGTAAAAGTGCTGCTAATTTTAAAATTAAGCTTGATCTCTGCTTTATTTAGAGATTGCTCCCTAAAGGTGTCGTAAGTTAAGTGTATTATATGTCAAACTGATGATCAGAAACCAAGTGCACCATCATTAGCCGGCGGAGAGTTAATGGTTTATACCCGGCTGCGCGCAAATGATTTGGGATTTTACATATATCAGATGGCTTATATGTTTGCTCGATCTTTTTTTTTCCTCAAAAAACATGGAATGAGGTTAAGAAATCAAAAGGAGACCTTGTGATTAGTGCTTTATTGTCCCCCTATGTAACTTTTAAAACGGAACCACATACGAGATTATTGGTCACAAGGCTTGAAGAAAAGTGGTCAAATGAACAATTCACGAAAATGGGTTGGTTGGAATAGAACATATATATATATATATATATATATATATATATATATATATATATATAGCATAGAAAAGATATAAGTAATAGGAGAAACTAGGCCCTGTTTGCTGAGCAAGTGCTTGGGCATACGTCGCGACCGAGCTTTCACCTTTTGAACCAGTAGGATCCTCCTCTTACCTTTAGGCACCAACATATATCCATGGTGCTCTTTTGGGCTGGTCTTGGGCATATATCCATGGTGCTCTTTTGGGCTGCTCTTTTGAACCAGTAGGATCCTCCTATTCTTCTTTTTGCTCACTGTTTTACCAGACCAATGATCAATAATAGTTTCAATACGTAGTTTTCGGAAATGAGGAAATAGATTACTGATTCATATACAAGAATATTGGTCATCTATTGTGCTACACTTGGTGGACTTGAATATATTGGTCGTATTTGTGTTTAGGTCTTACTTAGAACCGTCCAATTCCTTAGATTTTGTGAGGGATGTTTAGGTTGTATGGATGATGTGAATTCTTGACTTCCTGGGAGGTGAGAACACAATGAGAAACTGCTCTTACAAATATAATTTTCATGTGATACTGATTTATTTTCTTGTGATATAAGACATCATCAAGTTCATGCACGTGTTGTACATCTTTTTCCTCTTGATTTGTTACACTGCAAAATAAGCAAAATATAGCGCTGATGATCTGGTGTGATCCTGATGATGAAAAGTCTTACTTCAGTCTTATAGGATTGATGGAGTTCAAGCTGTGCATGACAATATCGACTTTCTGTTACATACAGATCCTCTCATACGAGAGTAGCTTCTCTAAAGTAAAGGGTGCAGTAATCCTTAAAGTAGACACAAAAATTGATAGGGCCACATCTCCTCTGTCGCGTGAACTCTATATTTTCCTCAAGTTTTTCCTTTTCCTTTTCTTCACGTGGATCAATCAGATTTTTTACTTTTAGGGATTATAGCACCCTGCAGTTTAGAGGAGCTGCTCTCCTCTCATACACCCCATGTTGTGGTGTATGTTCTGGAGGCAAGCTTATGGCAGCCAATGGAACTAAAAATGCAGGTAAATTGAGCTCATTTATTGGCTTTCTAATTCCGCAACTTTGGGGATGTGCCTATCAGATTTAACTTAATACATATGCCCTGCATGCTGCTAAGATAGCTTGGCATTCAGTCATCATGGAAAACCACGAGTAAGGAAAAGAACAGCTGACATGTGTTGTGCTTTAAAGGGTCATCCCAAGGCATAAAACCTTAAATTGCTAATCCAAGCCATCCAGCAACTAAGTTACTCAATTATGGTGGATTAGGATTATACCTGTAAGTTGAGGAGTGTAGGATGGGTCAATATCTTATCGGACTAGTGGCGCACTATAAGGTGGACTGCCTTCTTTAAGATTTCGTCAAAATACATAGTTCCCTCATTTCAAACATCAAGAATCATTTGGCGTCGCGTAATACAACTTTGGATTACCTAATTCTTTACAGAAAGGAATCCTAAACTTGAAAATTCCTCATCTCAAAATAAATAAACTAACAATACTTTCCCCATCCTATGTAAAACACAGGATTTGCACTAATATTGATTCTATCTTTAGGTTATATAGTAAAAGTGTCCGATTTTCAAATCTTTCAGCTATTGTTCTCTTTTGGTTCTTTCTTTTTGTACTAATATGATGAGGACAACGTAAAAGTTGCAGTATAAATATTTCTGATTTGATTATACATTCCGGGTTTGATTTGTTAACGGGAAGCATGTCTTCCTATTTGCTCCAGGATTGCACATACTAATACATAACAAAAATATTAATAATAATAATGTAGTGATATCCCAGTCAGAGATTCCTAATTTTGATAATTTATTGCCATTACTTGTTCTAGTTGGTCTGTTCTTTCCCATTTCCCTCCCTTTCTTGTTTAGATTTGTTTGTGTAACAATTAAGGAATTTCTTGTCATTAAGAAACTGTTAAAATCTCAGAGAAAATGTTCTGATCCAATGGACATGCCTTCTTAATCATTGTCGATGATAATAAGATATACTTGTCTTCTTATGCCAAAGTTGGTCATTTGTTCCCTAAAAGATCCAAATGGAGTGATACAACTGCTCTAACATGCGAGATTGAAAATTATTTTGTGAGTGGTACTATTGAGATTCTATGATCTTTCTTTGAATAAATAAGAAATTTTTCAAGACCGAAAGAAATGCAAGGAAAAGTGGAGGGATGTTGTCATGTCATTAAAAAGCACCTAATTTTAAATCAGTGAGTAAATTGACTTTAAGCATTTGATTTGGCTGAATCCCTTTCCCACACTTAAAGTGGGATCTCATGCGTAAGAAAGAGTAGATTATTCTTCATTTAGTGCTGCGTTTGAACTCTCTTCTTTTGTCAGTTTCTTCTGAATTTCTATGCTTGGGGTGATGATGATAAGAACATATATGATGATCATAGTGTTTTTGACTTATGTTGATTAAGTTAATGTCAAAATTAGTGCACCTTAATCATTACGAACAGCATTAGGTGCTAAAGTATAAGTTGCAAGTGTCAAAGGGCCGGAGTTACCGTCAAGCTAGCTAGTGTTGTAAATTCTCAATATTATAGCTTATTTGCAAACCATTTGATGTTGGTTGTCACTTTGATAGAAAAGGAATATCAGCGTTCACTATTAATACTAGCTAGTATCTTTTATCATTCAGTATCATGCCATTAGTTTTTCAATAGTGGAGAAAACATTGACAATTGTAGTGGGGTTTTTTCGTCGTATGACAGAGACTTGATGATAAGTGTAGGAGCTGGTTGGTAAATTATACCAAGTAAAAACTAATTTACCATATGATCCGTTTTCTAATTGTTCCGAATTCTTCTTCGTTCAGTGATATAATTAATTAATATTGGTTAGATTAGATTAGTATTATGATGATTACAGTGATGCATGACAAATGGACTTCAAGCTTTAATCAATTTAATTAGTAGTAATAATTATATATGTTGCCTGACTCATTAGAGGATTTCTTTTCTCTGTTTCCTTGTTTTTTGATGGACTAGTGTTTGCCTTGCCCCATTTTTGGGGTTCGAAATAATGACATGTTATACGATCTCGGGAACTAATCATTTCATTCTCCTCCCGTCATTCATTAAACTTTGCATATCAGCAGAAGAGGTTGAAGAAGGAAATTCTTGGACATTTTTATTAATTTGTCAAAGTGGATTAGCAATTAATATTGTTGATTGAAAGCTGAGAAAGAGAAGTTGGGAGTGGGTGTGTTTTAGTTGTAATCAATTAGTAATCAAGTATTGTCAAGTCTTCGGTGAGGTAATAATGTTGCAATTATTGATCCATTAGAAGCTCTAGTTAGTTAGGTGATCCTCAACTCCCATAATTCTCCTCCTAGTATACCTCCAATTATTAACCCTAGCTAGCTCCAAGAGTTTTACGCCGGGGGTGAATATTTATGATTATACCAGAAACAGTTGCATACTACTTTCTAGTCATGATGCCTTGCCTGGTCACTTGTCTAGGACAAAGTTGGAGGAATAATCCCCAGTACGAGTTGGTTTCTCTAAAACCAAAAACCGAAACCATACCAAGATAGTAATGATCAGTTATCCGTCGAATATTTATCTATTTTTAGAAATAATTTTTGTACATGGGAGTTTTATGTTAGTCTTAATTTGTTACTCTGTTTTGACAAAGTGATTTGAGCTTGTACAGGAATTTGGGTTACAAGTTGGAGGAAGAGCAGATGAAGTAATTAAAATTTCCACAAACAAGAGTCTTTGCATTGGAGTTAAAAGTTGTTCTTCTCCACAATTGAGCACAGTACTATTATATGCTGTTTATATGTTGTTCATAATAATAGTGATAGTAGGTAGTACGAATTCTGCAGAAAATGAAATTGAGCCCCACAGCCCCACCCTGGCCAACTCATCAATTTCATTGATTAATTAGTATGCATATGTGCCTTAAGCGGCCACATTGCATGCTTCAACACCGATGGTTGCTCTTGAAACATTAACATTACAAGTGGCTCTCCGATCTCTCTTTCACTCTGATATTCATGTCAATTCGCCCGAGGAGGTTTCCCGAATGTTTTGCAAGAGCACAACGTCAATATCGGAAACCCCTAATCAGTGTATCCATTACCATCTAGATACCATAATATATTTGATATTGACATTTTTATTAATTATTTGGTCTGCAAGGTTTAGGCATATACAGTCATAAAATGTGTATATTGAAAGCCATAGACTTTGGACCATGAAATGTTAGCTAGGTCGATTGGGTGGTCCAGACTGTGTACGTATCAGCTCATGATCACCAACCCTATTCTAGTCTTGTGTATCACAATTCACAACACAAGCCCAGACTGATAATTCATGTAGCCTTTTCAACTCAGACTGCTTAGGATTATTGACTAAGACCTGACCGAGACTTTGCTCGGAATTAATCGAAATTCACCGTTGGCAGGACAACAATTTGGAGTAATTGTCTATGTTGTCATGAAGAATATAACAAACTGTAAGTTTTTTTTTTTTTTATGGGTTTAGCAGTAAAGTGGTGGTTCGCTAGGTTTGAGTGAACTTGAGCGCTCACCTCCTGAACTTGGTCACAGAAAGTCCATTGACGAGCGAAGGAATTCTGACTACCCTTATAAAGTGATGTTTTTCTTTTCTTTTGGTTTGAATTTCCCCAACTTATTTTACATCACAAAAATGGAGGCAATTTCATCACCTCTCGACCTTTAATTCAACTGTAACTTTTTTTCTTTTGGTTTTTTAAAGTATTTTTAGGTCCGAAAGCTTAAGACTAATCCATATAATACTATTAAATACTAAAAGCCAAAAATCTCCTAAAAAAGTTTTCAGTGTACAACTTATCATCCATAACGATCAAAGTACATATTTGTGTATACTCTTAAAGTAAGTATCAAAATGCATCAACTTTAATTTCAATCTCATCAAGAACATGCAATCATTTATGTTAAAAATGCATGGGGCACTTTTCCTCCGATATTAAGTACTCTCTTTGCTTGAAATGGCCAAACAGTTTTATTATTAATTTTCTAGGAAGTATGACGTACACCATTCCATATTAACTGTGTGTGTCTGAGAGATGGAATAATTAGAAAAAAATGAATCCCTTCCCATCTTCACATAAAGTTGCTTCCCAAACAACAATACAGATAAATACCAAATACTAGATGTTACTATAATTTAAGTCTTGAATTAACTTTTTTTTTTTTTTTTACATAGAATTAAATTATATTCTGATTGGGATATATATATATATATATATATATATATAATTCAATTATATATGGAGTTGGTTGGTCAGGATTGTATTGGCGTTAATGAACCCATGACATGTGCCCCAATAATTTCAACACCTCAACCACCATAGCTACTGGGGCTGGCTCCATTTCCGTATCACTCAGCTAGCTCCAATTTTTTCATTGGCATTCTAACTCCATCTTTATATATATATATATATATATATATATATATATATATATATAGAACTAATCATCTTCATCTTTTTCCAATCCTTGTGACCTCATCAAACATGAATATAATAGTGGTCATTTGAACATTGAACTAACAATATTTTTACACCAAACTGCCAATCATTTGCCCAAGAAATTAAATATGTTTATGATCAAACCACCCCTTTCACAAAAGAACAAAAACAACAAAAATGAAAAGAGAGAGCATAGGATTTTGAATGTTACATATTTGAAACTGAGGATGATCTAATCATGATTCAAAGTTTCAGCACAAAATAGTACATTATGTCAAAATGATTTTGTTTTATAGGAGATCGAAACACTTCAAATCGAGTGAACACAATTTTAACATGATCTAAAAATATGTAAATCTTCAGAAAAAAAAAAAACAAAAACAAAAACAACAACAACAACAAAAAGTTGCCATGAGCGCCAACTTAAACACGAATATGGTGATAAAAGAACCCGATCAACTTAAAAGCAAGCAATGAAAAGCAATTTCATGTGAACTGAGACATGGGAGTAAATGTGGCCGATAACACCTAATTAGGAAAAATGGTTTATGTTTATAGTGACAAATGAGAAATTCGTTTATTCTTAAAAGTGATCTTCGATTCATTTACAATCTCTATTTCTTTAGTGATGGTTTGGACTTCACCTAATGATGTTAATTTTAGCCCTCCAAGATTGGATCAGTAACTTGTGAAGAAAAAGCTTTCATGGTAACAATTTGCATTATTTAAAGCTCCCTTTTCTTCATTTAATGTGTGTGTATATATATATATATATATATATATATATATTTATACATAAAACTTTTTAAAATTGAAGCAAGCTTGGCCTAAGGGATTTGTCAACATAGCAATGGGATCGGTCCTCTCTTCTTGATGAGTATGTAACTTCATGATACAATAAATGGTCAGATGTAGGAAGAGGGGGGGGGGGGCTTCAGAGATCTAAGTAGAGATTAGGAGGGCGCACAACTTTTTAAGTCGAGAAAGTTTGGAAAAAAAAAATGAAAAATCAGGTTTTAGTGGATCTTTCATGTGGGGTGTTCCAATTATTTCATGTGCAAGTTGAGTTGCTTTGTGTATATGTATTTGTTTAAATTTTCAATCTAAAATAAGGAATCAGTCATTTGGTTGCCCAATTATTTGGCATCTTTGGATTACTAACCATGTATATAGAAAATGACCTTTTTCTCCCTGCCTGTTCACCCTGCATGGAGAGAGAATGAAGGGCAGTGCGTTGTCTTTTCCCTAATTTTGGTGTAACTTATGAATTGGGTGAGTGTCCACATCACATGCCTTCTTTTTCTTGTGTCCAAATCAGGTGTATTGGGATTATTCCAACTGTAGATTAAAATAAATCTAAGTATCTTGATCCTATCAAAGACAATTTTCTATTCCTCATTAAGTCAAAAGGAAGATGGGGTGGGTACTACGGTCACATTAGATTAGTATCACTATTATAGAAACTTTGAATTGACAAGACTTTAATTTTTTTCTCTTAGAACCATGTTTTTATTAATTATACATCTCTCATATATATATATATATATATATATATATATATAGAGAGAGAGAGAGAGAGAGAGAGAGAGAGAGTCGTCAAGGGCAGCTGCATGTGTCCACAAGTCCAAAATGCATGGCAAATAGAAACTTCTCATGCCTAATCACCAATTGGATCAATTCCCTTATATATATATATATATATATATATATATATATATATATATATATGGGGGAGTATTTAATGATTATTTTTATTTAACCATCAATGGTTACTCTTATTATTAACCATTTGATCAAAAATTAAAGGTTGAGATTTAATGATTAGTTGGAAAATGCAATTAATGCAAGTAGGTGAGTCATTTAATGCATTAAATCTCAACCTTTAATTTTTGATCCAATGATTGATAATGAGAGTAACCATTGATGGTTAAATAAAAAAGTAACCATTAAATACTTCCCTATATATATATATATATATATATAATACAATACAAGGGGGTTTATACGTGTGCAATTGAGTTGGGATAACTACCGGTCTAGATTTATAGAGTTCCTAAATTTTTACGGCTGGGATTTAATCGGGCTTTCACATGTGTGAACAGCAGTTGCCGACTCCTTCCTCTTTTGCGTTGGTTCCTTCCCCAACTAACTCGCTCTCTCACCGTCATTCTCGCCTCCGTCATGCGATCATAGCTCCCGGGTTTGTCCTCTCCCTCTCCCTCAACTGCCTTCTTCAATTTTCAATTTGGTTTTCCTCTTCAATTTGTTTCAGTTTTGCATGGGCAAACTTTTCCACCCCGTAATTTCTTTCTCTCTCTCTCTACAACCCTTCATCCTGTAATTTCATCTCTGATTTTTACGGTCTCTCACAAATTTCTTCTCTCTCTCTATTGTAAAAACAAAGCGAAGAGGCGCCCTAAAAACGAAAGAAGTCAGAGTGTACTACAAATTGCGTTGGCTCTTTCCCCAACTGACTCGCTCTCTCACCGTCGTTCTCTCCTCCGTCATGCGATCACAGCTCCCGAGTTTGTCCTCTCTCTCTCTCCCTCTACTGCCTTCTTCAATTTTCAGTTTGGTTTTCCTTTTCCATTATCATTATCAATTTTCATTAAGAATTGTAGAAACATCACAAATCATACCTTGAATACACATCTGGGATTAATTCCTTTCTTGAAAGTTTCTTGGAGTTGGGGAATTTGGTCAAATACTTGGTTTTTATAGAGTGTTTGGTCAACTTTGGTGTGGGTAATGTGTTATTTATGGAAACAAGTGAGTGTTTGGTGAGAGGAGAGCCTTCCATTAAGTAGAGAGGAGGCAGGCAGGCAGACATCTCTTCTTTGTTGACATCCTAAGGTTCTCCTCCATTTAGCAACCGTAAGTAGAACACAAATCGACAAACGTACAATGTGATAGTTCTTCTGTGTAATTACTGTGATTTGTGTAAACTAGGAATTCCAATTTATTCTGTAATATCATTCAGAATTAATCATTGGAGTTGTATGAATCGATTTTTTGATTTGTTCTTCCGAAGCACTTGCTATTGCTGGGATTGATTTGTTTGGTTATTGACTTGATTTTGAATTAAAAATCTGGGTGTTGAGGTTATTGGCCCAGTGTTCATTGAGGTTGATTTAACTAATTTCAAATTAGGTGAGTTAGGAATGACAGTGGTCATAATTTATTTTCAATGGCGGTGTAGAGCTTTATTAACGAGGAAATGTGAGAAGGTTTTAATGTAACATTCTGAGTGTGTAAATGTGTTCAAAGAGCTGTTTCGATTTTAGGATGGTTGACTAAAGGAGATGTAAAGTTTGGTTTGCTGTTCTATTGTCGGGAAGTTTTTTAAGCTATAATTTATCTTTACCGAAACTTCATTCTAACGGTTTTTGAACTGATCGCTTTTTGAGTGGGTCCTAAAGATTCTTGGTGGTTCCTTTTACGCTAATATCGCCCTCATAATTCACCTTTCTACACGTGCGACGGTGCACTCACGTGCAACAAATTACCCTATATAGCTATTGCCATCAGAGTTGCTTGGTTTAGGCAGTGAATGTCCTTTTCGTGAATCCGCACCAACTTCATTACCAAGTTGGGTTAGTCTCTATGGCACAATGGATGCAATCACTGCCACGATGCTATTTGATGTTGAAGAGGACAATTCAATTAAAAGCTTGAATTCATTTTCCAAAATTTCACCACGGTTTAATCTTTTAAGGTTTTCCCTTTAGTTTCTTAGGTTCTAGCATTTTATATTCAGGTATTACCCTGGTCCTTCATTGATTGCATAGAATCAGACACATCAATCTACAGATCATGATTTAATAGACCATAGAGTGAAACTAAAATTCTTTGGATCATTTTCACTATGTTGGTCGAGGTATATATATAATGTTGATACCTTAAGGTATTTTGGGAGTAATTCATTATGAAGATGCAGTACATAAATTAAGGTATTTCAACTAGCAGCAATCTAAAAGACTAGCTCAACGGGACTAAAGAGAAGAGTTTGGGAGGAATTCATAAGCAAATTCAGTTTGAACCCGTTTTTCTTAGAGCAAGCTATTTTATAAATCTCCGTCCAATTATGCATGCCACAGTTGGAAGCAAGTGAATTGTTTCAGCGGATTCAAATATCATACCAGGTTTATCAACAAAAGAGGAGTCAATTCCCAAATAACAACTTCAGGGAATAGGTGAAGGGTCAGATTATTTCCAGTATTACTCTAAAACTTTCATTGCTATTGAAACTGAATTTTGTTTGAAAACCAAAGAGGTGAAATCAGTGATGAGAGCAGACTTAGTCATATATAACCATTTTTTTGTAAGTTAAGCAAAATGCAAGGATAGGTGCTGATGTTTAACTGAGTTCGAACTGAGAATAACTTGATACAAATGTATTTGCTACACTACACAAAACTAAGAGAATTTCCAGGGGGAAAAAAAGTGGTTAAAATGTAGTGCGAGGCATCATGGAGGGAAAGAAAAATGTCAGATCAATCACCTTATAATACCTTCGGATCAAAAGGAGCATGACACCATGACGGTGAACTCTCTGGAACTTGGCCCTTCTTGGATATATTGCATTCCTATACTTGAATGATTATCAGGCACAGACTGGATGCAGAATCTTGAAGTAAACAAAAAGTAGTACCTTCAAAGTAATATACCTTCAGGTTTTTGTAAACAGGTTTTTTATATAGATGATCAATACCAAGAACATATCGATCTATCATACCAGCAGAATTGCAGGCAGGTCCAAGATCACCTCTTATAGAACATTTCACCGGTCAGCAAAGTAGTCAGCTCTTGCTCCATAATCAATCAGCAAAAACAATGATATTAGATACCACATAAAACAAGTAATAAATATGCATCTATAATATTCAGGATGTTGTTAGAAGTTGGAAGGAGGGAATGTTAAGATACATTTCTGCTTCCAAGTAACTTCCTGACATATAAAAACACCTATCGTTGGTTAAAGTCATCCAGGTTATATTGTTCAATAAATGTCCGACATCTTCTTTGTCTCACGTGTAGGTGGAAGTAATGGATAAATGTATTGCAACTCGCATTGCTAAACCAAACATTGTTGTAAAGCAAGAACCTCCGGAAGAAGATTAAGTTTTTGTTATTGAGAAAATAATAAAATAATATTGTTGCATTTTAAATCTTTTTTTTTTACAATTTTAATATTTCATTATTTTTTTGCTTACAAAATAAATAAATAAATAAATTATTATTTTTGTGTCTTTCAATATTTTCTCCATTAGTCAACAACTCAAGAATTGAAAATCTGATAGTTCTTTTGCAACCATAGTTATCAATATGAGTTCGGATCAATGCATGCTCGAGGTTTTGTAAGGATGACTGCCAGAATATTAATTGAATTCGACTCCTACAAAAATCTCAAGCATGTATTGATCTGATTCTATACCAACACCGAAACCTAGTATATATATATATATATATATATATATATATATATATATATATATATATATATATATATGGGACCACTCAATTATCATGTTTAGGCAAAAGCCATTGTATTAGCATTCTTTTTATCATTACTTATTACGTTATTTTATTTGTATAAGATGTTTTATACTCCTACCGTTCTACTTAAAGAATTTATATTTTAAAAATTTAATAATTAAGGAATATATAAGTAATAATAATTAGAAAATTGTTTAAGCATAGCCAAGATATCTATAGCATATGTGGTGGGTAAAGTTGAAAGGCTTATAGTAGGCATAATTTAAAAAAAAAAAATGGACTCTTTAAATAGAATATTTCAAAATAAAATAGTTGGACTCTTTACTTGGAACGGAAGGAGTATTAATTAATACTTCTTCGTCTCTCTAAATAAGTATTTATTTTTAGTCTTCATTAAAATTAAGAAAGTTAACTTTTGGAATAGTATATGCACATTAATGTTCTTAATATTCACATATAACATTAGAAGTCCACACAAGGACATAGTATGTGTTAAAGATGAAATTAGTTAGCTTATACAAAAATAAATACTCATTTAAGGACGAAACAAATTTAGAATAAAACACTAAATTATTTAGGGACGGAGGGAATAGTATTTTTATATTTGTGGTAGGATTAGCTATGTTAAGCATTTTCTTAATCAAAATGTAAGGTCTTGGGTACAACCTTTCACATGCATGCCTTAAGTCCCCTTAGGGCAACCAAAATAAGAAAAAATTTTAATCAAGATTTGGCAGTCAATACAAGAATCCGGTTTTGGCTACAAGAAATTTGAGCTCGATCGCTGTTGTTGATTTCTCTTGCACAAGAGCTGCATATTTTATTCTTAAGAGTCAAAATGAATTATAGTTCATGTGGATGGTACTCCCTCCGTCTACATAAAAAGTTTATTATTCTAATTTGTATAATTTATTTAAAAAGTTTAGTTTTATAAATTGATATAAGCATCTTATGTCTATTTAAATATTTTTGTAAACATAGCATACTTTAAATATATTAATATGTCTCTTAGTTAGGAATGACAATGGGGCGGTTCGGGGCGGTTATACTTAATACCACTCACATTCCAAGATTCAATTTTATGCCACATAATCGCCCCTTTCCCCACCGGGGAATCAGTTTCCCCCCCCCCCCCCATATTCATTCCCACGGGTAACGGTTAATCGGAGAATATTCACGGGTAATGGTTAATCGAAAAATACCCACATGTAATTGGTTAAACTAACAATTTAGCTTAAAATAATTTTATGATTAGAAAAAATACTCAAAAAGAAATTTTCAAATAACATACTATTTAATCAAGTTAATAAGACTTGATAAAGGATAATAATTATACTTAAAACTCATCATAATCATGTTCGTAAAAGCTAAAAAGTCTAGTTAAGTAGTTGCGCACGTCACAAATTCACCAAATTTTAAATAATTAAGTGATGAAGAGGAGTGAACGACTAAGCGCACTAAGCGGCGGATTCGCATAATTGAGAAATATGTTTGAATTTTAGTATTTTAAATCTAGCATATATATACCTAAATTATATGATAAATATTTGTATAAATAGGGGTAAAATTATATTAGTACTAAATAAGCGGTTCGGGAAATTTGGCGGGTAATGGGGCCGGTACTACTTTTACCAAAACCAAACCGTTCCCCAATTTTTCATGCAGTTATTCCCCGTTATCCGCCCCATATCCAGTCAAATCAGTTAATAACCGTCAAATTCGATTCAGTTCAGTTCGTGTATCCACAGTTCGGTTCGAAATTATCATCCCTACTCTTAGTTATTAGTTTTCAATAGCGAACATTTTTTTTTTCTATTTCTTCAAGGTATCCCATGTTCGAAAGTCTAAGACTAAGATCATCATCAATGCAATTGTGAATGTGGAAAAAAATTGAATGCTACCTAGGATTTACACATTTTTTTAAAGAAAATAGTTTTTAATACAATTGTGGAGGAGAGTTGTAGATGCTATGTGTCAACTATTGTTTCACATTGGTTATGAGACCCTTGATTTGTTGATATTTAATGTAATTGTGGAGGAGAGATGTGAATACAAGAGATTGTATCTCTTCTCTACAATTGCATTGAATGTTCTCTTATATTTACACGCCTACTCTACAATTGCATTGAATGTCAAAAAGTAAAAAGACTCACAACCAATGTAAAACAATTTAGTTATCGTATCCATAACTGTCTTCAACAATTGCATCGAAGACTTTCTGTATAAATCCTAAGTAACACTTATTTTTTTTCACTGTCACATTTGCATCGGTGATGCTCTAATCCTTGAGGTACAGCCAGACGCTAGAAGCAAAATATGGCTCTAACTCAAGACCTATTGTTTAAGCCATTAAAACCCTTTGCAATTGAAAAACATGAACTATTTGATAAGAAGGATTGGAAGATAAAAGGAAAATGGTTGATTTTTCGATTTTCTTTAAAAGAAAAGGTTTATGTCATTTCCTCCTTTTGCAAAGAAGGGGTAAGCTTAGTTGACTAGTTCTATGCTCTATTGCAAGCGAAAACTTCGTACTGTTTAGTCACAGTTTTCACGCTCATTTTCATATATGTTTAGAGCAATTTAATCACTCAATAATCTTAATAAACTATTCTTCTCCAAAAGTAAATCTTTAATCTATAGTTTAATACTTCTCTCGTTTTAGGCAAAAAGTTCACTATATTATTTTGAAATGTTTCATTTAAAGAGTTTATTTTCAAAAAATGGTGCTTACAATTTTTTATATTTACCCTCTATTTGTGTTGTAATCATATTAGTTGTGCTTAAGTATATTTGTAATTATGACCAACTCAAATGACACTTATATATCCCTTAATAATTAAAATTTTCAAACGGGAACTCTTGGGTGGAACGGAGGGAATATTAGTTTGCTTTTACTTTAAAATCGTAATTACTTATTGATGACTGTAAGATCTAACTTGACCATTTGATAATAAAAAATGCTTTTGTGATTTAATCAAGGTCAATCGTTAACGTTGACTAATAAGCGCATTATGTGTGAATGTAGCCATTGCATATAATTTCTCGAGATGCGTGCAAGGAAGCGCATTCGCAATCGGACCAAACATAAAACATCTAACAAATGTGCAAATACATAGTGCTTTATTCTTTAATATTAGTGAAAAAGGAAATAAATTATTTAGCTCGCCTAGTAGAACTCCTTCGGATTGGTTATAAAAAAGACTTTTATAGATAAGAAAATGAGATAAACTATTTCTACTACAATAATTACTTATTTGATATAATTATTAATAATTACTTTAGTTTAGCTTATGTTTGGAAAAGAATACCCCTATTACAATATATTTTTTAAATTACTTTTGCGTCACTTTTATTTCAATTAAAAAGGCAACTAGTTTTTTTTCCTAATGTTTCTATGTAAAATTATAATTTATCTTGTTTAGAATGATTTTTTTTTAATAAAGTAATTAGATATACTTGTACGTAGCTAAAATTATTTTCTGTTCAATATTTTTTTGTTGCACTTGAATGCTATCAACTTTTAATGCTATCTTTTAATTTTGTTTAGTTTTTTAATATCTAATGACCAATGTTTTCATTTATCTTTCTACCTTTTATATTTGATTATTTATGCTTAATATAAATTTGCATGGTCTAAGAATTTTTAGCATGAAATTTTTTAAAATAAAAAATAAGATTAACTATGAATATCAATATTATAATTAAGATTTCTACTTTCATGATATCGCATATTGAAATATATGGTAACTTTAATTTATTTACTTCATGACATGAACTAAAAAAAACTACTTTTGTCTATGTAATCTTAACTCTTGATGGATGTAGTGAATAAATAATAATTGTAGTAAAAATAGACTCTCCCTAATACACACACACACATATATCTATATTACAGTACAGGGGCCTTCATACGTGTGCAATTGAGTTGGGACAACTACTGGCCCAGATTTAACATCTACTAAAATCCAACGGCCAAAATTAAATGACTCACCAACTTGCATTAATTATATTTTCTAACTAACCATTAAATTTTAGCCATTAATTTTTAATCTAATAGTTAATATAATAGTAATCATTGATTATTATATTTTAAAAGTAACTATTAAATACTCCCCCATATATATATATATATATATATATATATATATATATAATAATACAGGGCCTCATACTTGTGCAATTGAGTTGGGACAACTCGACTCGAATTTAACCATTTACAAAAATCCAACGGCCAAAATTAAATCCTAGGTTCACATGTGCAGCAGGCAATTTCACATGTGCTGCAGGCAATTTCATATTCGAGTTAATATAATAGTAACCATTGATAATTATATTTTTAAAGTAACTATTAAATACTCCCATATATATATATATATATATATATATATATCTGTGTGTGTGTGTGTGTGATAGAGAACCTCTTGAGTTGATATTTCAATATAATAAATAATGAAACAAGCTGAGTTTAGATAAATTTCAGATGCACAGCAATGTTCAAAAGCAAAAGGTTCTTGTACTCCCTCCGTTCCACGTATAAAATCTACTTTTGAAAATTTTAATAATTAAGGGGTGTTAAATATCATTAGAATTAGTTATAATTACAAAAATATTTGAGCATAGTTAATATGTTTATACCACATGTAAAGGGTAAAATTATAAATTATGAAGATTGTAGGCATAATTTTTGAAAGTGTATTTTTTATGTAAAATATCTTAAAATAAAAAAATAAATTTTTTGTGTGGAACGGATGAAATAATTAGTAGCAATGGTTTAACATTTGAAAAAAGATACGTAATTAAATTCAATTGTAACCTCTAGGTGTTATACAAATAGTGACGTGATGTTTTTAATTTTTTCGAACAATTATTCTATTTTCTCTTAATTTTTTGACCAATTATTTATAGATCATGACTGAACATACAAATTATAAACCGTACTACGAACATTAGAACTTCAATTTCTCACATAACATCACAAATTCATAATTCAAAAACCAAAATCCCAAATCTAAGAATTATTATAGCAAATACAATTTCTCACAACAACATCCTGATTACATACAAAATCAACAAATCGGAAGAGAGAAAATTACCGAACTGTGGTTGCTTGGGGTTTAGGATGAGGGCAAGAATCCTTTCTCGAGCTTTTCACCCGGGATATAGCAAACCCTAATTCGAATTGGATCGGCAGAAAAATTTGTAAAGTGGCGCGTAAATAATTCGCCAACAGAGTAGCGGGATTTTAACCCGAACATGAAATTGCCTGCAGCACATTGTGAATCTAGGATTTAATTTTATCCGTTGAATTTTAATAAATAATTAAATCTAGACCAATAATTATTTCAACTCAATCGCACGGTACGAAAGCCGTATTGTATAATAATGGAACCATCCATTGTAGTAACAAGTTCTTGATTTTAATTCATTGGTACTTACGACGACGCTCTGACCTGCCTTTTAGTAACCTCAACCCAACCAACCAAATCCCAGTACCCAATGTCATAGCCTTCTGACTCACACTACGTTTCACGTTCCACATGGCCTCCCCTACTGATCACACCTTTTCCTTTGATTTACCCAAACATAAGATTAAATATTTATATTCCAAACAAAATACTCCCTTCATTGCTTAAAAAGAATCTTCAACTCGGCAACGTACGAATTGAAATTTTATGATTTTATTAGGAAAAATTGTGGCGGTACTTTTTGTTTAATATTTAATCGCTTAAAAATAAGATATTTATTTTCAACCGCTTAAGTCTCTTTTAAGTGATAAATTAGTTATTTATTTCAAAACTGCCCCCGTAACTACATATTTCGTTTTGAAGTGTTTTTATTCATCGTCATGTGTGTGAAATGTGCATCGTCAATCTCAATTCATCTCTCCAATACTACAACCACTCCATTCACTTCCCAAGAAACCCTTCACTTCCCATGAAACAAAATTCATCTCTCCAACACTACAACTATCTCCTTCATTTTCCAATATTCCTACTCAAGTTGATATAAGAATTGAGACTGAAGTTGCTAACAAGCGAAAAATCTGGGAATATGGAATATATGAATTCACTACTGAACTCTTCTTTCACTCAAGGCCTATTTTTCTATCTTTCCTTTTCTTTTCTACCTTTTCACATCAATAACTTAAGGAAAAAGGACCGAATTCAAGGTTAGTGAAGATCGACCTTCAAGTCTTGCTGGATGTTGTGAATGTTGTGAAGGGTGGAGATTTCTCTCCTCGACAATTGATGTGGTAGGTTCATAGTCATGACTTTAGTAATGGTGGGCTTGCAGAGTGACTTTAGTAATGAAGGGTGAAGGTGAATATTGCTTACACATCTTCTTATTCTTTTTCTTGGACGTTGATTTTGTTGATTTCGAAAAATTTGTGCATCGCAATGCACAGCCTGTTTCGTATTTTTAAGGGCATAGACGACATTTCGCAATAAAAGTGTCATTTTCTAGTTGAAAACAATTATAATGGACTTTAATGAATGAAAATTGTCTAAAAGGGATCAGTCTGAATTTTGTCTAAAAGGCATCGCGATGCACAAATTTTTGCGATGCATAAATTTTTGCGGCCCTTTCTGAAATGTTCAGGAATCTCTTTCCTGAGGTTTCATACCACATCAGCCATCTAATAGACAAGAGCCTACTCTTCAAGAATGGCTCGAGGGATGTGTTTACCTCCCACGAGCTGATGTTAACCAAGGCCGTAATTCTGAGGAAGTAGCTGAACTGGGCCAAGGTTGTCTACTCATTGATTTTTAACAGTATTCTGGAGGTTCAAGCTATTTCAGGGATGAGGAGACCATTCGTCAGAGTGATTAACACATTCCTGAGGGGTTTCCAGGAGATTAAAGACACCGTAGCTACTGATGAGCTTATTAAGGTAACTAACACTTATGTGTTCACCTTTAACAACATCAAACACTATAAGGAGGATGCAGCAAAGAGAGCTGCTGCTGCTGCTAGGCCATTTACTCCAGCCAAGAAGAAAAAGAGGAAGATTACCAATGCTGAGGGGCTACTTGCTCTAGAGGAGCTCAAGCCTTTGGGTGTTGTCTTGCCTGAAGATTTTGACCTTAGCCGTTTAGACCACGACCCATTCGAGCCCAAATCAAAGATGCTAAAACAATCAACTCCTCCTTATCCACTTTCAACCAAAACCTCAAAGAAGCATGCCCTCTCGAAGAAGGATGTTGAGAGGGATACTGCCCCTTTTGAACCTATCTCTTTTCAACCTACCAGTCAACCCTCAACTCTACCTCCCAAACCATCCACCAAATTAACCTAGGTCAAAACCAAAACCATCCTAGCCACAGTGAAGACTTTGGCCTACCCAAACCCACTCCTACACCCTCCTCCAAACTAGTCGTTCCCACATCAGCAGACCCCAAACCTGCTGCACCCATACTAGACATTCCCATCTCTACCGACCCTAACCTAGCCATTTCTAAGCCTTCCTCATCCAAGCATAGACATGGAAAACGTCTAAAAAAGAGTGCCAAAAAGGGAAAGCTTGTGCCCTTTGTCGCTTGGACACCCTCTCCCTCACCTTCTCCAGTCGACCCTGAGGAGCTCGAGGCTTCTGCTGAGAGCCAACCTTAATCCCTACCAAAAGGTCTCTCACCTCTTCTATCAGCCAGCCTACTCTAAAGAAAACCAAACTCAACCCCTACAGCCACCTCCACCCTAAAGTCCAAGAATTGCTGTTCTTCAGGGACAGTCTACCCAAGCCAAACCCTGCTGATTCTAACTCATTTCTCTCCTCTCTTGATCACCCTAAGAGGCTCCCCCGCCAACTTATGACTACTGAGGACATCTTTATGCACTAGGGAAATTTTTATGACCCTCTTCCTCTGGCCAGGTCCCATCAATTCTTCATGCATAACAGTAGAGTCCAGGACTTAATTGTTCTTAAACAATGGACTCAGATTCATAGGAACCTTGGTCTTTCCCCACCTAAACCTTCTGATTTCTTTCCCTTCTAAAAAGCTTATTCTTCACCCTTCTATTTTTGTCCAACCAATTGTTCATAACTTCTTTGACATTTTTATTGGCTTTCATGACTTTGACCCTCGTCTCCCTCAATATAACCCCAAGCCACTCTTTCACCTATTCAACCTCACTCTTCCCATAGGTGTAAACATCCAATCCAGGGCTGCATTCATCAAGATCAAGTTCCCCCTTGTCCGTATTTAAGGTAGACGTCCTGAGATCAGCCAACCTCATACCAGCCAACCTCCTATCAGCACACCTCCAACAAGCCACCCTCATCCCTCCACTGGTCAACCATCTACCATCCATGATCAAACTCTTTCCATCATGCCTTCTTCAGTTGAAGATTTTGTTAAAGGTATGCAAGCCATCATGGACAGCAACAATGCCAATTTGAAACGTCTTGCCGCCAAGCAATCCCATACCACTGAGGTAACGACAGGATATATGACTGATGTAGTTAAAAATACCAGGGATGCCAAGTGTGCTGCATCTGCCTACCAGACGTCCTTCATGTCCTATTCTGGTCTAATGGCAAATTATATCTCTGCCTTCTCAAATCAGACTATCTCGTCTTTCACCTAAGTGAATGATAGGTTTGATACCCTTACCGATGGTTTGGTCGACTTGGTAAAATTTGTTGATGAAGGTTTTGCCATGATGCGTCAGGATCAGAAGAATGCCAACCGTTTGGTGCATCGATCTGTGCTTGCCTCAAGGAGGCCATGCGTTCAAACAACAAACTTCTCCGCTAGTAGTTTGGGAAGTATGTTACCCGGCTAACTACCATGGATGCTGAGCTTGTGTCCATGAAGAAGGAGATGAAGCGTATAAACAATGAACCTTTGACAAAGTTCATCTCGGCAAATGCCCTTTTGCACCAAAAGAATAAAGACCTTGCTCAAGAGCTTGAATTAAGCAAAGTCAAAATTGCTGCTAATGCCCTCTTGAAGAAAAATTACAAAGACCTCATACAAGAGTTAGAAGCAGCTAAAGCCAAAATTACTGAACCTAAAACTACTGCTACTTCATAGCATGAAGGACAAGCTTCAACTTGACTGGTATATCAAACCTTGTCCTTTGTAACAACTTTTAGTACTCTTTTCTCAAAACCCTGTAAAATTAAACTCCTTGTTTGATATACAATAATTATTTTTAACTTGTCTAAAATTCAGTGTTCTAAAAATCGCTAGGCGGGCGCTAGGCGCCAGAGCAGGGCCTAGCGCCTAGGGGCCTAGTCGGGATCTAGTCGGAGTCTAGGCGGGGCCTAGAAATTGAGGCATAATTACACATTAGGTTTATACCAAACCTGGTGCAACAATAGTAAATAGCTAAATATGATCGAATAAACTAAAAATAATTATTGCATTACAAGATTAAAAGTTAAAATTAAAAATTAAAATCAAATTCTCTATCATTTCAAAGTCGAAGGAAGAAGGGAATACTTTAATAACTTGAGGGGGGAGGGATACTTAGAGAAATATTTTAATAACTTGAGGGGGGAGGGGAATACTTTAATAACTTAAGGGGGGAGGTTGTCATTTTTAAAAGTGAATTAAAACCCTAAAACTAAAAGCTGACCGCCTGTCTCTCTCTCACAATTCACAAAGTTTTCACAGACGTCTCTCTCTTTCACTATGAGATAGATGACGGGATTTCGATGTCGACAACAATCTCTCACTCTCTCTTAATTTCTCTCGCTCTCACTCTCTCTTTCACCTCTTTATCGGCATATCGCCTCCTTTCCCACCGTAATCAATCCAGCCATTTCGACTACTTCCAAGCTGTGGATCTCAGTCACGTTGACTCCCTCTTCTCCGACGCCGAACTTATCTAAGCCCTAGCTATCCAGAAGATTGAGGACGTCATTCATCGCATCGTCGTGCGTCGCTCTGCCCCTGATTGACTCCCCTTCCTCCTAGGTTCCTCATACTGGGTCCCTTCTCGACAAAACGCGTACGACATCGCTCAAATCGGCTAGGCGTTAGGCGGCGCCTAGGCTGACTAAGTGGCAATTTTTCATGGTGGCAATTTTTTGTCCGATTTGGCCATAGTCGCAGCGTTTGGGGGGCGCCTAGAGCCTAGTTGTGGCGTTTGGGGGGGGGGGGCCTAGTGCCTAGTCGCGGCGTTTGGGGGGCCCTAGGCGGGCGCCTAGAACGATTTTTCGAACACTACTAAAATTACATGTTTAATTGCTTATCATGTTTGCATAAAATTTAAAACCTCTGGTTTAAAGACATAATCTATATCTGCCTGTTTTTAATATCCACATTTATTGCAAGTGTTCTGTACTTATTCTTTTATCTTGTAAACACTGTAATCTGAATACATTGGTTTCTATGTAAAGTCCAACTAGGGCATGCTTACTCAAAATAATATATTTCAAAGCATGCTATTACTAGTATCGAACATTCTCAGTTTCATTGTATTCATAAGTCATAGACTCAAGCAAATAGGAGGAGATTGTTGTTTTTTATCCAGATTTGCTTATATCCATAACCTAAGTCTAAGCCAAGGTGACTAATAGGCCTGCGTGTCTGTTAGAGTGGCAACTTGTACTAAGACAATTGCTTATAATAGCTTAGGATTGCTTATTTTGTACTTAGCTTTAGTCATCAGAAGATGACCTTTGTAAATCAGCCATTTTCACCAGCCATGTTCAATCAAGCCATCAGTCAAGAACGTTCCAGCCAAGATTCACGAGCAATGTTTAAAGACCTAAAGAACGGCTGATCAAGTCTTGTTCGTGGAGACATGCCAGTGTTACCAGCAAAATCATTCGTTGACTTTGGTACAACGATCACCTGCAAAACAGTACTTTATCTACCTACTCTTGTTAGAAGTTGCAAGCGTAGCACAGTGACAAGACGGATGTTGCAGTTCAACCACTCAGATTTGGACAGTAAGATCTAGGCCATTTAATGCATGTCACATTGCATTAAATGCACCAAATTCAAATCTCCCTAAGTCTAAAAATCTCCAACGGCTCCAAGAACTCCCCTGAGTATAAATTAAAGATTCCATGAAGCATTGAAGAGAACTTTTACTAATCCTACAATTTTACAACTCTAAAATCTTCATCTTTATTACTACTAGTGCACTTAAGAGCTTAAAGCCTTATTTTGTAAATCTTTCTTTAGAGAGCATCAATCTTAGACGCCTAGTCTTTATTGCTCTTCATTGATTGCAATCCTTTACATTTATAGCACACGAAAGTTATATCTTTCTAGATATCAACTTTCACCATAAACACTTGGTTAAAATTCTTTTGTACATGATCCATTAGTGATCTTTTTAAATTGATTCTAGTGGAAAACATAGTGCACATTTTCAAATCCAAAGCTAACCACTTTGGTAGTGGATGTAGCACTTATTCTTAGTGTGAACCACATCAAATACCTTGTCTATTTACTTTCTGCTTTGTTAATTTGATTAAATTACTTGAAGTCTTCCTGTTTCCAACACTGTTAAGAGAACAGCTGATCTTGTCTATCCAAGATCAGCCATTCCTAACTTGTCCTTTACTTCATTCTATTCCGCTGTACAATACTTTCTAACTCTGAGGTAAAGAAATTTTGTTAAACATTTTAAAATTGGACATAGGCTATTCAACCCCCCTTCTAGCCTATTTGAGCACCTTGTGACCTAACACCCCTTCAACTATCAACTCGAGTAAGTCAGTCCATTCAACTCAGTTGAGGTAACGGAAGTAACGGATTATATGAAAGGACTTTAATGCCCTCTATTCATTTGTCAGTAGAAGAACCCTAAAATACACTTCAACCAGAAATTACAACCGACAAAGAGTCTCTCTCTCTCTCTCTTCCCCACTACCCCACATTTTTTCACCTCGCCCTCATTTACAAGCCGCTACACCCATCACAAACCCAACGAATCCGCTGCGAGTGTCAGTGTCGTTCGCATCGCCATTGTCATTTGCGTCAATCTACTTGCCACCTTTCCTTCATTAAAGTTACTAATGTGAAAAGCATTTCGACATTTGACAGGAATGAGGGTTCTAGATTTAGGTGGTGTTAGAGGTTTAAGGAAGAGAAAGAGAAATAGGGTAAGCTATGTACCCATTTTGTTTTCTTTCCCTCTTTAATGTGAATCAGAGAAGTGAGAACCCCCTTAGGGAACGATACTCGAAGGTTCTTCGCGGAAATCGTTGGCAACTCGGTTCTTTTTTTATCACTCGTGTTGGGTTCTCTTTGGGATTTTGGATTTTAGATTTTGAATATGTTGAATCAGATTCAACTGGGTTCATTAAAGACTTTTTGATCGGCGACAAATCCAATCATGATGACTAAATCTTCTATAAACTTTGATTGAGAAGTCAAGATGTTTATCTATTAATGGATTTAGTCAGTCCTAAAGTGTATTTGTGTTAGTAATTTAGGTGACTGGGTCTGCCAGAAGTGCCATCACGACACCACTCCATCACAAGAAGCACTATCGTCGCCGCAATCGCATTGAACCATAGCCTGTTGTTAAGGGTGTGATTACAATACAGGTGGATGATGGTTTATTCAAGGTAATCATCACTTGATTTGGACTTAAGTTGCTGGTTGGAGGAAGAGATTTACTTATAAGTTGTCGAAAGAGGTGCAATCTTTATATGTATGTAAATAATTTTATTTTCTATTTTTGGAGCAAAGAAACAATATTTCAGGAAAAATAGGAAGAATCCTTCTTAAAAAAATAAAAGTAAAAATAGGAAGAATGATTAAATTCTGAAGGTTGGAATGAATGATTTGCTCAAAATGATTGTGCCTTTGTATCCTTCCAGCCAATTGATGAAAGTTTATTGAGCAGCATCCATTTATTTTTCTTTCATTTGGCTCATGATCTTGAACTATTCAATGTGTTGGGTTGTTCATTTTGAGCCTAACAATGTCCTTAGTGCTTTTTTTTTCCCCCAAAATTGAATCTCATTGTGTGATTGAACTAAAAGCACTTTGATTAATTATTTTTGTATAAGTAGCACCCAAATTGCTTGACCTTCTTGGATGTTTATGATTATGATAAGTGGAAAAAAAAATGGAGTTTGCAGAAGCTCTTGGATGGATGAATGTGTGATGTGGTAGTTTATGATGCGGGAGATGTTTATGATAATGGAAAAAGGCATTTTTGTCTAGGAAATATATTACATGGAATCATGTGCTGTGCACATGCTTTTCTAGTTAAGTTAGTTAACAACCTTTTAATGGAAGGGTTGATTTTCCCGGGTATGATCCAACCAAGGGGTCGACCCGCCCGAATCAATAATTCAGGGTACCAGGTTGAATCTGAGTCATAGTTGAAGGGGTTTTTTTTAAAGTTTACCCTAAAATTCTTTAACAATGGTGCGATAATCCTTCTACGTATATTTTTTTTCTCTTGAAGTAGTAGTTTTCTTCTTACTCTTGCTTTTAATAATTAGTTATGTTTTTTACTTTTTTAACTTTAATTTTTATTTCATTTAGGTGATACTTTTGACATTAATATTTTATTTTATTTTTACTTTTGATCGATCTTCGGTTTCAATGTCAATTTATGTTTTTGTTTGATAAGATTCTTGATTATTTTTACTCTTTGTTTTGACCTTTATTATTTGTTTTTGTTTTAGTTTTGGACTTGGTTTTGATTTTTGGTTTTTACTTTTTATATAAATTTCATTTGTAGTTTATGATTATTAATTTTTATGCCTTCATTTTTGGTTTTGGTTCTCCATATTTTAATTCATGAACTTAGGTTTGATTTTTTTATTTTATGTTTTGTTATTTAATTATGATCGGGGTTTTGATTTTGTCCTTGATTTTGGTTTAGAAATAAGTTTCATTAGGATTTGACATTTTGTCTTGATTTTTTGCTCTTATAAATGATAATTTCATTTTGATTCAACTATTTGCATTTAGTTTTAGTTTGATTTTGGTTTTTTATTTTGCTTTTGATTTTGATTTTTAACGCATACATTCAATAAAGACAATTTTTTTTTATAAAAATAGTCAAATGTTTAACTACTTTTAATTTTAAATTGCACCCGTGCAAAGCACGGGCTCTATAACTAGTAGTTATAAAAGTAATACTCCCTACGGTCCTAAAGATTTGTGCACCTTTGTTTTTTTGTCCGTTTAAAAAAACTTATATTATTTTCAAACATTACTTTTTAGAAAAACACTTTTACCACTTTACTTTTTTTCCTATTTTAACTGTGACCACATGCACAAAGGTTTTAAGGAAAAATACATACTATTATACTAATATTTATAATGAAGATAATTAATTTTTCTTAATTCATTTAGTAAAACATGACAATTATTTAAGAACGGAAGAATTAAGAAAAGAAAAAGTAAAATGATAGACATAACTTTTTGAAAAGAAAATACTAAAAATGAATATTTTTTTTATAATAAGTATCTAAAAAGAAGAAGGAAGACAATTTTTTTTGTTAAAAAAAAGGCGAGTACTGCTTAGACCGGTAGCCGGTAAGAGCTCTGAAATTCAAAGGAGGAAAGAACATAATTAAACCGCGAGAGGAAGAGAAGGAAAAACAAAGCACCGTGTCGGTGTTTTGGGCGACTTTTTACTCTACCGAAAGAATAATTAAAAAATACACAGTAATCCTCTTTATCCGAGAAATTTTACTACTGTGGTAATTTTGGCAGAATTTACTGCAGGAACTTTGCGTGTTTTTGGTAAATATCTGACTGACGAGACTACGTTGACAGTAGGATGGAATCTCCGATGTGAAACACAATTCCTTATTTCCTTTGATTTAGTAATAATGAAATACTCGATTAACGTCTGGTTTTTAACGGCGTTAATTGAGCTTAATCAGAAAAGGCATATCGATGTGACGGAAGGGGGTAACACGTGAGTAAATGACCGAGTGTCAGCACTAGGGACTGTATTGCACTGTCAACTGTCAAATCGAAGTGCCCGTGCTTTTCCCTATGATATTACTCCAACAAACGCTGTTAACTGCGTTAACGTGTTTCAAGAGTGATCCCCTTAAAAAACAATAACTTCCTTTTTTTATTTTGGGATTCTAATTAAAGAGTTTTGTATCAAATTATACTCTCTCAAAAAATATTTTTGATTAAAATTTTTAATTGAGAATAATATTAAATTATTAATTAACATATATTTATCATCTTAACGTACAAAAGTTTTAATTATAGACACAATATTAAAAATACAATCGATATTAATTTTTAGAATTTTGTAAGACTATTTAACTTCCTATGAATCTTTAGTCAGAACTTACAAAAATCAATGTAGCGTTATTTTTGGGAGGGAAATATATATATATATATGTATGTATATAAATATTGTACGTTTTAAAAGTTAAGACTATGTTATTAACACTTTAATTTTCATGGCACTTCACATTATTGTGTAAGAAGCATTGTGTACATATAAAATAAAATAATATTCAAAGTGCTTTTGATAATAAAAAAATGAATGTCGATAGCATAAACCTCAATTTACCTTGACTACATCAACTTTAATTTTAGTTAAACTTTGTTTAATTCTTTCTTTTTTTATGGAAAACTTTGCTTAATTCTAGAAACTAAGGATATTGATAAAAGTTCTTTTTATCAATAAAATGTATGACATACTTTTTTGTTTGACCAAGGAATTCACATTTTTAAAGTTCAATAACTAAAAAATATATTGATATTTTTAGAATTGGTCATAATTATTATAAATTTAATAATAAAATAATTATTAATTGACTTTATTTCCTTGCTCCTTTAACTTAATTCTTGCTTTTATTTTCATTTATTTTGATTTTGTCTCGTGATATTAATCATTTAGAGCCCATTTGGTCGTGCGTTTTGGCCAAAACGCAAGGAAAAAATATGGCTTATTTGAAAAAAATTGCGTTTCAATACTACGACAGAAAAATGTCCATATTAACATGCTCAGAATATAGGCTAGAGGGAGTATAACAGGTCAAATCAATTTTCTTTAAGTGCAACTCTGCTAATAAGAATATCAGCAGTCTTGCATCAGCAATCTTCTATTGAAAACATCAGACAAGCTTCAACAGTTTTTCATCAGCCGACCTTGTCTATTTAGTTACTGATAACTTGAAGATTTGGTAGAATATTGTAGTTAATTATAACATTTGCTGATGTGAATGAGTATGGCAGCAGAATAAATAGTAGCAAATATATAACATAGAAGATTAAATTGGCTGTGCATAAATTAGTACAAGTACATTACGACAACTGGTTTAAATCTTCATTAGATGCAGTGATTACTTTCCTTAACCAAATTGCACAATATATGAAAACATATATTACAGGAAAGATAAGAAAAGGCTGAAAGTAAGCAAATATATTTTTATATTAAAATTCAGCAGAGGTTTACTTCTAAGATAAACATGCTTAGTACATTAACCTAGACTCTCTAACCTAGCAATCTCCCCGGGGAAGAAGGAAAGTGAAATTGGGATGCCGGGAAGACTCATGACCAACCCTCATCTTTTAACTCTCTCCAAGTACCTTAAGGAAAACACATGGCAAGGCAAAAGTGAGAAGAGAATATTATGGGTTGTTTAAATAACTAGTATTTGAACAACTGAGTGCAAAGCACTCGGCCAAATGTGATGACAATTCATTGCACAATCGACAGCCCTTATAATGTAGTACAGTCTGCCGATATAAATGCAGTATGGGTTATTAGGCTCTGGTTCTTCATCGGACATCTTCAAGCTTGGTTAGTCTTCAACAGTAGGTTGAATGCTTAGTCACTAGCTATGGATTTGAAATATAGCTGCTAAAGAGACTGAGTCTTTCGAAGGAAGAAAGAACTCAAATCAAGAAATGAGTTCTTGATTAAGCTAAGCTTCTTTACCTTAGGAATTTCAGATTACTCTCCTACAAAGTGTTTGTTCTTACACTTGTATTTTTCCCACTCTTTGGTGTTCTCACAAAATGTTTGCACGGTTGCACATTCACTTTCACCACCGAAGATGAGGGATGAGAGGTTTCATTTAAAGGTAAAGAAGAGTATAGAACCATTGAAGCTTTGAAAGTGTTTCTACCCGTTGAAGTGTGTTGGTTTTCCAATGCATCAGAGTGCACTGTAGGAACTGTTGGGTAAAAAAATTTCATGTGAGCTTTGCCTTGAAGTATGTCCGTGATCTAGGCTGGGAGCAGATGGGACGGGACGTGCAGGCCTGGGTAGAAGCGCACTGTGTTTGGTCTTTTGTCTGGATGTGTCTTGAAGTCTGGGACTAAACATGTAAGAGGAAATGTTCAGCGAATAATAGTGAAGGTACAGTCATTGATGCGTTTCTTAAGTTGTCAGAAAATATCTTGTAACAGATCTATTTTGAATTTTTGTAGACATTGTAGCTTGGAGAACGATCGATGTTCCTCTTTATGTTTATCAGATTCTTGCAGTTATCTGATAGAGAGCATCGCTGATACTTGAGTTACTGCCGATGTAGAACTGCTGAAGTGTGGACTGCTGATAATATATTGCTGGTGAGACATTGCTGGTAGAGATGTCTGCTGGTACTTTAGAGAACTAATCCATATGAAAAGTCATATCTCTTGGTAGGATAAAGATTCGGACATGTACAAAGACTTCCTAGTCTAATAATCTATGCATTGTTTCAGCAAGTTGCCACGCTAACCGGTACGCAGCCCTTTTAGCCACTTGTGAAACATACATTGTAATGGAAACAAGTAAATCACTGTGTTAGAATATGCAAATAAATATCAGCTGTTTCATAGGCATATTCTTAACAGAAAGAAGCTGAGGCTGAGTTTGAGTCTGACCCAAAACCTTAGGAGTACCAAAGGGAAGATAGACGCAGATTAACAAGGTTTGAAAGAAGATCTAGTTCACCCCGGGGGGACACGCAATAGTGTCGCGCGATCACCATCTCAAGTTGGCTAGGTCAACGGAGATGAGGTCCCCTAACCCCGGTAAGCCTAAAGCTCGCACGATAGGAATTGGGGAGTTTGATGAAGTAAAGGATCTAATAAAGAGGATAGATGTTTTATAAGCAGAGAAGACTAAGGGAATTCTCACTATTGGCGTCCGCTTCAGGCCCTTTGCTGCATGGATTATGGATGCCCCACCAAATCTCACCTTGCAATATCCCAACTTTAAAAAGTTCGAGGGCAAAACTAGTGCTCGTGATCACCTAAATAACATTAAAATGGCAACAATTCTTCTGACCACGGATGACACGATTCTATGCAAAGCTTTCATAAGCTCGTTAAAGGGAAAGTTTGCCCGAAGGATACACTAAAAGATGGGCAGACTTACAGCGAGCGTTTATGGGAGAGTTTGGGACATCAGGGGCTATTCCCAAAAATACTTAAAGCATGCAAAAATATATTTAGGGATATAATTCACAAAGAAAAATGATAGGAATACAAACATTTTTGTACAATTTTTTAATACAAATTAATATGTCAGGCATGTGATGAGTTAAGGGGTGACATCACATGCTTAGTCAGTAATATTTAACTAATTACATTCTTACCACCTAGATTTGTACGAGTAAGTTGTACAAAAAAATATATATATTTCTATCATTATTCAAGAACAAAAGACCAAGAGTAATTTTTTTTTTTTATATTCTATTCTATTGTGATCAATAAATCAAGCTACTTGCAGTCATGTCTTATTTTGATGATATTCTAGCTTGATTATTTTTGTCTAAAAGTAATAAAGGTTTTGCTAGCGAGGATCCTTAAAGTACATGATGTATGTATATTATTTTTTCAATCAGATGTTGAATGCAATAAATAATACTCCCTCTGGTCTAAAAAAGTAGTTTTACTTTTCTCTCTAGTTTGTCCCCAAAAATTAATCCTACAATTAATTTGAATAAGGTTGGAGCAAGTAAAGCTACATCGTTCACATAATGAAAAATTATAGAGCGATATAATTAATATACATTTGTAGGTTATATTGGAGTACAACATTTTTATGCTTGCTGTAAACCAAATATGTAGATTAATTCTATTACTCTAGCAATATTCTTAAAAAATTGACTTACTACCTTCATCTCAAAATAAATACTTTATTTTTTAGCAATTTGCACACAAATTAAAAAAACTTATATAAAGACTGATTTACTCTTATTTAAGTTCATTTATCGTAGATAAGTTGCATGAGTTTTTTTTTTTTTTTCTCCTAACAACCCTTTTTAATGAGAGTATTAAATAAGGAAAATTTTGGTAGAATATGGATAAATGTTTATTGAAATCCTAAACGACATTTATTTTGGGGAAAAAAAATACTTTGCTAAAACGATACTCCATTCGTTTCAAAATAAGTGTCGTTTTAAAGTTGCACACACATATTAAGAAATTTTGTAGGTTGACAAATATTTCTTATTAAATTTTCTTAATTTTTGTGCTAGGAGTAGTTGAAAAGATAAATAAAAAAGAAATAACTGTTGGGTGAAAATAAAGTATGTAATGAAAAGATGATTAATTGTTTTGACTTTGGAGAAGAAAATAATAAATTAAGCAGAACATGCATTAAAAACCTAAAACGACATTTATTTTGGAACAAAAAAATTAGTTAAAACTATGCTTATTTTAAAACAGAGGGAATATTTATTTTGGGACGAATGTAGTACTCCCTCCGTTTCAAAATAAGTGTCGATTTAGTGTTGTACACACGTATTTAAAAAAATTGTAGGTTGACAAATATACTCCCATTAAATATTTTTAATTTTTGTACTACAAGTAGTTGAAAAGATAAATTAGGAAGAGATAACTATTAGGAGAAGATAAAGTATTTAATAAAAATATTATTTTGTTGAAACTTGAGAAAAAAGAAGGATAAATTAAGCAAAATATGTATTACAAATCTAAAACGGTACTTATTTTAAAAAAATAATAACTAAAATAATACTTATTTTAAAACAGAGTGAGTATTAAATAAAACTATTTTTTTTTTTTTTTTTTGGGGAAGGAAGATATCAATGTATATAGATTTAGTACACATGAACAGAACAGACACATAGTAAATGTTATCCAAAAGAAATTAATCGAGTTAAGTAAATGCAGACGCAAAAAGTAAAGTTTATTTAGTCAGCAGTGTTTTTAGTGTTGCTGGCAGGCATTGACCAGTAGCATTTATGAAGTAGCATCATTTGTGTACAATTGCAAAGAATTATTGGCCATCACTTCATATATATATAATCAATTATGCATAACCGTTTTATTCCATCTCCTAGGCTTGCTTGCTTTGACCTCTAATTATGTTATCATAAAATGTGTGATTCACTTAAATCACAATTTTGACCCCGCACAAGATTATTACTACGTAGTATTTTACCTTTGCTTTATTTATTTGCAGTGTAAAAAGAAAAAAAAAAAATCATCACAGCACATATAAAAGACGAGGGAGGAGACTGTATTTCATCATGCACTGAACCAATTTGCTTATGTTCAATTTCTATTACTCACATTTACAAATCATTCCATACATAATAAATTTTTGTTTACTAGTGTTTTAAGGTACATGTTAATAAGTACGAGTATTAATTATAATAGTTATGCATAATCCAAATTTGGAGACGCACTCCCAAGTGTTCCTTTGGTACGTCAGTAATAGTAATTTTACTCTATGTTAATTAGTGTAATATAAATTTTATTTAAGAATAATGTAACAAAGGTGTTAAATACCACACCTCCCTCCGTGACAAAATGACCATATTGCTCCTCATAAGCAGTGTTTAGCTTTTTTTTTTTTGTTCTTTTTTGCTTACTTATCGAGGGTGGAGCCAATCCTAGCTACCTGTTGGGAGGGAAGTGGCACCAATCTTAGGTACCTATTTGGTGGGGGAAAGGCATCAACCTTGGTTGCATGTGTGGGGGTGGACATACGCCAACCTTGGCTGCATATTTTTGTTTTTTATTTCTAAATTAATTAGTGGTAATATGGTAATTTCACCGTGGTATTAGCATTTTGGGGTGTTATTTAGACTAAAATGATAGATAAATTGAATTAACCTCGTAAATCCACGTGAGGGGAGGAAAAGTAGAATGAAAGAGTGGATCCCCTTATTGAATGCACTGAGAACAGAGAAGAAGGGAGATCTCTTTGCAGGGTCGGTGTCCTTATTATGGGAACGGGGACATAAGATAAGTCCCAAAAAAAAAAAAGAGCCCACCCGTTGACTTGCTACAGCAAGTAAAATATACCCCCACTTGCCGGTCACTCGGTGAAAACCCACCCCTCCCCTCCAATTTAAATATTCTCATCGTGTAACAAAACCCGTCCCTCTGCCCAACAACTCCGACTGAGATGGTATCATTTTCAACTCATTTAGATAGAGAGAATGGAGGAGGAGCTGCTTCTGCAATGATCTTTTTGAGTTTCTCCATAGATAACATATAGAGAGAGAGAGAGAGAGAGAGAGAGAGAATTCGATATATACATATAAAACCAGGAACTGGTATTCTTTACTGTCAACCTTTTTGTTCTATTGCAAACCTGCCTCTTCCATCATTGTCTATAATTCAAAACAAAAACAGGGGAGAAATTGTGCAAACTTACAGGGTTTCCTTGCGAAAATGGTGTTAGGATGGCGAAGAGCTTTTTGTACATCCATCCCTCGAGATCGAGACCCAGCTCCGAAGCAAGAACAGAGCACCAATACCACTAATTCCACCCCCAAATCCACTTCAAAATTTGGCTTCTTCTCATCCAATCCGTCCACGCCACGTACAAAATCCGAGCCAGGTTCCGGCTCCGGCCTCCGTTGTCGTACCACGGCTACTGTTCCGACGGGGTCAGTCCCGGAGTCTCCGAAGCTTCAATGCAAGACTAGAGATAGCCCGAGGCTTTTTCATCGCTCATCTAATCCATCTTCTCCGCGGTCGCCTTCGACTTTCTCTCTTTTAAATCCAGCCTGCGCCTTTCCAAAGTAAGATTCTTAGAACTACAAAGTACAGTTTCGTGAGTGCTTTCCTTTTCTCCTTTTCGCGTTCTTTCTCTTTCTCATCATTTGAACAGTGAAATTTTGTTATTGACTTTTGATTTTTGTTTTGGCCTTGGAAAAAGCAGAGCAGATGCGGGATATGCTTACAGAGCGTGAAGACAGGGCAAGGGCTGGCAATTTTCACTGCAGAGTGTTCACACAGTTTTCACTTTCCGTGTATCGCCGGCCACGTGAAGAAGCAAGGCAGCCTTGCTTGCCCTATTTGCAGCTCTCTGTGGAAGGAAATGCCTGTCCTGTCCCTCCACAGCCACCAGAAGCAGCAGCTATCAGTTGATGATAAGAAGCGAGAGAAATTATCACCAAGAGTTCCTACTAAGCAAAACCTGAGGCCTGATTTGAAGGTTTATAACGATGATGAACCGTTGATGTCTCCAACTACCAGAGCTCGGTTCAATCCGATTCCGGAATCGGATGAAAATTTCGACGAAGATAGTGTGGAATTTCAAGGATTTTTGTTAATGGAGGCAATAACAGTCCGATTGGTACGAATTCTGGGAATGTTGAGGTGAGATTGTTGCCGGAGGCGGCCGTGGTGTCTGTAGGCCGGAGTTACGAGACTTGTGCTATTGTTTTGCAGATTAAGTCCCCAAAAGCTCCGACAAAGGCAGAGCGTCGAGCTCCGATTGATTTGGTAACGGTACTGGACGTTGGAGGAAGTATGACAAATGAGAAGCTGCAGATGATGAAACGCGCAATGAGATTAGTCGTTTCATCTCTTTCATCGTCTGACCGTCTCTCCATTGTAGCTTTCTCCGCGACCTCTAAGCGATTGTTGCCGCTAAGGAGGATGACTACGAGCGGTCGGCGGTCTGCGCGTCGTATCATCGACGCGATTGCTGTTTTGGATGGAACCTCCAGTGCAAGCGATGTACTGAAGAAAGCTGCAAAAGTTCTAGAAGATCGGCGAGAGAAAAACACAGTTGCCAGTATCATACTATTGTCCGAGGGCCAGGATAACGGATCGTCAACCACATATCCCGTCAATCAGCGGCGTCAGTCATCGTTCGTGTCCTCCACGCGTTACGCTCATCTGGAAATTCCGGTGCACTCATTGGGATTTAGCCACGGCGGCGCGTATGGACACGGTCCTTCGGAAGATGCATTTGCCAAGTGTGTTGGAGGTTTGTTAAGCGTGGTGGTACAGGATCTCCGGCTCCAGCTTGGATTCGTGTCCGGCTCAGCTCCGGCGGAGATTGCAGCGGTGTATTCGTATACTTCAAGGCCAGTAGCGCTCGGGTCGGGTTCGATCCGGGTAGGGGATTTTTACGCAGAGGAGGAGAGAGAATTGCTGGTGGAACTGAAAGTGCCATCATCGGCGATCGGGGGCCACCACGTACTGTCCGTGCGATGCTCTTACAAAGACCCGTCAACTCAAGAGGTCATTTACGGGAAAGAGCAGGCGCTGCTGGTACCCCGACCCCACGCCGTCCGATCGTCAGCACCAAGCATCCAACGGCTCAAATATCTTTTCGTGACTAAGAGAGCCATGGCCGAATGTCGAAGGCTAGCTGACCGAAACGACGTAACAGGCGCTCATCACATGCTGGCGTCGGCTAGGGCTCTGTTGTTGCAGTCTAGTTCAGCTTCAGCCGATGAGTTCGTGCGTAGCCTAGAAGCCGAGCTGTCTGAGCTGCAGCGGAAGCGTCAGAGTCAAATGCAGCAGCAGCAGATCCCAAGGAGGGAAGTAGCTTACGTGGATGAGAAAGGTGAGCCGCTGACGCCAACATCGGCTTGGAAAGCGGCGGAAAGGCTGGCTAAAGTGGCAATAATGAGGAAGTCATTGAATAGAGTCAGCGACTTACACGGCTTTGAAGACGCCAGATTCTGAGCTGTTCTAAATAATTAAAAGAAAATTTTAAAAAAAAAAAAAGAGAGAGCAAAGAGGATGATGGGGGGCCCAGAGGGCATAATAGAGACAATAGGTACCCGACGGGACGGGCCTTTTGTGAAGAAGGAAACAAAGAGCTGATAAAAGAGAGAGAGAGAGAGAGAAAGGGCCACAACAACAAAAGAGTGATTGATTGACAAAGTTTTAGCTGCTCTTCTTCTTCACCTTCTTCTTCTTCTACAGCTTTGTCATTATTAAGAGATTTTATATAAACCCTCCAAAGCTCTTTGTATTATTAATTTAGGACTGGTCTGTGTAGCGTAGTCTAGTGTAGCAGCGTTCTAGTTAGTAGTAGTAGTACATAGAAGAAAATATAAAGTAGAATAAGTTAAAAGAAATGGTGAATGATTGATGAGGTTGATCAATTGTTGTTTTCTTTTGTGCTTGCTAATTTAGTTTTTTCTTTTAATTTTTACACATAAAATTAAGTTTGTTGATCATTTGTTTACTTGTTAGGGTAGGGGTCTGCTGATGATTAGTGGGTAGAAGAATTGTGTACATGCATGTAAGCAAGCAAATGGATAGTGACATTTATTTATTTATTTTAAATACTCCCTCCGTTCCGGATAAATGTTCCTACTTTCTATTTTGGGACGTCCCAACTAATGTTCTTAAAAACTTTTGATTTACTTATTCTCTACCATTCTTCCTAATATACCCTTAAAGCTTCATTTAATATAACACATCCCAGAGAAACTCAATTATTTAAAATAGTTGAACTCAATTAATGTTCATGGGTATTATGGTCAGAACACATTTTACAAAGACATCATTAATTATGTTTAATTTTTATGTTTTATCCACTAGAAACATTTATCTGGGACGGAGGGAATACAATATAATACAGTACTCCTTTATGGGTTGGGTTGGGTTGGGGTTTGGTTGGGGTTTGGTTCCTAAAAGCCAAAAAAGATGGAGTGCAGGACAGAATGATGCCAAATGCCCTCCACTTAAGTTTATTTTGATGATCATGTGTTAGAGCTATTTAACATGTAGGGGTAGAGCTCAAGAGTACAAGTATTACTTTCTATTTGTAAATTCCAATTAATTAATGTGGCATTATTTATTTTATTTATTTATTTTTCTCAATCTAACTTCTAACCAAGATTTGATGATTTTTAGTGGTTTATGTTCAAAATTATGGGCAGATATCAGCATTTAGATTTTTTCATGTTTGATAACTTGAGTAACAAATTAAGAACTAGTTTACGTTGCCTCATTCGAGCTTTTTCTATTGGGGGGCTCTAATTTAAAGAGGACTAATTAAGTTGTAGTATTAGTTAGATCTATCACTTCACTTCACTGGTCCACCCATTCGTTAAACCTCCTAAGCTTATTAGATGTGTGTCTTGCTAAGAAGTAGTAGGCTATGCAGAAAGGGTATTAATTGCTCTTAATTTGTAGATTACTAACCAGAAGCTTGCTTGCTTGTTTTCTTAAAACTTTAAAAACTTCTTTTGAGAATATACTAATTTTTTTTTATTATTATTATTAAAAAAAAAAAAGTAGTGCTATTTCTTATTCTAACCTAAATTATTTGAGACGGAGTACATTGTTTTAAAGCCCTCCCACCCACATTCCATAGCCATAGCCATGGAGTCCTAAGATTAGTTAGCATGACATCAGTTAGTTGGTTAGTTAGTACGTGTAAGGGATTTGTGAAAACTAAGGTAAGTAAAAAAAAAAAAAAAGCTACTTGTAGGTAGTATTAGAGTATATTTTCTAGTCATTCATTCAGGACAGGACAGGAGATTTTGATTGCTTACAGTTACGCACACTTTAACAAACCATTGTTGAACTACTTAGGTTAGGGCATCACAATGTGGAGTTCTTAGCCCATAAGAATTTAATGGCAGGTTTTTAATACATTAGAAGAGTTCTTATTTTGGTTCTAAAAAATTTGAGTTCTTCCCAGTTCTTATTTAAAAACTGGTTCTTAGTCCATACAAAACAAAATTTGTGTGAGATGTCTCCACCTTGCCTGCTATACGCCCTCTTTAAGACTATACTTTCTCAAAAATAAATTAATTTATTAAAAAATCAAGAAATTTAATATATAAAATATTAATCAAGACAATAAAAAATATTAATTTAAAATATGCAAAATATATTAATTAAAACTATAAAGAAATTAATTTGTATGAAAAGTATAAAATAAATGAATTAGTGAGTGAAAATTCTAGGTGGCATTGTGGAGCCCACCTAAGAACCAAGTTAAAGAACCAAATATTGGGGAGATTAGTTCTTAAATGTAATAGTGAGTGGAAATTTTATGTGGCAAGGTGAAACCCACCTAAAAACTAAGAACCAATTCTCTACATTGGAGATGCTCTTACGTACGTACTAGTCTACTCCTACTAATGAAAATGCATGTCACCACCTATTTATTACGTATTCTTTATTTTTTCTATACTAATGAATCATAGTATGTTTTACTACTAAATAAATCACAAACCACCTTCTTTCTAATTACTAGAGTAATTAATTAATTAATTGCATGTAAACAAACCTCCTCCTCCTTTTCAATTTTGTATTTTTTTTTTTTTTACTTTACTACGAGACTATTATTATTTTTCTTCAAGTGGTGTGTACTTACTGCGTTGTATAGGAATAGGAATAGGAATAGGAATAGGAATAGGAATAGGATGATGATATTACCACATCCACAAAATGACTTTTGTTGTTGTTTGCAAATATTCCTCACCCACCCACCAGCCCCGACATGTGATTGATTATATATATTTCATCATGTCATGTGTTTAGGCCGCATCAAGGAAGGACTCTTTTTTTTTTTGGCTCGTTGCACGTACAAACCCCACAACATTTTAATTTGTATAGGCATACTATTAAGATCATTACCCGCCCCGAAAAAGAGGACATAATCATTTGTTAAGACACCAAAACTATAAAATAATACGGACCCCAAAATGACAACAACAACAACAACAAAAAAAAGTGTCTGATTTTTTTTCTTTGATATGAAATATGATATGCTCCTACATCAATCGGTCTCAACAAGCATTTATATCAGGAAATTGTTGCAAGGAATCCCTCCAAGGATGGGATAAAAGAGATCGAAACTTACATTGTAAAAACCCAACCCTCTTTGAACCCCACCCGATGGCTATCCATCTAAAGGTTACTCAACCTAAGAGCTTAAACCAAGAAGACCTATAAGATACCCAAATAAGGAAACTTCATTAAGGCAGTATAAACGGAGAAGCTTACAGTCATAGACAGCAAGCAATACAGACAGTAGCCCAAAGATGCCATTTCCTTTCAAGGATCTCAACCAAATTTTTCTCTCCTTTTCCTTTACGTCAACAAGGAAAATATTAATACAACTAGCACCGATACAAGATAGACAAAAAGAAAATACAGATAACCCAAAAAATAATTATTTAACACTCTCTCCTTGTTCTGCAATCATATGCACATTTGTGTGCGGTTAAATATGTTAGGTAGTTCCAGTACTTTGGGGGCATCTTTTGGGATGCTTCTCTCTATTAAAGTTGGTAGATTAACACTAGTAAAAGTGATATATTTACAGCAAATATCACCAGAATTCATCAACATCATGTAAAATTGATGAGCAGAAAAAAAAAACCCTTAAGCATTCTGTTGATATTTGATACTCCCTCCGTTCTAGGCAAAGAGTCCTCTATACTATTTTGAGATGTTTCACTTAAAGAGTCTACTTTCAAAAAGTTCTGGAAAATAAACTGTCAAGCTTCCTGGAGGGGACTGAAGGCTAGTCCATTTTGAGCATGACCAGGATAATGACAAGGAACTCTTTTATGTTTGGGTTTGTCCTGCTATAGATCAAATGAACCTCCCATCAGTCAAGGTTCCATGTTTCGACCTACTTTATTTGTGTTCTTAAGACATCAGTACCTCACAGCAATGTACAAAGAATTTCTATTTACACACAATAAATCACAGAGTACAACACATTGACAGTCCCCACAACAACAATTCCTCGCTGCCTAACACTACACGACATGACAACTAAAGTTCAACCTTGAGAAAAAGAGAGCGTACGTACTTGGATATGAGCAGTGTACAAGTCAGAATGCACGTCAGAAATACAACTGCCTACATTGAGCAACTTCAACCTCAGATGGGCAGTATGGACACTTGAAAGGTCTTGTGCTATTATTCTTAGACAACTTCGAGATAGACTGCTTGCATAGAACGTGCCCACACGACATCAACATTGGTGGATTTTCTTCACTTGCCTGGTCCCGACTCACTGGACACACAAAAATTGAATGAAACTGGAATTCTCTGTCCAAATCCACCGGCACAGGTAACTGCTTCATAGACTGCCACTCATGCTTCTTCCCTGTCATCACATTCATAAGCTTCAGAAGGGTTGGCAACCCTTGAGCTCCAGCTGCAATGGTCACACTTAATGGGCTTTCATAAGATTGACCCAGAAGATTGCAGAACTGATGGGTCAGCTCCTGGGCCAGTTTAGCCCAGTGGGTTGGTGATAGTAATTCCGAATACGGTGAGGAATCAAGCTTTCCGGCCCACAGTAAACATGCCATGAGTTTTTGGATTTCAGGCATATGTTTCGTAGCAAAAGGGGCGAGACAAGTCCTGGCATATCTGAGTGCATCGTCCCGACCGCGATTCTGCAGAATTTCCATAAACTGCAAACGATGAAGTTTCAACTCAATGTCTGTTCCAGTTTGCTCCAGGATTTTATGGTTGGTGCTAGCCCAACTCAGAGCGGGGCCCAAATTCCGAGACTTCATGGCTTCAAGTATCTCATACATTTCTAGAAACAGAGATTTCTTATCACCAGCAGCCTCTTGACGGGCTTCATTTATGAAGCAATCCCCAATATCAAACAGACCCTCCCTATAGAAGTGGCACGCGATTATCTCATTAACTGTGTGGATGTCGACATCAACGTTTCTATAAGACTTCGATATATCAGGATTGAAGGATTTCTCCAGGAGCTTTGGGTACTTGCTAAAAGCAACATTCAGTTCCTTCTGTGTGCCTTCTATTTGACCATGCGGAGCCATCTCATTCAACTTCGCTTTCAGTTCTGTAAGGATCAACTTATGATCAGGTTGGGATGAAGTATCATGGACTGCTGACTGTATTCTTGATAATGCCTGTTCTATTTCTTGGCTAATCTGTTCAATAACCTCCTGAGATTTGGCGGATGACAGCTTCTGCTTCTTTGCAACACGATCAAATGCATCCTTAATGGGATTCAGCTCCATATTCTAAATACTATATGCTTCTGGATAGCTATATCTATGAAATAGCAAACACCTAGAACAAAAGGATGAAAGTATAAGTTCGAATTGATCCTCATATTAACTTCCATTAACATGCAAAGAATTACTTCAAGTATCAACTTCTCTACTCTACTTGCTACTGATACGACAATGGACCCTTCTTTGTGTTTTTGGTTTTCCTCTTTTTCTAAAGGTAAGCCTTCTTATTTATACACCAAGGAATCAGAAATCAAAAACAATCCACACTTATAGCTAACAGCCAAATGTATAAGCTTAACAATCATATGTTCATCATGAAAGAATGTTTCTGACATCTAGTAGCAGAGAACAAACCCAAAGTAGTAAATCCAAATTATAAGAAACTCTGGAGCCACTTTAATTGCGAAATTCGAGCACTAGAAACTTTGTATGTTTGAGTACGCATATATTAGTGAGTACGATCCAAGTAAAAGAAGGCCCAAGTTTTTTCAGGACTATCAAGTAATACCTGGGTTGTCCTGAATAGAACCCAAATCGTGTATGTCTATGCAAAATAAGAAATAGATACAGAACAGAAATTCCAGATAGAAACCTTCCATAGAAAATCGACATGTCCAAAAGCTAGTTACCCAATGCAACACCAATGAGATAACTAACTACTCATCAAGTAAAGCACCTGTACAGCACTACTATAATTTGATGTACAAGAGCTAGTTTATTTATATTTAGCATTTAGATGGTCCTGTGAGATGAAAGTGAAGACCAAGAAATAATAGAAACAACTGAGACGCTGAGTGAAAGAAGTTACTCAGAGAATCATGGGGGCATGCAAGCACAGTAGGTGAATAAAAAGTATTACTCACTAGTTCACTCCATACCTTAATCATAAGGAAAAACTGGGAAGAAAGAAAAGGAGGGTATGGGGCAGTTGGGTGCGGGGCCAGGAGTCGGTAAAGAGATCCCAACAACCGTAAGAGAAGACCATAGCCCTTCCTCCCCCAAAACGCACACTGCCACACACACCACTTCCCAAATATTCTTTTTATATACTGTCTTTTAGATAAATTAAGATAGTTACGAAATCAATATCCTAGAGTTTAGGAAAAATGTGTAGGCTATTCCTCATATGGCCATCTATACTACTCCCTCCGTCCCAAAATGAGTGTCCATTTTCCAATGAAGTTACTTAATTCTCCTTTCTCAACTATTTTGTCAAATGTGCATATGCATTGCTATAATGTGGAACCTAATCATATTAATGTATACGTGCCACCAAAATAGCTAAAAAGTCAACTTTTTAATGTTCTCAAAAATCAAAAGGGACACTCTTGGGACAGGCGGAATATATATTAAGGAAGAGGAGCCTTAAGGTCTCTCCAACCACTTTGGACTCCCTCCCCACTTGCCTCCCTATTCCTACTTTTTCTCTCAACTGTACCCGTCTTCTAAGCCGGGGGAACTCAATTACTTGTCTCTAAAATAAACAATCAAATTAAATTAGTTTCATTAACGGTTAAATAATAAAATTTAAGAAAATAAAGTATGCTCGATCTATAAAATTTGTGCTTCCTATCTTCACCTTGTGAAAATCTCCTACTGAAATCAGGGAGATCAATAAGAAGAATCTAGAACTTCCTCATCCTTGGAACAAAGTTGTTAGCAGTTTTGTTTCAAACAAGAACTAATACAAGAAAACAAAACTTAGTAATTGAGATCACTGATAATAAATGTGCTATCTTTATCATCAATTATTCGTATATTTATTATCACTCCCCAGCATTAACTCCTTGCTCCACAACTAAGAATGTACACAGGTATAACTATTTTGAGGGGAAGTGGGTACCCTCAAATTTCATCCCACAGCTACAACTATTAACCCAAGATTTAACAATGCACGAGGCAATAGTACCAATCAATGATAAACAGAAGTGAGACATTGCAGTAGCCTCTTAGATTTAACTATAACGAATGGTCTTGGATAAATTTCCTAATACCACAATAATGCACCTTCAAGGTTTAAAATATGGTTTATTATATTTCCCTCACCTTAAATTTTTTATTTTTTATTAATTTTTTGATAGAAAATCACAAGAGCTCCATCCTTCTTTAGCTAATCTAGCCTTGATGTCTGACTTCCATTAAGCTAGAAAGAAGAAGATGAATGTATTAATACTTCAACAGGACAAGAGAACATAAAAGAGGGACAAGCAGTCTATCAAACAAAGACAAGTCCATAAAACAAAGACTGAAATTCAATTGCAGGTTAAACTAAATCAAAAAGCCTATCGCCTTCAGTTAAAAGTCATCTTCAAAGGTAATACACCTAGCTGAGTTTCTTTAATTCATTCATCACTTGCATTCTTCCCATTCTTATATATATTCTTCAATAAATTTGTACGACAATGATGAGCTGGAGTTCCAAATTACAGATGGGCCACAGGCAAACATAATATGTGTGCATTGTGTTCTTTCGTCAGTCTTCTGTGGTATCAAGCACAATACCATCTTAACAGTGCTAAGGAAAGCTAACTGTTTCAGTACCAAACCACCAGTAGAATGTAAGAGAGTAAAGTAGAATAACACACTAATATTTAATGGATACCATCCCAGCTTATGAGAGGAGTAGAGGACCTTACTATTAATGATGGTTAGATTAGTTTGTGAGCCTGCTTTTAATCCCCTTATAGTCTGAGATGTTAGACTAGCTCTCTTTTTACTACGTTTTGGAGCGTGCAAGGTGTTATTTGTTTGGTTTACATTGGGATTTGAGGGGTTCCATGAGCTAGCTTGGGTTTGTGTAATTTACAAAGACACCAACTCACCTACCAGGAACAAAAGTCCCTTGTAAGCACTTCTTGATCACCCTAAATCCAAGACATATATTACTATAATAAATTAATAATGCATGAGGGGTGCTTTATAATTACCATTGTAGAATGTGCGTGTCCCCAAGGGGTGTGTTGCGTGCTGGATAAAGTGCTTAGTGTGACAATTGCTATCAAAGGACCTCAAAGAGTACAGGTCGGGTGGAAATCAAGACTAATTAGGTCAAGAGAAAAAGGGCAAAGGCTGATAATTGAGTGCTCTCTTTTACTCACTAGCTCAAGTCTTAAGCTAGAAACTTGGGTTGACAATCGATTAAATGTAAAATGAGGTTTGTGACCTCCATTTATAGTGAATGTGGGATGACATAGATTCCTGCTTAGTTGTCATCATTCTATTGACCATCAAATCATCATAGGACAAGTGTCCCGTAAGCAGGGACCACAATAAGCTCTTTCTCTCTTCAGTAATCAAGTCATACACATCGCACATGTGTGGTATCGCACACGTACAACGGATAAGACTTTCTCTCAACTTCAGCCACCAAACCAATAACCCTCGAAGTCCCAAAACTGACTTGGCCTCTAGAGGATTTTGACCTTCGAGCAGGCTTGCTATAGTCAGGTAAGATGCTAAAGAGTTGTATTATCAAACTCAGTTGTATTATCAAACTGATTATCTTGACTCGGCGACCTTTGATTTAAATAGATGGTAAAGAGTATTATCAAACTCAGTTATAATGCGTTAATAGATGCTTTCAAACTATTTCCTTGGAGCTTCATAGCATCAATTCCTTAAAATTAAAAAATAATAATAATAAAAATAAAAAATAAAAACATTTCCTTCCCTAACTCACCATTCATCGTTCAACAAATTGTTAAATTACAGGAATGAGAGGCTAGCATTTTGCATCTATCCCTCCGGCCTTGATATGAAAAGAAAACTATTGGAGCAATTGCAATTATTCATGGTGTTAAAAGGATGCAGTTTGATAGTATTAAACACTCTTGTGGCCCAATTCTATTCGACATTAAGTGCCCTTAAATGTAATATTGAAGTATTATTAATAAAGGCTATACTAGTACTTTATCGGATTCTTCTCAGTCTCCTTCCGCAGTAAACTCGCCACTTCCTCCACGTCACTCCATTTCTGGCGATTGTGATATTGCAGCAACGAAAGACCACCCCTCAATGAACATAAACCAAATACCATCACCATCACGTTGACACATTCACTTGCAATTTAAATTCCCTAAACCTTGGTCAAGGTAACGGTGGCAGCAACCAACACTTCAATCTGTGATTCATTCCCACACCACTGTCCCAAATAAAAATCATTCTCCCCTCAAAATTGAATAGGATGAGATAGGACTCGTTTGGAAAACCCATCAACTTTTCCACCTACGATACCTTGGTGTGAACTGAAATAAAATATTTTATATTATTTGGTTCAGATAAACTCTTTCCCCAGAATTATTTTTCCAAACTTCTATTAAGAATTCCCCACATAGCTCAACTTTGGTTGGTAATTGCAGGGTAACCATGGTGGAAGAACTTTCACAGCCCTCATCTTCTAAGAAGTTGCCTCCATCATTGACATTATGGCCCCAACTTTGATTGATCACATCCACCATTGAAATAACTAATTGTGCTGGTTGAGATTGCATCTCATATACGACGAATGCCTCCGCCAGTGAGGTTCTTTTGCTGGAGAAGTAAATATGGGGAGAGACATAGAGGAAGGACACTCACGTGGATGGCCTATTTGAGATGCTTATTGTTTCAAACTAGAAAACATGAGAAGAGTTTGTTTGACACAACCAACAAACAAAGAAGCCGTCCATCACTGTGTTTTGGGCGAAAGGAAGATAGAGGACGTATGGTAGAACACAGATAAGCTTTGAATAAACAACCCATGGTCACCACAAGTCTTAAGGAATATAGAAACTGAGATTACAAGAGTGCCCCCACATTACATGTTATGATCAAAACAAACCAAGGGCATATTATGTCAAATACATGAGTCATTTGTTAGGATATCTTTGAAGTGGGTAACCTAACAACCCTATGTGTGTGTGTATCTATATACACACAAACACACACACGCACACACACAGAGGGTCTTGTCAGGATACCCACTTTAAGGGTAGCTTCATAGTTATCAATATCTTACGACACACGATACGTATCGTACGATACAATATAAAAATGGGGGTAATCGATACGTATCTTATGTGCGTATCCCATTTAACAACGTATCACATTTAACAACGTATCCTACGATACGTTATTCGTATCTTACAATCCAGGTCATATCTTACGATACATTATTGTCTTATAATATAGACTTTGACCAAATAAAACCATATTCTAATATTAAAACAATCACTTTTTCTTACAAAATCACCATATAAAGAGTCTCAGCTTTTAAAACTAAATTATTTCTTAAAACTTTTTTAGGTTATCAGTACATTGAATAATACTTCAGTGTAAATCAGTGAAACACAATCTTAAATAATTTAGTTCTAATCATTATATAGCTTTGTCAAAAATTTAATGAACACACTCATATCTACTTATAGTTCCTACTTCCTATATATATTTCATAATTTCAGTTGAAATATCTGAAAATTGTGTATTTCTATATGCAAAGCATATCCTACTATAAACAGAACGTATCCCGATACGTATCATGAAAATGAAATTACGATAATCGATACGTATTCTGATTTAATAGCTATGGGTAGCTTAACAAGTGGCCCATTTTTTTGACATAAATGCCCTTGATTTGTTCTGATCAAAGCAAATAATGTGGGGCAGTCTTGTAATTTTAACTTCCTATCCTTTGTGCCCCTCGCCATCTCAGTATTGTGCTTCCACTTTCTTCCCTTCACCCATACACAACACTGAAGCAATGACAGCCATGAGCATACTGAGTGTTCCCTAAGTCCCTATCTTCAAAATAACATATTTAAAGGTTGATGCTTAGGAAAATCATAGTTGATGGAGGCAATTTGTGATAAGATGAGGGCTACGAAATCTCAAAAATCAATATGATTAAGTTATAAATCTATACTTCCTTGAACAATGAACAATTTAAAGAACGAGTAAGTGAGAACAAAGGGATCTACCATCAGATCCCTATCAAAAATTCATGAAGGGTATTGGTACTGGAAATACATGGTTAATACCCACTTAGAATCTCTATTGGGTTGTTCAAATTATTGTTTTTTCAAAACAGGCTAATATTGGGTTATTCAAATTAACCGATCATATGGTTTAATTTTCTCAATTCCTGTTTCAAATTGAAGAAACTGGGGAAATAAAACCAAATCTCTGAATCAAATTAACCAATCACTTTTTCCCCTTTAGATTCTAAACAAAAAGAGCTAAAAAAAAGAAGAATTTTGAAACTAGGCAACTCCCATGTGGGGTCAGGAAAGTTCATGTATCATTTCAAATTGAAGAAACTGGGGAAATAAAACCAAATCTCTGAATCAAATTAACCAATCACTTTTTCCACTTTAGATTCCAAACAAAAAGAGCTAAAAAAAAGAAGAATTTTGAAACTAGGCAACTCCCATGTGGGTTCAGTAGGGGGAGAGGGAGAGAGAGAGAGAGAGAGACTAGTATTAAGGATATTATTGATTGATAGGGAAAGGAAAAGACTTGGGCAGTTGTCATACCTTTAGGAACAAAATTTTAAGAAAAATTAAACAAAAAATAACTCTCTTTAAACGTTGGTATGAACAATCAACTTTTGAACAGGAGTCTATCTAGAACTGTAAAGTTAACTGTTAAGGGGTATGGTGTACTTATTTCGATATGCAAATGTTTATAAGTAAGAACACTCAAAAATGGAGTAACCATGTACAAGTACCATATAAATTAAAAGGTATTGTTCCACCGAAAAACTAATAACAATGAAGGAAAAACATGTACAAGAGAATGCACGAACTGAATGAAAATAATCTTCAACTGAAAAAGCACAGAGAGAGAGGGAGAGAGAGCTCAATAAGGAATCATTTCTCAATTCCATTGAAGTGCCTTGTGTTTCTCCTCAGCCCAAACACACAACTACGGGATGCTGCTGTCCAACTGTATTGGGTAGCTTCTGACCGAAAACCATTCCAAACAGGGCAAAAGCTCCACAATCATCCGCAGCATGAGCCCCAGATCTTCAACAGAACCCCACTACCATGTGATTTTACAGACCTCTCGCCACAAATGGATAGCAGGCTCATCCACCCAAGCCTTAGAAAGACTACTTCTCATACCCCCTCCCACCAAAATCCCAATTGAAGAGTTCCTTTCTAAAAGTCAAAATAGTTTAAGCAATATCGTAGTGCCCTTGTGAGAGATCTATATCTAAGTGACAAATCGGTCTTTAATATATCCTAACTTGTTAATGGGATAAATGAGGGTAAAAAAGTTATACCTTGTTAGCTTAATTATAAGAAATGAAATCTCTCAATGAGAAAACTGAAAAAAGGCAAAAAAGACTCTAAACGGGCATCGGGAGTATTTCTAACTGTAACCCCTTCCAACCGGAATAGGGATGAGGAACCTAGAATCCAAATGGATGGATGTTGACCATATGGTATAGTCAACTTCAGATGGTTTTCGATAGAATATCTTCAGCTTGTCGAAATGAAGAATTTCGCAGAAGGGATTTTGGGTACTTATACCTACCCTTTTTACTCAAATATAGCTATGCTTAACTAGAAAATCTAAACATGGATCAAAATCAAAGACGAAGCCTAATTCAATTGGAAAAAAAAAAGAAGAAACACACGCGCGCGCAAAGCACAGTCATGAACCCAAAGCACAGCAGTAAGCCCCAGAAATTAATATACAGATGGATCAAATTGAAGTGAATAGGGTGAGGAATGCGATTTATAAGCACATTAGAAACTATGTGCTCCAATTATCAAAGCAAGCGCGACTAGCTGATCTTCAACAAGGCTAAACGGTACCAAATCGTCAAAGAGATTCAAGAATCAACAAGAAAATCAAAAACTTACTTTCAGATCGAAACAATACATCGCAACTCCATCTTCTGAAAATAATTAAACCATAGGAATTCCAAATTGCGTGTGTTGAGAAGATGTCTTACCTCCAGGGAGAAGAAGGGAATCTTCCAGATGTGGGATTGGGGGAACTTGACAAGTAAAAAGCTCGCAAGGAAGAAGGAAAGATTTTTTAGCTTGGAGTTGGAGATGGAGATGGAGACAGGGCCTTCTTTAATTGATCTCTCTTTTCTTCCCCATTTTCAATCTTTTTTTTTTTTTTTTAATATATATACTTCCTCCTTTACGAAAAGATGTTTATGTGATACAGGGGTGTACGTGAATCGTCGAACCGAATCGAATTGAATTGAATTAAATTGGTCAGTTTAATTTGGATTAGGTTTAAAAATTTTATAAATCGAGCTATTTGATTTAGTTTATGATTTTTGGTGTTAAACCGAATCGAACCGAACCGAACGACCATTATATAATTTTTATTTTTTATTTATATATATTATTTAGTAATTAGTAATTAAATTTAATAAAAAAATTATTGTTATTTGCCTACATTTTGATTAAATTATTGTAATTTTAAAGTTAATTTTTTTACTTTTAATTATTTAATTTGTGTTAAAAGTATTTTTTTTATATTTAAAAGTTTTTTTTAATATTTAAATAATTAAACTGCGGAACCCAAATGAACCGATCGGTTCGGTTCGATTTAGTTTGAAATATGTGAAATCGTTAGGGGGTGGTTTGATTTGCGATTTTGATGCAAACCGAACCATTTTGACCCCTAATTTGATCCAACACAGATAAATGAAAATACATTAATTAGTTTTAGAGAATTGTTATTCACACCAGTACACCCCCTCATAATTTTCCATTTTACGCCTTCTAATTTATTTTGAATAAATAACTAACATTACTAAGTACACCACCCCTCCATCATCCAACACCCTCAACCCAGTACACCCCCACCCAATTAACCCCAACTCGTACCCCCCTTACGCATAATAGAAACTAGGCCGAACATTTGCATTGTCCAGGAAAGAAGAAAAGGCTCCCAAGGCTGTACATTAGCAAACACAAAGAAGAAGAAACTCATTCAAGCAAGCACATTGTCTGATCAACTACCACCTGGTGGCTCAAGTATGTATCATTTTACACTTAAATATCACCTAGTTTTTAAAATTGGTAGTTTGTGTCAAAAAAATTACATTTTAGTTAAAAATTCGAAGTGATCTGGACATAGAATGTTCAGACATGGTTGGTTGAACACCTATGGTGGTGTTCGGTACCAACCGAACAGAGTTGGAGGGTTTCAGTTAGTACTAACCAAACATCTCTTGAGGTTTTCACTCCATACTGACCGGACACCTCTTAAGGTTTTCAGTCAGAACATCTCTTGAGGTTTTCAGTTGGCCGAACAAGTCTAGGAATTTATTTGTGTTGTTAATTTGTTTGTGTTCTTACCTTTGTTCTAATAGATGAAATTTTTTATATTCAGAAAAGCAATATACTAGGAGAAGACCTACAGCATCAAACAGAAAAGAATGTCAACAACAAGTACTTGAGGGTATGCAAAATTTCATAGAGCGTCAAGAACAAGAGCTAGAGCGTCAACGAGAAGAGCTAGAGCGTCATCAACCTGAACAAGAGATTCATCACACAGGTGAGCCATATGTTGAGGATGTACAACAGGAGGAGGAGCATGAGGAAGACGATGTGGAGGTGAATGAAGAAGAACAACATTTTATCCTATTTTCTAGTAGGCCATATGTTCCATGGCTGCTTACTACTTTCAATGTACACGTAGCGGCATCCATATGGAATGGAAATGAGCGAGGGGTGTTGAAATACAACAATCACACATCAAAGTTATTGGAGTGGAAATTTCGAATAGGTTCATAATCTAAAAGGTGGAAGAATCTTGTTGGCGCTCGAATCTCAGTTAGCTACGTCAAATATCATATGGTGAGGTTGATAAAGTGATGGTGATAGCTTTTGTAGAAAGGTGGCACCCTAAGACCAATACCTTACACATGTGGTTTAGTGAGATGACAATCACACTAGATGATGTGCATTGTATTACAGGTCTTCAAGTGACTGGGCTTCACTTATTTCGACACGGGATGATAGTACAAATCTCATTAATGAGTTTAGGGAGTTGTTGCGTGTGTCTAAAGATATGGCTGTTGACGGTATACATGGTGCAAGGGGGTCCTCAGTTCGACTTGAGTGGTTACGTAAGACCTTCCATAGAGATGTTGGCTTTGATGATTCAGTGAGGGCCTATTTGCTATATATGTTGGGTTGCACTATTTTTATTGATAAGAGCGGTACTCGAGTTATCGTACCTAGAGTTTTTAACTGATCTTGATGAAGTCCATACTTACGCATGGGGAGCTATAGCTCTACCTCTAGCTTTTCTCTATAGACAGCTAGGGCAAGCGTCTAGAGCGACATGTCGTCAAATGGCTGGAGATTCGACGTTATTGGAGGTATTAAACTTACATTTGAAGTTATTTTCATTATATTTTAAAAAATGGGGAAATTCATTATATTTATAGTTAATTTGACGTTATTTTGACAAATGTCGTGTTTTATTGCACATAGGCATGGATATACCAAAGATTCAAAATATTGAAGCCACCACATAACGTCACCTACACTGACGAGAGTCCACTTGCAGCGAGGTGGGAACCACAAGGACAAGGATTATCGTTCCTGAAATTACAAGCGATGCGGGAATGGCTCGACAACCTCACATGCAATGATGTGAGTATTATTTTTAAATTCCCATATTATTTTAAAATACGCGAGATGTTGTGGAGCCATACCATCCTGACCGAGTCCTTAGACAATTCGGTCATGTTCAGACAATTCCATCTACTCCTATTACTCATGATATTATTGATAGAGGTGAGAAGAAGAATAAGGCAACATTGTTGACGCTTGTTTGGTACTTCAGACTTTGGGATAGTCATGTCTTATCTGCCGAGCGTCTTGGTAGATGTGCACACCTACCATCACAGTGTGCACCTGATTATTTTGACAGGTATCGCATGCATTCACATCCGTTCCTGCAAAACCCTGAGGCGGGATCCGGCTATGCCAAGCTAATATAAATGCACCAGATGCATGGGAAATGATCAGGTTTACCCGTACCTTGATGGGACCGACTCTGCAGAGATGGAGGTCGGAAGACCAATCTCTAACATTCAATGAGGGAATGTCCGTGATGGCTCGAGCAGTTACTATACTAGAAAGTCTAGATGAGGCGGGACCATCTACTTCTCAGTCACTCTTTGTTTTAGTTCCCCCTCAACACCAATATCATTTCCATTGGTTGGTATCATATCAAATTTCCTCCAAAAAACATCAACCTGATCCAAAGGAATAGGTTGGTCCAATCTCATGTACTAAAAAATCTCATGAGCAAAAGGCAATCCACATATCTTTCTCAATACACAACCACACAACATAGAGTTTACACCACCTTCTCCAATACATACCATTTCTTCATGTATCTTATTCAATGCATGGATCAAAGCCATTCCTCGCAGCGACATAAATATAACTGATTTGTATTTATATTGTACAACATTCTTGTTTTTCTCAAATTAGTGCTTGATTGCAGTGTGTGATGTCTCAATGAGCGTATGAAAATGTTGCCAACATGTCTCAAAGTTACCTTGGCTTGATCCAAGCTGTCTTTTCAGCAATGCAAGATGACTCTCCACCCTGAAATAAGATAGTGTCAGCAATGATTTTAGGTATGTATCTAACATATATAGTAAGCAATGAAAGAAAGTTATATTAGCATGAAATACCTGTTTGTTGTGTTATTGTCAAAATGCATGATAGTATCTGTCCAACAAGACACAAATCTCTCCTTATACGGCAAAACCCATTAGTCCATCACATACTTAACGACAGATGGATATTCTTTGAAATCTGAATGTAGTCTACTAAGCAAGTCATTAAATAATGACTCGGTATCTGCGGTCATGATGACATTCCAAGCATGATTAAACACATCATATTTCTGTTTTCTTCCAATGATTTTCTTGCAATTCGCCAATACGTTTTTATTAATATGCCATCGACAAAGGAAGTGCCTAAAAGTGGGGAAAGTTCCCTAATTGCATTCATCAACGCCTGTTCTCTATCAGTAACAATGACATTGGGTAGCTCGGATTGATGCATTAAAGATTTCAACACTGTGCACGCCCACGTATAATTGCCTTCTTTCTCATCTCCAAATAAGCGGCTGTAATCGAGAATGTCATGTGTGTCGACGTCACACCAACAATCTCCAACAAAGGTAACTTTTACTTGTTTGTCTTGTAAGTACAGTCCATAAAAATCACTTTCAAAAAACATCGCAATAAGTCAACACTCTTTGGGTGAGCGAAGAAAAGGTCCTTAACAGTGTTAGTCTTCTCACAGTTCCTATGATGAAAAAAATACCCATGCTCCTTCAATTAATACATAAGCTGCTGCATTTCTGATCGACCATCACGCTCGCTAACTCTACTCTTCTGCCGAGCATTGTAGATATTTTGTATTGTCAACCTATTATCTTCGAATCTCTCTTTTAAACTAAACAAAATGTAGAGTTCACCTTAGACATATCTACAACAAAGTTCTCCTCAGGCGTTAATAATCGACCAACATATGAGTGGCCCTCCAAGTAATCCGCAGTTGGATGATTGTACACACCACATTGAACCTCCAATTCCCATTCGTTAACTGATATTTGCTTCCCCCTCAAACGAAAAAGGCATTCACATTTTTTTGTTCCAGTTTCTCTCTTTCGTTTCCTATTACCCTCATCAGCCTCTTCAATATTTTCTGCTGATTGACTTCCTCGAGAAGTTGCCAAAACCTTTTTCTTTTCACGATATTGCCCACTACGCTCACAAACCAACGTTATCCGAGCTTTTTTCTTACCTGTACCACTTTCTGACCAGCCGATTATTACCACAATGCCATGCAACCTTCCCCTAGCGCGCACCCAATCAAACAATCTATCGCGAGATGAAAATAATTCACGCGACGTGAACACGTCAGTGAAATCAATTACAATATCTTGCACAGGCATGATCTGATTATTACTAGGACCCTCAATACTTGGCTCCATAGACAAAGTGTTTGAACCATGTTAACAGTTACAATGAGGCTCTATCTGATTATCAGGATGAAGCAAGCACTAGTGAGGCTATTATTCTGTCTGGTGTTACTAAGCCCAACATCCAACGAGCAAAGACTAGTGGAAAAGGCAAAGAAAAAGTCTAGGGGGCCCAAGGGAACGTTACTTGTAAGACTGTAGTTAAACCTGTTGGTGTGGGTAAGCCCAATAGTGGAGGTCATTACCAAATGAAGTTTATGAGCTTACTGTCGGCCTTCAGAATACTTCAACAAAGGTTCTATCATCCCAAACAGAGAAACCTAACCCTAGCCTAAATTAATCTCACCCCTATAAGCTCACCCTGGTTTCTCCGGCCGCGGTGAACAGTTTTATTACTCCTTCGCCAAGTAAGTGTGCTAAACCTCCAGACCCAATATTCCCAAATGGAAACCTCTGTAGTGCTAATGGTGGAGAACCCGATAGGTCTGTTCCTCTCGACAAGGGAAGAGTCAGTTCTCGTGAAAATTAGTTGGATGATAAAGGAAGTGAAGGTCCTTCTAGAAGCACCTCAGCCGAACATCACAGGAGTAGGAGCCCTTCACACTATGCAAATAGCGTGAAGGGCTTTGATCGAAGGGTTAAAAAGGATAAGAGAAATAGTGGGTATTAGCCTAGGTTCGTTACTTACCAAGTCTGATTTATGGATTTGATAAAATTACTGAGTTGGAATTGCAGAGGAACTGCGAATGATAAATTTCGGAGTGAGTTCCGCCATCTTTTTTCAATCAACTCTCTAGATATTGTTGTTATTATGGAAATAAAAGTGGGCTTTGCTAGATTGGGAAACTTCTTTGATTAGTTTAGGCTCACGGGGTCGAGTATATCAGACCCTGTAGGTAGGTTGGGTGGTTTATGAATGCTCTGGAACCCAGATATCATCAAGGTGAACACTATTAAAACTGACAATCAGGTTATCCATGCTACCATTTCGAAGGTCGGGTACGAAGATTGGCTACTCTCTTCTATTTACGCTAACTCGATTCAGGTCAAAAAAGTGGAGCTTTGGTTAAGTATGGAGTCTATTGCTGCGAGTACGGCGTCTATACTAGACCTCCCGTGGATGACTGTTATGGATTTCAATGACATTACAGATAGCTCAAAGCGAAGAGGCAGAGATATAGATGGCGTTTCTACTGCTAGCAATAACTGTAAGTTCGTCGAAAACATAAACAACTACGCGTTCATGGACTTAGGGTGTGTTGGACCCAAACTTACTTGGACCAATGGCCAAGATGGGTTAGCTCGTACCTACAAACGCTTGGATAGAGCTATACCCAATACAAAGTGGAGGGTCATTTTCCCAGATGCCTGTGGCAAAAATCTCCCTCGGACAACTTCTGACCACTGCCTGGTAATTGTCTAAATTGCAGGTAACTCTTTCTCGAATCCTATTTATCGTCCGTTTAGAGTAGAATTTTCCTGGTTCAATCACTCTGATTTTGCTAATATTGTTAAAGGTTGCTGCGAGTCTGACTTAAATTTTTGCGACAAAGTTGAGTTTTTTAAAGAAAAATCTGTTGAATGGAATAAGAAAGTTTTTGGGAACATTTTTCTAAGAAAAAGTAGAATTGTTGTTAGGCTGAATGGGATTCAGAAAGCAGTCAAACCACAATGTGAATGTTTTTCCCATAACTTGAACTTCCTCGAAAAAAATCTTAGGAGTCAATTTATAAATATTTTACATCAAGAAGAGACTTTATGGAGACAGAAATTGAGATCAGATTGGTTTGTGAAGGGGGAAAGGAATACTAAATTTTTTCATATCACCACCCTTAACAGACGGAGGAGAAACAAAATTATGTCTCTTAAAATCGAGGGAGAGTTGATCTCGGACCAGGTCAGACTAAAGAATAATGCTATTAATCACTTCCAACAACTTTTTTCCAAAGATACTAACGGGGTTAGTACTTGTAACTTTCAACCTTCGATTAGCTTTCCGTCTATTTCTATTAATAATAGAGCTCGGCTGGACGGTCCTATTCAGGACTCTGAAATTCTTCTTGAGAAATATTGAGAGATCGTTGGGCCGTATTTATGCGATACTATTAAAAACTCTTTTCAAAAAAATTACATACCTAGAGACATGAGCAAAGTCCACATTGTTCTTATTCCCAAAGTACACCATCCCATCTTGATCAATGACTTTAGACTTATAAGTCTTTGCAATGTGAGTTACAAAGTTCTGACCACAGTCCTAGTGGACAGAATTCGTCCATTGCTGTAGGATCTTATTGGTCCTTGCTAGAGTAGTTTCATTCCGAGACGGAGAACCACTGATAACATTATAGTGACTCAAGAAGTTATCCATTCTTTAAATAAATGCTCGGATAAAAAAGGTGGTATTGTTTGGAAAATTGACCTTGAAAAAGCTTACGATAGGATTGACTGGAATTTTTTGAAACAAACTCTTTTAGACTTAAGTTTCCTATGAATTGGGTTGAGCTTATTATGAATTGTGTCTAATTCTCAATTATCTATTATCTGGAATGGTACTTGCCTTGAGCCCTTTAAGGCCAGTAGAGGAGTAGAGGGCTTAGACAGGGAGATATGTTATCCCCCTATCTTTTTGCTCTTTACATGGAAAAACTCTCTCACTTAATCCTTAACTTTGTGAATAAGAAGACGTGGAGAGGTCTGAAGCCTTTGAGGAACGGGCCCATTATTTCCCACCTGTTCTATGCCGATGATTTAATTCTTTTCCAAAGCTAAAGCTAGATATTGTAGGGTTGACATGGATATTCTTAACTCTTTCTATGAGGTGTCTGGTCAAAAATTCAATATTTTGAAATCCAAATGTTTTGTTTCTAAAAATGTGCCTAGGGACAGGACAGCTTGATAAAAAATATTACTGGGATCCCGGTCACCAAAGATCTAGGGGTGTACTTAAGCATGCCTGTTGACCTTTATTAATTCTGTGACTAGTACTATCCCCACTTATTCCATGCAAATGTGCCACCTCCCTTTGAATGTTTGTGATAAACTTGACCACCTTAACAGGAATTTTCTTTGGGGTCATAGCTTTGATGACAAAAAAAAACCCATCTTGTTAATTGGGAGGGTGTGTGCTCTACTAAAAAGAAAGGGGGCTTGGGTATCCGTAAAGGTAGAGACAACAATTTAGCGAATTTAGCTAAGCTTACTTGGCAAGTGGTTAATGAGTGTGATCTTCTTTGGGTCAAAGTGTTGAAAGAGAAGTATGTTAAAAACTTAAATTTGTATGAGTGGACCATTAAAAATAATAGTTCTCATATTTGGAAAGGAATTTTTAAAGCCCATCCTTTAATTTGTAAGGGTATTGTAGAATGTGAGTGTCCCTGAGGGTGTGATGTGTGCTGGGTATAATGCTTGGCGTGACACGTGTATATCAAAGAACCTCAAAAGAGTAAAGGTCGGGGTGGAAGTCAAGACTGATCAGGTAAAGAGAAAGAGGGCAAAGGCTGAATACTCACTAGCTCCAGAATATCGAATAATGATTCCTCCTCAAATGAGGTTTATGGCCTCTATTTATAATGAGTATGGGATGACATAGGGAATATTCCAAGATTCCCTGTGAGGTGTCATCATCCTATTGACCATCCAATGATCATAGGACACGTGTCCCATAAGTCGGGACCACAATCAGCTCTTTCTCTCTTCGGTAATCAGGTCACACGCGTCGCACGTGCATGATAACATACGTGTACAACGGGTGAGACTTTCTCTTGACCTCAGCCGCCAAACCAATAACCCTCGAGATTCCTAAGAACCGGCCCGTCCTTTTGGGGGTCCTGGGACCCTGGGCCGGCCGTTACACTTAGAGTGGATCCCCCGGTAGTGCCCTAAGCCGGGTCATCCTTGAAGGATGTAAGTGCTAGTGGTAAATTGTTGCCCTTTACCTGAGGCGTAAAGTTAATTCCTTGGAACCCTAATGTTCGGGGATCTGGGCTTCTGGCCAACTGGATCTCATAGGGTCAGGTAAGAAGTTCTCCTAACGGAGCGTTTGGACCCTTGGCCAACTTGCTCACGGAGACTATTAACAAAGCCGGGGTGCGGCCGTAGAGACTTGAGTATTACTACCCTTAGGCTAAAGCACTCAATCTCGGCCCCCTTTAGGTCGTCACCCGAGCCTAGTACGTTTGCGGTAGGTCTTAGTTCGGGGTAGACTAGGTAATTACGTGACAAATACCTAGAGTGATGTGGCACAACCCCTACTACATTTGTCCCCTTGCGTGGGAAGCGTTACGAAGTAAGGGTTTGCACGCATAAAATTCCATAACTGAACATTCTTGCTCAGCTTGGTCACACGTTTAAATTCCCTGAACATTCTTGCTCAGCTTAGTCACGTGTAAAATTCCATAACTGAACATTCTTGCTCAGCTTGGTTATATGTAAAATTCCATAACTGAACTTTCTTGCTCAGCTTGGTTATATGTAAAATTCCATAACTGAACATTCTTGCTCAGCTTGGTCATATGGAACTTATCTTGCAATTGCGAAATATCATTACTTGGATATTTTTTCGCAACCTCTTTTTTTTTTTTTTTTGTTAGAAAAAAAAAATTTTTTTCTTTTGGAGGGTTCCGTTTATCATGTCCCCTTGAGATTTACTCGCCTTAATTCCAATGAAGGTAATTCTTTACTTGTCCCCTTGTATGTAGATATTCACTTTGAAAAGTGCCCGTACACAGAATATGAAGAGTTGTATAATATAGGAGCTTGGAGGATCCCTCATTATCATCCACCCTTTTTTTTTTTTTTTTTTTTTTTACGAACATCTGAAATTTTAACTCCGGGTATGGATACATGCCTCAACCCCATGTTCTGAACTGAAGTTGTGAGTTTGGTTAAAGTGTTCAGATTGGGAATTTCGAGAAAGGGTTCAGGTAACTAGCTAATTTCTTCAGGGCTTCAGATAAAACTAATGAGCATGTCTTTGATATTCTGTCCCCTTGCATTTGAATCCTGATCTCGGAGCATTGTTTAATACCCAAAACCAACTTCGCCGATCCAACTAGCTAATTTTTTTTTTTTTTTTTTGAACGCCGATCTTCTACTCCGAGTCAAGAATTTGTTTCTGACATGAATTAGGGAAGTATCCCTGACATATATAAAGTAGTTTAGGTGATTTCAAGAGTACTATATAAAGTGGTTTCGGTATAGTTGTTTTTGTACTAAAACTTGAATATTGTACTCCGGGCACGGATGGTCGCCTGAACTTAATTATACAACTGAAGCATAAGGTGACCTCCTTCTGAGGTCGTGGGGATAGAGAGTGATTCGGATGGCTCGGAACATATAAATGAGGTAGATGATGTATCTCCGAATAGTGATAATAGCAGCCACAATGAGGATAATGATGGATATGGAGCAGAAGACCCCAACGAACCTGTTGAGGACTGTGATGACGTCGAGCCTGAATTGAATTCGCACATGCCTGATCTAGAGGAAGAATTAGAAATTGTAGAAGAATCCGAAGGTGATGACGGCGATGATGAGCAAGTTCAAGGAAGGGTGGCGCCTGAAGTTAACACTACCATTCATACTGATAGTGAACCTCATAGCATTTCGGCACTAGTTATTCCAAATAATCATGGTTCAGGCATGACTAATGGTAACCTTATACACAAAGAGTTCTCAGCATCTATCCCTCAGTGTTCCAAGATTGATAGCGGGCCTCCTTCTACTGTAGTTAACTGGAAAGGGCATAGGGTGAGTGAAGCAGATTGGAAGCTCCTCGTTGCCATCGATGCAAAGTTTCCGGACACTTTTCCGAAATGGGATTTCACTGCGCCGGGTTGGGAAGGAGGCTTGTCCTTATTTTGCCAATGGATGAGGGAGTTTTTCTTAGCTATTGTGGGGCAGCTAGATGAAAATGGTGTAGCTCGCCTGAAAGGTTTATTGCAAGATACTCAAACTGTGTTAAAGTGCAATGTCTCGTGGGCTACTGATCACTTAGCAAAGGTTATGGAGCTGAAGTCTGGCAATTCATTGTTACAAAAGTTGGATAGCTTGGATACGAAGGTTGAAGCCCTCTCCGCTGAAAAAGAGAGATTAAAGCAGCGACTTACCAAAGTTGATCGGATGATAAATGATTTGCATCTCGCTCAAGAGGCTGTATTGAAAGAAGCAGAGTCACAAATTGGCACCGAAGCTATGACGCTGTTGAATTGTGCAATCGGCAAAAGCTTGATTCCCCGCTACATGCTAGAGTTATCACATAGTTAATTTTTTTTTTTGGTTCGTGCGTATGCTAGGGTAGAATAGGAGCCGGAGGCTACATTTCTCTTTTTATTTTTTTATTTTGCACGATATTACACTAGCTCGTTCACTTTACATTCATTCTATATTCACACTTCTGAGCTACATAAGGGCTATTTTATGATTGGAATACATCTTTTTTTTTATCTCTAAAATAATTGTCCCTTACTTAATATTACGAAATAAAACTTCCGTAAGGCAAGCCGTTGGCTTCCTCTAAGAAATTCCTTCGACTAAATCCGACTAAGGGGAGTTGATCCGGAGAACCATCATGTAACTGGATGGGGGAACTTGGCGCGTAAAATGAGATTTAGCAGGCAAAAGTATGCAACTATGCCTAAGGTGAGCCGGTGGCTTCCTCAAAGGAGAGTAATTATGCGTAAGGCAAGTCATGAACTTTCCTCAACAAATGTATTCGATGGGATCAGATCAGGATTGGTCCGAAGAACCACCCTACACCTGAACTTATGTCATAAAATAAAGCTTCTTGAATAGGGTTGATGGAGACATGTAAATCCGACTAAATGTTTACACAAAATATAAAATGTAAGTGTGGGAGTTGATAATCAACCTGAGGTATCCCAACACAAAATTTAATTCATATTCTCCATCATTGAAAGATGCACAAAGTATAAACCAAAATTAAGAGTGCCCATCTAAGGACTTGAGCCACTCATCTTTATTCATAAACTGGAAAAGAAAACTCCTAGCCTAACTGGCTTAGGAAATATTACTAAAACAAAATTAACTCTAAGGGTAGTAGAGTTTCAACCACTTTGCATTGATTGGGAACCATTTGTTTTCCTCCCCAGGCTTACATATTTTGTAGTACCCCGAACCATGAGCTTCTTTAACAATAAACGGGCCTTCCCAATTTGGAGTAAACTTTGGAGCCGACATATTCCGGATGACATGAGTAGCAGTCTTCAAAACAAGGTCGCCTTCCCGAAACTGCCTTGGCTTAACCATTGCATCATAAGCCCGAGCGAGTTGCCTTGTGTATACATTGAAGTGTTTCTTGGCCCTGTCCCGATGTTCATCCAAAGCCTCCAACTGCACGGGGCGCATATCGGGAATAAGCCGATGCCGCAAAGCCATTCGGCCGAAGGGACCGCTAATTCGACGGTAACACTGCTCCATATACCAAGGAAAAGGAGTGAACTGGGTAGGTCGACGTTTAGAAGTTCGTATGCCCATAATGCCAAAGGAATTTTGTCGTCCCATGCCCCAGGATAATCATCTCGTAACTTGGCCAAAATCGAAGGAGCGTCTTGTTGGTCGCCTCGGCTTGACCATTGCTCTTCGGGTAGCGATAGTAGAAAACGGTGAGATATGTTATACCGAGCCATTAACGCCTTAACATCCCCGTATAAATTGTTTTCCATTATCCGTGATGACAACACTTGGAATGCCGAACCGACAAACAATGTACTCTCGAATGAAATTAGCGATCACCGGACCGGTGGCTTTTCTGAGTGGAATAGCTTCAGCCCATTTGGTGTATGACTCGGAGCTACCAAAATCCAGATTTTTCCTCTCGAGGCGGGGTCACTTTCCCAATCAAATCTAAACTCCATGTATGAAAGGGATACGGAGATGATAAAGAATGCAAAGCCACGAGATGGGGCATGAACCAAGTTCCCATGCCTCGCACGAATCACAATGCCTAACAAACTCGGCAGAATCACTCTCCATGGTTGGCCAATAGTACCCCAAGGTCATGAGTTGATCATATAATTTTGCTCCCCCTATGTGACCTAGTTCATGAGCCTTTCTCAACACAACTGGAATTTCGTCCCCTTGGATGCAACGAAGGGGTCGGCCATGATAACCTTTCCTAAAGAGCTGTCCCTCTAACATGTAGTACCGGAATGCTCGCTTCTTAATGGCCAAGGCGTCATCTTTGTCGATTGGCAATATTTCTCTTACTAAGTAATCAACATAGGAACACGCCAATCCTCATTCACCTCTACTAGACAAGCCTCCTTGAAGGTTGGAAAACTTTGGCAATGAGAACATCCTTGCTGAACCTGACTTGCATCCCTTGCCATATTAGGCCAAAAGTATCCCTCACGCTGAACACGACGATAGAGAGGAATATCACTTGCTCCACAGGTTTTTCCATGCATGGCCTCCAATTTCCCTTTTGCCTCATCCAGCCGATACATCTAGAGGTAACCACTTGGGTTCTTTCGTACAACTCCCTTGCAAGAGAAAATATTTGCTTAAATCAGACAAACTTAGACTCCCTTCTTGAGTTTCCAGTTGCTTAATAATGGGTGCTCGCCAATCTGTAACTGGGGCAGGCTCAAAGTAAGGTAACAAAGTAATTGGGGCTGCCTGATTCACCACGATGATCTGAGCTTCATTTCCTTCCATCCTAATCTTGGATGCAAGGGTAGCCAAGGCATCAGGATGCCGATTAGCCATCCTTGGTTGCTTCTGAATTCTCACCGAGTTAAATAACCCCAATAGTTTCTGGATCAGAGTTCTATACGGAGCCAAGTGGATATGTTTGAGAGAATACTCCCCCTCTGTTTGCTTGATCACTAAATTAGAGTCGCCCCGTATGCATAGATCTTGTATACCTCTGGCCCGAGCCTCCATTAAACCTAGTGCCAAGGCTTCATATTCAGCTTCATTATTAGAGCAAGCAAAGCTGAGCTTATACGAACGAGCTGTTTCGACACCACCCGGGGATGTTAATACTACTCCAAAGCCCTCCTCTCGCGTGGACGATCCATCAAAATCCGAAACCACTCACCACCCTTCACGGGTTCGGCCATCGCACAAAGTTCTTCACTGTAAATCCTCAAGAGTTGGTTCATACTCCCGCTAGGGAAATGGGCGAGTAAATCACATAAGGCTTGACTCTTGATTCCCTCGGGCGTGACGCACTTCATGTCATACTCGACAAAATCAAAACCACTTGGCTGCCTTCCCCACGAGATTGGCCCGAGTAAGTAAGTATTTGATAGGATCGACTTGGTCACAATTTCCACGGTGAAAGCCATGAAATAGTGACGGAGCTTTTGCACCACAAACACCAATGCTAAACAATGTCTTTCCACTGAGGTATAACGAGCTTCTGGACCATGTACAAGTCTACTCAGGTAGTAAACTGGTTTCTCCACATTATCTTGTTCCTGAGCTAGCAATGCCCCAACAGAGCGAGACGTAGAAGTCAAGTATAAGAGAAGTGATTTTCCGAACTTAGGCACGGCCATGGTTGCTGGAGAGCTCAACACTTCTTTAATCTTCTCAAAAGCTCTTTGATGCTCATCCTTCCATTCATATTTTACACTTGACTTTAGCAGATGAGTGATAGGGTGAATTACCTCGCCAATGGGATAAATCTGCGAAGGTAATTCACTTTTCCCAAAAACTTTTCAACCGCTTCAATGATATTGGTGGAGGCATATTCGTAATGGCCTTTTGCTTGTCACCATCCATTTGAATCCCCGAACGGTCAACGATATGCCCCAGGAACTTGCCCTTGGTAACCCCAAAAACACACTTGTGCGGATTCATCCGAAGATTGTACTTCCGGCACCGCGCCAACACTCTTTCCAGATCCCGAAGGTGATCACCCCTATCTCGAGATTTCACAATCAAATCGTCTACATAAAACTCCATGATACGATGGAATAGGTCATGAAAAATAGCCATCATTGCTCTCTGATAAGTTGCCCTCGCATTCTTAAGGCCAAAGGGCATGACCTTATAATAAAAGTTTCCCAAAGGTGTTCGGAAAGCAGTCTTAGGAGCGTCGACCGGATCCATCTGAATCTGGTTATACCCCTTGTATCCATCCATCATAGTGTACATTTCACACCCCGCCGTGCCATCAATTAAAGCATCAATACTTGGCAAAGGGAACTCATCCTTGGGGCAAGCTTTGTTAAGATCACGAAAGTCAACACATGCTCGGATCTGATCTGTCTGCTTCTTACCCACAACCACAATGTTAAGCCAAATAGGGTGTTGAATTGGTACGATCAAGCCCACCTTTAGTAGCTTCTCTACTTCATCCTTAATTTTGAGCTCCAATTCCGGCTTGAAGAATCTCATAGCCTGGCGAACCGGCTTGACTCCAGGTTGAACATGTAACTTATGAGTAACAAGAGCCGAATCCAAGCCTGGCATTTGCTCGTAAGACCAAGCAAAAACATCCATGTATTTTCGGATCAAATTAAGCATTTTCTCCCTTTCTTCTGGGGCAAGGTCTTTAGAAATGAAAATAGGCCTGGGATCCGAGCCAGGCAAAGCCATGTTAACTTCCTCCAATTCCTGCGCCTGAGGCTTAGGTTCATTCAGTAACTCCTTGGGCATTGGTTCAGGCCTATCGAAATACTCCACCTCCCCGGACTTGTCAATAATCCAACATTCGGGATCAGGGTCATCATCCTCGGGGTAGAATGATGCCCCTACACCCCGTCATAAATCAGTACCGCCACAACGATACTTGACTTGCCCATTTGGAAGGACAACTCGTGTGCTTTTGCCCACAGTAGCAGAAAGCTGTTCAAACTTCCTCTTGGTCGGGGTATTTCGCTGGTTCGGGCACGGGCCTGGGGAAGAATCTGTAACCTCAACAAGCATCTCCCGCCTTCGAAATGACTTGTTAGGCAAAGGCGGCCGGCTAGGCAAAGGAATAGGATGATAGTCTGGTTGATTGGGTTGGAATGGAGCATCACTGAGGTTAGTGTAATAGGCAGCATCAATATGATGAGCTTCATTCCGAGCAAACGGTGCAGAGAGGGTTCGATAGTCACTAACTTGCCATTAGGAACACCCTTAGCACACTGGTGAAGAGTAGATGGGACAATCCCATTTGGGTGCATCCAGGCCCGTCCCACCAAAAGATGGTACGAAGTATTTGCCTCAATCACGTGAAACGTTGCCCTACTCCTTACACCCCCAATATCGACTGCAATAACAACGAACCCCAAGGTTCTCTTTGAATCAGCCCCAAACCCCGTAATACTGATAGTCTGCTTCTGCAAATGCACATCCATTAGGCCAGCCTGGCGAAAGGTTGAAATTGGCATGATATTAACAGCAGAGCCATTGTCCAAGAGAGCTCGCTGAACTCAACTCCATTAATATGAGCGTTACATAAAGTGGCCTATTATGGGGATAAGGGACTCTCTTGTGCCTTCCGAAAAAGTGACGAATTTGTAAGTTCCCGAACTGTCTTCCGAACTTCCCCCGTATCCTTCATACAAGGTTGATTGTACTTCTGAGCCACTTCAATAAGGGCCTTAGTAGCAGCATGCCTCGCCTCCGTCGTGAATTCTAACGATCATACAACCATTTAAACTTTGGGAATCCCTAAGTTTTTCGCCATGAAATCCATAGTGGGAGGAAGAGTTGTTGTAAAAGTCTCATCAGGGTGAGGAGGCCAGTACTCATCTGGATCAAATACTCCCCCGGCCATGTACGCCGAAGCTCTTCCCCCACGCCTTTTATGGCGCCAACACTCATCTTCATCCAAGTCCTCTTCATAGATGCAGCCATATTAACTTGTTTCCCTTATCCCGCGGGTGAACCGGCAAGGGGTTTTCATGAACATTCTCGGCCGAACCTCCAACCGGCCTTCCTCAACCTCCTTGTGAAATATACCTTTAATGAGAAACAATCACGAGTTGGATGTCCTACTCGCCGATGATAATGATACCTCGGGTGGTCCATATCATTCTGTGTTGGTTCACGCCGCGTAGGCGGCAAGATGATGTCCCCATGCTGGATCCAATTATTCAAAGTATCGATCACTTCCGTCATCCCACAAGGATAATCTGGTGCCACATACTTGTCGTTATTCTCATACTTAGGTCGAACATTCCTGCCCGTGTCTCGCTTATCACTTCTTGGTTGGGCAACATTGGCAGCTGGTCCCCTTTGATTGAACCTGTTACCACGATTATCCCTATAACCTCGAGTAACAGCTTGAGGGTGCGAGCTCGGCTTCCACTCCACCAGACTATTCTGCGTTTCTCCCAGATAAGATTGCCACCGCCTCTACCTTTGAAAGGTAGGAATGTCAAGATTAATAAGCAGACGCCTGTAGTCATAATGCATCTTTTCCAAACAATATTTTACCAAAACCTGCTCCTTCGGAGGATCATGCAAAGCCAACGACTTATTTTTGAAACGTTTAACATACTCCAGTGGCGTTTCATTTGCACGTCCTTCTCTCGTCAATCGAAAAATAGTAAGCTTCTCATCCGTATGGAAAAACTTAGATAAGAACAGCCTCGACATAGTCTCCCAATCATAGATGTTACTCTTATCTAGACGATAATACCAACTGTAAGCCTGATGACTCAGAGACTTGGGGAACTCCCTCAGACACAAGCTGTCATTTGTGGTATAAGGCTCTAACTCCTCTAGAAACCTTTGGACATGCTCTCTTGGATTTCCATCCCTTCCCCATATTGGCGAAAGGTAGGGAAACATAATTCTCCGGGTAAGGCGCCCGAATGATAAGAGGGTAGGGAGGACCGAATCATCCTCACCCCGGGATGGTCGAAGCCTAGCCACCTGAGACTCCAACAACTGTTTTACTTGATCCAATGTCACCATCCCGGATGAAGCCAACATCTGAGCCTGAGTTGGTGCAAGGGATCCCTGAGCCTGAGGCTGAACCTGAATAGTAGGAAGGGTAGGCTGAGGTACAGCTCCTCCTGGCGCAGGTGTACTAGCATTAACATGCCCACTAGTTGGTTGGGCTACAGGAGGAGGTTCAGGTGTTGCCTGGGGGGTAACGGTGGTTGTTAGTGGAGGGATGGGAGTGGTAGTAGTATTAGTTACTATCGGAGGGGTAGTAGCGTTGTTGACCATGGTTCCCGAACCCGAAGCTCCAGGGGCGGCAGGTCCAGCTGCCAATTGAGAAACCATGTTGGAATAATTCTGAAGGAGCTGAGTGAGGTATGCCTGAGATATGATCACTGGGTCTTTGGGTGGAGCTTCAGCTGCCGTAGCTACCATACCTTCAATGACTGGTGACATCATCTCATTATGAGAACTGACCTCATCAACATTATCGCCAGTGTATTCGACTCACCGTCCTGTTCTCGTTCTTCTGAGGCATGATGAACGTGAATACCAAACCCGAGTCGCCAAATGTAGAATGTGAGTGTCCCCGAGGGTGTGATGTGTCGGGTATAATGCTTGGCGTGACACGTGTATATCAAAGAACCTCAAAAGAGTAAAGGTCGGGGTGGAAGTCAAGACTGATCAGGTAAAGAGAAAGAGGGCAAAGGCTGAATACTCACTAGCTCCAGAATATCGAATAATGATTCCTCCTCAAATGAGGTTTATGGCCTCTATTTATAATGAGTATGGGATGACATAGGGAATATTCCAAGATTCCCTGTGAGGTGTCATCATCCTATTGACCATCCAATGATCATAGGACACGTGTCCCATAAGTGGGGACCACAATCAGCTCTTTCTCTCTTCGGTAATCAGGTCACACGCGTCGCACGTGCATGATAACATACGTGTACAACGGGTGAGACTTTCTCTTGACCTCAGCCGCCAAACCAATAACCCTCGAGATTCCCAAGAACCGGCCCGTCCTTTTGGGGGTCCTGGGACCCTGGGCCGGCCGTTACACTTAGAGTGGATCCCCCGGTAGTGCCCTAAGCCGGGTCATCCTTGAAGGATGTAAGTGCTAGTGGTAAATTGTTGCCCTTTACCTGAGGCGTAAAGTTAATTCCTTGGAACCCTAATGTTCGGGGATCTGGGCTTCTGGCCAACTGGATCTCATAGGGTCAGGTAAGAAGTTCTCCTAACGGAGCGTTTGGACCCTTGGCCAACTTGCTCACGGAGACTATTAACAAAGCCGGGGTGCGGCCGTAGAGACTTGAGTATTACTACCCTTAGGCTAAAGCACTCAATCTCGGCCCCCCTTTAGGCTGTCACCCAGAGCCTAGTACGTTTTCGTACGGTAGGTCTTAGTTCGGGGTAGACTAGGTAATTACGTGACAAATACCTAGAGTGATGTGGCACAACCCCTACTACAGGTATCAAGTGGAACATTGAGAATGGTACCAAGGTGAGACTTTGGAAAGATTAGTGGTGCGGGAACGGTAGTCTGAATCACTGTTTTAATGTTAATATGGATTCGAACATTACTGTTGATTGCATTATCATAGATAAGGCCTGGTTTTTGTCTGATGATAGTAATGGTTTAACTGTGGAAATGAAAAATTGCATTGCTTCTGTCCATCTTCCTTTACATCTTACGAGGAATGATGCCCCGGTATGGGGCCCCGATCCGAATGGCAGGTTTAGCATCAAAAGTGCTTATGCTCTATTAACGGACAACAGTCCTAGCTACAATGATTCGTGGTAATGGTTATGGCGTTTAAAAATCCCGACTAAGATCATTACATTCTATTGGATTATTTTAAAAGATAGACTTATGTTTAATAGCCTGAGGGCTAGACGACATATGTGTGAGTCTTCCCTTTGCTCCAGATGCAACTGTGAGGTTGAAAATTCCATTCACATTGTTCGCGATTGTAGTAAAGCTAGCAACATATGCAGATTCTTTGTGGACACATCTATTTGGGACAATAACATGTCTACCACTGAATGATTGAAAATTAATCTGTGCAACAACGTCAAGGCTTACCTTTATGGTATTCCTTGGATTTTCTGGTTTTCTTCCATTTGTTTTCATATTTGGAAAGACAGGAATGCTGAAGTGATAAACTCCGAGACTAATAGTGATGCAGGGTTGTGTGCTCAAATTTCAAATTGGGCGAGGCAAGTTTTCCATGTTTTTTCTGCCTTTGATAGTTCTCTTAAAAATAAAAATAAATCCCCTAGATTTATTATGTGGTCTCCTCCTCCTGCAGGTCGATACAAGGTTAATACTGATGGTAGCATGAACAAGTCTGGAGTTTGTGGTTTTGGAGGAATAATTCGCGACTCGAATGCTGCTTGGCTAGGTGGATTTTTTGGAAAGCTGGAAGGACGCTTGAGTCTTGAAGCTGAATTCCACGCCATCTTTGTGGGCCTTGAAGTTTTGAAATCTAAGAATTTGAGAGATACGATCGTGGAAACCGATTCTCAAATTGCGTACAACTTGATCAGAAGTCGTGGAGACACTGAGCACCACTTGGCGGCCTTCATTGTTGATGTGAAAGTGTTGTGCCACGACCTCAAGACTACAGTCCAGCATTCCCTCCGCGAAGGCAATCATTGTGCGGACTACCTGACTAAACTCAGAGCGTCCCAAAATCTCCCCCTAGTGTACCTCGTGGAACCTACCCCGTACATCATCCATCTCCTCCATGCGGATGAGGCAGGTACTAGTTTTATTAAAATTTAGTTTTGTTTTTCCCTTCCTTCGCACCAAAAAATAATAATAATAATAATAAAATATATATTTTTTATTATATATATATATATATATGTATATATATATATATATATGTTCTTTTGCTTGAAGAAGATAAAATTGCTTATAAGTTGTAAACTACACTAAAAGCATATAAGTAATGTGTTTTATACTATCTTTACAAGGTATTCTTTATTGGTGTCTGATTATGAGTCCCTCTTCTTTATTCATTTTACGACCAATAAAAATATTATAGACAAATTTTTAAAGGGTGATCCAGTAATAGAGTTGGGACATCACAAAGTGTGAGATATCAAATTTGATCCATTCCCACGCCCCATTAGGACATCAAATATATAAATATATAAATATATATATATATATATATATTATAGACAATTTGCTTAACTTTTTGTATCATTTTCTTTTTGGAATAGATTGAGTATACAATTTGCTTTCCAACTTTACCCTTATAATTGAAATATGTGTGGATGGTAGTCTCTTCATCCCAAAATAAGTGTTTTTTATTGATTATACATGAGTTTTAAAATAGTACGATCCCATACACTTTTAAAAAGTACGATCCCATACACTTTTCTTATACTCCAATACTTTGAGTTATCCTCTACTGGTAGTGTCATTTATTGGCTTTACGAGATTTTTAATACAATGTGTGACTTATGCACATTTCATATTAATTCCCTCACTCAAGTTATCATCAAACTCATTCATAATTAAGAAGGGTAATATGGACGATTAGTTTAGAAAAACTCTCTAAACAAACAAACACACACACACACAAAAGAAAAAGGGAGAAAAAAAAATAAAAAAATGAGACATTCTTTTAATCTTATTTGGACGAAAGATAAATTTGGAAATAACATACAGTAAAAGATTATCTAATTTTCCAAGTGACAAGATTCTGGAACATCCAATGACGTCAAGTCTTCATAAAAGTTTATGAATATTGAAGCTTCTATTTTAGAATTTTGGTTGATAATCATGATTGCTTTTTCATGTTCAGGTGTTCGGATCGCTTCTTCTCCTATATATAGTCTTAGCTCTTGTAGTATGTGTATTTTTCCTGTCTCAAAATAAGTCGATTTATTTGAAAAAAAATAATAAAATTTGTCCATAACGAGAGAGTTCCTTTTCATGGAGAAAGTATATACTCCTATAAAGTAGTACTCCGTACATCATAATTTCATACTACCTCCCGCCCCCAATTGCAAACCCAATCTTGTTCATAGAGGCTTTTCATCCTGAACAAAACATCACTCAGCAGTATCGAATATATATAGTCGCTATGGGAAGCTGACATGCCTAAATTAACCTATGCTTTCAGTATAACTCCCAACTATTCTCTTTGACATATAATGACCCCACAAATGAATGCTTCATTAAGCTGTTGCTCATACATTCACAATTTTGTTTGCCCGAAGAATAGCTGCACGGGAAGAGTGTTTTGCCATGTGGTGGCGCAAGGTAGACACAATGCAAGAGAGCTCAAACTTTAGGCATGGCATGGTGTAAGTGACGTAAATTAACTGAGCAAAGCTAAGCCCAGTAATCCCAAGAAAATCCACCTATAACTTCCGAAAGCATATAATAGTCACTGTAGAATTTTCATTCTGTTCGATCATCACTTTTAGCTAAATTTCATTCATACAAATTGATTACATATGCTACAAATCAACTTCCTTGAAATCCCTGTTTTTACTACAATGTCAATTCTATCCCCTAGGTTTTTGACAGCATCAATTACTGAAATAAACGTGCACACACCTTAATTTGTTGGAAAGAATTTGAAATTCAGCCTTAAACCAAACAAAACTCACTTGGGCATTTTCACTCCATATGAAGGAAAACTTGCTCCTTTCAAAGTGTGAAATTATCCAATTCACCCAGCAATCGATTATTGTTGACAAAGTCGTAGTAGTTTTCTTCCCCATAAAGTCGTCTGAAAGTAATCAAATAAACTCCAGATCAGCATGCAACACATTTAGGGGTTTTTTGTGGGTTGGGTTGGGTTGGGGGGAAGAGGGAGATGATGGAGTCAACAACCCGGCGTGCAAGAACTGACAAAACAACAAGCAACGGAAGTATAGACGACATATAATCATATTATTCAGAGAGGGTAAAAGATTACAAACGGTAGAGGGGCTTAATAACATTAAATCCATTTTTTAGGCAGAGAAACTTCAATGGTGGAGTCTATCAAAATGCACAAGTAGAGTAGATCACACCAAGGACATGCTCAATTCCTAGAAGATATAGTATCCACAATAACAACAGAAAGTGTATTAGAGAAGGGTAAGAGAAAGAAAGGAAGAAATATCCTGAAAATACAGCTACTTTCTTAAAGATTCAAAGATATGAGCAGTTGAAGTGCATTACAAACTAAGAAGCTATAAAACATACTCCTTCCATCCCGAAATTAGTGTCCATTTTTAAAATTTTCTAGTCCCAAAATGAGTGTCCACTTTTGTATAAATTTACTAATTCATGTTTGCTTACTATCATGTCCTAGTGTTCATTTGCAATGCTATAGCATGGACACTAAGAGCAGTAATATATATGTGCTACTAAAAAGACAACTACCTTAAATTTATTAAATTTAGTAAAAAACTAAAAATGGACACTCATTTAGGCAGAGGGAGTATAACCCAGAATACAAAGTAGAAAAAGAACAGAACAAGGCTTACGCTATATCTGCCAAGCTTTCTGATCTGATCACCGCCTTCCCCTCAGGGAGTTCAAGAGAAGTATAGTGCATGATCATCTCCTTCAGAGTGTGCTTTGTGCTTCTAATATCGTTGTCGCATAAGATGCTCTAAGATCAGAAAACCAATATTTCATCAGACATCAGTAACACTAAAAGTACTAAGCTAGAATACGTCAAACTTCAGAGCAACCCCATCTTAGACCACACTACAGAGCTGAAAATAGTTTGATGTTTTGGTTTGATATGAGAGGGCAAATGGAAGTTTGTCAACCTAGTATTACAAGACACCAAGTACAATAAAGATGATATCTTGTCATGTTGTGCATATACCTTCCTAACATACTCTCTTTTCACAACTTCCATGGGCACTTCACCTTCAGGTGAGAAAATTGAAGCATTCCAAAGAGCGCCTCTAGCCGCCATTATGGACGAAGCACCTAGAGAAGTAAAGGATGCTCGTAACATTACCAATATTGTCAAAAAGCAGATTAGATAAGAAGGATACACCTTACTTTTGAGAATCATCCATAAGATTCTTACGCAAAAAGAATATCCAGCAACAAGTCAAAGAGCTCCATACAAGGATACACCTTACTTTTGAGAATCATCCATAAGATTCTTACGCAAAAAGAATATCCAGCAACAAGTCAAAGAGCTCCATACACAAATACGGGAAAAAATGTAAACCAACCGTAACTATCAGAGGACATAAATTATTTGCAAATGCACATCATACTATTATATTTAAGTTAGTTTTATATGCAAGACTGCATATCCACTAGCACCTCTGAAGACTGGAGAAGCGGCAAGTTGTGGGGAATATCTACCGTAATAATACTGAGCCATTACAGCTGTGATATTCTATTATATGTTAATAACGTTAGCTTTTCCTTTGTTTCGTTATTTCTTCTACAGCTTGTCCTCCTGCTTTGTATCTTTCCCTCTCATCTAATAAATTCTTCTTTTTATCAAAATAAAAAGAAAGGAAAGAAAAACAACAAATTTACTCCGTGATACTTTATATCTAGTCAAACTTGTGCTATTATGACACCTTTTCGGTGGGGGAGTGATTCTGCGCTGGTACAATTTCAAGACTGTCGGCCACGGAAGAAGGGATGGGGGTGGGGCAAGACCAATAATTTACGCTGGACATCAAATTCCCTTTCAGCAACTTTTTTAGACTTGCTTTTAAGTAAAAAGTCTGCTCCAAGTAAAAAAGAACTCGGTCACACTGCACAGAGAAATATTGGAACTTTTCTTGTCTGTTTATTTCTGTAGAAGATATACATGTTTTTGACAATAAACACATACCTGATTTTTTATCTTCCCACAGGAAAGCCTCCTTGAAAGAGGAACTAGATCCGATGTGACCACTTCACACTGTTGTACTTATACAAAACTTCACATATGAGAACAATCCCTCAAACGTCCTTAACATGCTCAAACACAAGATAAACTTCAGAACTATCTTTAAGACTAGTAATCGTGCTGAAATACATACACGGAAAGATGGAGATTGATGAGAGAAAATCTAGTCTACTACAAGAGGCAAAGGCAAATAAAGGGGACAGTAACTAAGGGATTGCATCAGAACAAAGAAGTGCACCAAAAACAATTAGGTATAATGCATTGTATACCTTTGGGATTATGAAGATACGTGAATACTGTCATAATTCCTCATAAAAGAAATCTTGAAAGCAGCAACATTTTGCAGCCTTGACGATGGAAATTCAAAAAAAGAAAAAGGAGGCAGAAGTCTATATCACTATGAGCCACTCAAACACTATGATAATTAACTACAGAAAGAAAGCTAGCACCAATTTATGTGGTAACTAGAGAGTATCAAGGGAGGATGGGGGAGGCAGGTTGTAGGACATATGTATCAATCAGTGGCAGGAACAGTTGTGAGGCGGTGCTAAGTTCCATACTTCACATCGAAATATTTACACACATTAGTACAAAAAACATGAGATGAAACAAATTACAATAATTGGTACGGATCGCATAATCACCTTCCTAATCTGATCAAAGAGCTTAATGCCAGAATTTTTCGCCATCATCCAATACATAAGAAGGATCAATTATAATAGATATAATAAGTACATAATAAATGAATGAATAGATTCGTAGATACTTTTTGAGATGCTGGATAACCAAGCAATAATACTGGAAGCTAAATGACTTTCAATCACAAGAAATATATAATGCTATAAAAAATCATTTGCAAGTGAGGGAAGGGTTTTTACCTACCTGTGGCGACTTGAATGCGTTGAAAATCTTCATACTTAAATACATCACCATTGGCAATAACTGGAATAGAAAGTGCATTAACAACATCTCTAATCCCACTCCAATTGGCAGGATCTCTTGGCCTGTCTGCAACTCTTCTGCAATTCATTTAACAGGAATGTTTAGCCAACCTTGTAAGTGCCAAACAGGTGATATCCTCACCTCAAAAAACAAGAATGATAAAATTTTAAAATGCAAACAAGTGCTTTTTTGAGATGACAAATTTAATTAGAAAGACTCGATCAAAAAAGCATAGAAGATAGTACCAAAACATTTCAGTCTTTCTTCATTTTGAGCTTCTGTAATTCCTCGTATTGATACTGGGAATGGTTTGAATTTAGAGTTACTTTGCACAATTTATGAAGCCATAAATTAAATGCAGCCGTCATTAGGAGTTTTTGACTTTTTCTATCACATATTCACATCAGTTTCTTCCAAGATAGAACAATGTGTGTTTTTATCTCCTTCAGTTGTTTGAATTCTCAGAGAAACTATATTAGAAATACAAACATCAAAAACCACCATCATTTTCCTTCAAATCAAAGCCTGGATAAACGAAGAACTCCTGTTGCAGAGAATATGAGATAGTGAAGGGATGGCAAATGAGATGGGACTTTGGAAGTTGTAAAAGTACTGTGCCACATCCAACTTATCCAAGAATAAGCCCAATTATCCTGAATGGTAAATAGATGGCACCTCACGCAGCCACACCTCAATTAGCGCTACAGCCAAGCATTAACTCCCTGCATCTGTGCTTGCCCATCCGCATCTGTGCTTGCCCATCCATTAGGGATGAAAGCTACTGAGATGCTCAAATGTGTCCTTGTCTGCTCAAAGGGCTCTGCTCACTATCTGCTGGTAGAGTGCAGGGTCCCTATCACTCACAATAGCTTGTGGAAGCCATCAACACCTAACCTCGTGCTTAATTAACCACTTGCCTGCCTCATCGGCCATGCAATCAGCTGAGAGCTAAGGATTCCATTCTTTCTCCGTACCTACTACATTACTGGAGTGGAGATGATTTCCACCACCAGACATACCTAACACTGTAGCTAGTGTATAGAAATGAATAGGAAGAAAAGGATGAAAACTCAAAGCCTGACCTTATTTAAGGCCCCCGACCAACCATTCTAACCACTATCAGACAAGCTACAAAACTAATCAGGAGGGGAGGTCACTTAAGTTACACTTGGAAAGGTGGCGAAAGGGATGCAGGGTACTGAAAATACTTGTAACCAATGTAAAAGTAGTACTATAAAAGTTAATAAACTGTAAGAACAGAAACAGTTGGTAATAGATACTTCCTGGTTTTAGTCTACTTGCAACCACCACCTGCTATTGTATTGCAGGTTTATAAACAACCTCTCTTAATTGTAAAATGTACTACAAGCTTTTCCCCTTTGTTCACATCTCCAAATCCAACCACTACCATCTACTGAATTGCAGGTTTCTAAACAAGTAAAGGGATAAAGAAATATGCATGTAGTTTTTTCTTTTTATTCATTCTCACAAATGTTTCCACCAAAAACAAAAAACAAGAAAAGGTTACCCAATAGATATCGCTTCACACGGGGGTGGAGCCCAGGCTCATGCTGAGATTTGGGCCCAAAAAGAATAAAAAAACATTTTAAATGTTGAATGACAATCTTTGAAGGGTCAAAGTGTAAAAGAAAATGAAATGCCCTTACCTCCTATCATTTTTGTTTGGTATGTTGGAGAGACTGTGAGAGATTATACAAAAACTGTGAGAACTGAGAGGAGGTGCTCAACTCAAGCCCGTCGGCGAAAAGGGAAGGTTTCGATGTGCAACGGCGATGGATCACATATTCACAAAAAGGTATGATCTTCAAACCCAAAAAATTTATCCTTTTTTATTTAGCTTGATTTTTGGATGATGAGTGGGTTATGTTGGCTTGATTAAGTGATACATGGTAGTCTTGATAGATTAATTCATTAATAATATTCTTATTTCGGTATCTCCAAATTTGGGTTTATACCCAACTTGTTGTGATATAATTTATTTGTATGTTGTTTAGACTTTAGAATTATGATTTACGCATAAGGATCTTGGGACTACGTTGGTTTGAATATCAAATTGGAGCGAATTCTAAATTGTATAGTGACTATGTTTGACTTTCAAATTGTATTGAGACTATGTTTAGGGATATAGTCGTGTAACGTGTTGCTATCTTTGGAAATCCATTGATCGAGTTAATTTATATGTTCTAGATTCAAGAATTAATTTTTTTTTTTTACCAGTTCAACGAGCAATTTTTCAAAAAATTGGCGATGAAGATTATCATCAAATGCTTTCAAGTTATGGGAGTTGAAAAATCATCTTGTAATCTAACATTTTTAATTTTTTTTTTTTTCATATTTGTATTTGAAATTTGGTGTATTGATATTTTATAAATCGCATATTGTTTTCATGGTTTTTATGTAAGTGAATTTCTACTTTAAGATATTGTACTTTTATTTATGTTATTTTCCTATTATATTTTTCATTTTGATAATTTTTGGTAGGCTCATGGTGGCCAAAACTAAAATCCTGCCTCTGCAACTTGCTTCACAATATACCTTTCACCCACATGTGTAACCATACTTCAACAATCATTGACTTTTCGGTCACTTCAACTCTTTGTGCATTAAACATTTGCACCATAAGCTCTTTCTCAGTTTGCATCTTCTGAATTTTATGCCAAACCAACTCACTAGTTACTTTACACTACAATACAGAATACCAAATATTGAATTAATTTTTCTTTATGATAGGTCAGTAAGTTGTTGAATCAAAGCAGATTATATACTCCCTCTGTCCCGAAATAATTGTCCCACTTCGACTTTCTTTGGTCAACTAGATTAAACTTTGACCAAAGATTTATAAAAATGAACTTTTCTTTACAACATTCTAAAAATTGTCATTGATAGTATTCTTAATATTGTATTAACGGTAGAAATTCCATAACCTAAGACGTAATAAATATATGTTAAATAGTGATTTGATATCGTCTTAGGTTGACTTTTCAATAATGAAATCCGACTACTTTTTTGGGACAAAGGGAGTAATAAGAAACTTTTCTAATCAGTGTTAATTATTTCTATAATTCAACCTGACGTTTCAATCAAAAACAATTTCTAGCTCGATCAAGCTGCTTATGTGATAATTTGATCATATAGAATGGGAGTATAAGAGCTTAAGTGCATGCTAAAGATTAGAAAGATATTAAAAGAAGGTGGTACTTTAGGTATTACCTTCCATGGACAGCTAGAGCAGAAACACCAGTTTTCTCAATTCGACGTGCCAATTCTACTGTATCCTCGGGTGATTTCAGTAGTCGTATCTTACATGTTACTGGTATCGACAAGTTCCTCTTTAATGTTGTCAAAATCTGGATCGAAAATGACAGAATTTGAACACTCAGTTGTGACTCAAACAATCTAGTGAAGAGAACTTAACGTCATACGTAACATTTACAACATACATCATGAATGAGCTCTGGCTTAGTCAAAAGTGCAGCACCCATCCCTCCACTAATAGAGAATGACTTGGGGCAACCCATATTGACATCTATAGCTGCAACGTCTTTACACCTGAATGAGGAGATGTCTTGTCAAAAATTTTATTAGAGAGCAACAAAACATCAGGTCAGGGCTGGCATGTTGGGGACATTATTTATAATTGCAAATTAAGAGACGGTAAAACTCGCCCAATAGCGGATAAAATTAGAGAAAATCACTTAAGATGGTTTGAACATATACAACGTAGGCCACTAAGTGCACCTGTTAGGAAGTACAAGTGTATCAACATCAACCAGACTAGAAGTAGGGAAAGGGGAAGACCAAAACTAACATGGACAATGGTAATAAAGAAAGATATGAATGAATGTTGTGTGTGATGACCTTGCTTTGGACCGTATTGAATGGCGGAGAAGGATTCATGTAGCCTACTCCAAGTGACTAGAACCAAGCCTTAGTTGAGTTGACTTGACTTGACTTGAGATCCAAACCTATGAGTCTAGAGGTCAGAGCCTGAGTTAAAGCTAGAGCACCCAAGTTAAAATGAGTAAGCAGAAACTGTTGCCAAAGCGTCTAAAAATGTTACATTACAAATTTTTGGCATAACAATATTGAGTTCTATCACTTCTATGTATATTTATTGAAGTTGTTGCCTGGACCATGTCCTACAGTATCAGATCAAAAGATGACACAATGCTAAGAACGAAGACAGGTTCAATTCTGGCATAGTGCTGAGGTGCAATTTTCAATGGAGGCTAGTTTCTAGTCGTTGTTGTTGAGAAAGTATTAATAGGCATTCCAGGTACTACAATAATGATCTTCGCCAGAAAACAACATGTGGCTTGTTCAACTTTGACAAGTGGAAGATGCAAGTCTGACCAAAGTAATTTGCAAGCTGCACCCTTGCAGGGTGAATTTTAGACTTGCAAACCCGACCAATACAGCACATTTCAGATTAAATTCTACCCCATCGCATTAAGGCTGTAAATTAACCGGGATAAATTGTACCATGTGCAAGCATGGCTAGCTTATACTAATCTTTCACCTTCAAGCACAGATAAGAACAAGCCAATTTATGCCAAGCAAACTAGAGAGGTCAGTAAGTTTAACTTTTTAATAAAATTTAAATGGCATTTGGAAAATTTACCTTATTAACAGATTAAACGAGAAGTAAATTACATGGTACAGCCATATTATACTGTATCACATTAAATTGATAAATTTTACACAGATATGCTTAACATTTGGCATAAATGATAATTTCTTCCTAAAGTATTTATTGTTAACAAACTTATAGCAATTGCTCAAGCTCAGCTCATTCTGCTATAAGCCTAAGAGACAAAATAATTAAATTCCAGCTCAGCTTGTTTATATAATGAATCAAGCCCAATGTATTAGTGATATGGATCAGCCTGTTTGCAGCTATAACCAAAATTGAAGCAGTCCAATCGGGAGAAACTCCTTGCCGAGACGTTAGGTTTGAAATCCAGCTATAGTGTTTGTGCAAAAATAATTTACATCTGCTTCATCCAAAGGAAATAATATATCTATGGCTCCAGACAATCATTATACATGCACAAGTTAGCCCACCTTGAATTCGTGGAGCTAAACCGCTGAGAGGATAACACCAGGTGATCCAGCCTCACACTGCAAGTTTTAATTTGATCAAACAGCAAATTCCACAGATGCCAAGATGCACTGTTTCAGACCAAATATACCCCACACACAATCACCAAAATAACCTTTTTGCTGAAACATATTTCTTTTGGATGGAATATACCTTAGAGCATCAAGACATTCTCTGTAAACAGAAATTTGGCTCAATACTGCTAGCCCAATGTACTTCTTCAGTGAGGTTTAGTTACTAGAGGCCAGCTATGGAAAATTGAATTGTTTGACCAAAGTCTCACCCACTAATTTAGTGCTAGAGAATATTCAATCAATCAACAGGAGAACTATCTGTGTTTATAGTACACGTCCCCCTATTGATTGACTTGCAAGAATTATAATTACGATCTACCAGAACCATTGATAAAGGTAAAAAGTGAAAGATCAAACCCAATCAACAAATCTTAATTGGCAAAACCATACAAAAGAGAGCAATGCAACGGCAATAATTCTCAAGGATACAAGTCACAACTAAACAACAAAGTGAACAACCAACAGATTCTTTGCGGCACAGGTAAGATGTTCAAATATCACGTGGGAGCAAGCATTAAGGACCATTCTAATTAAAAATAATGCAACGGATAAAGAAACTTACACTAACTGAGCAGCAGTCAGAGCTCGAGCAGCATCAGATGTGCCCATTTGAAATACTACTCGACCTCTTTCTTCATCACAGGTTCTAAAAACAATGCTGTCCGTACCCTTCTCCACAAAATCAATAGAACCAATGACATCTAGCACAGAGTGAATGAATTGTCAGCCACTTTCTCTACTTACATATGTAGCATCAATATAAAGTATGCGAGCAACCATCAATCGCAAATTGCAGCAATCCATGCCCAACTTCCTCTTTTTTAAGATAGTGAAAATTGCACTTAAAAACACATTCAATTAGGTTTGATACTTAACAGCATAGCAAGATTATGCACCTCGACTCTGCAACCGGTGAATAATTTGGGAACAAGGAACGTTATTCATGTATTCAACTTCAGATTTTCGAGGCAATGAAATGAAAGAGAACTAACTACCATACAGAAATTAAAGTTAAACATGCTTATACAAATCAAAAAGTGTGGAACTTAAGCTAGTGAGATTACCGTTTACACGACGCTCGCATTTAATCAACTTATGATCAATAATCTCCTCCCCATAAGTAATGTCTGCACCGTATTGAGCAGCCAGCAATCTGAATGGCAGCGTGCCCTAAGAAAAAAAAAAACACAAGAGAATAATTCAATTGTAAGAGAGAGCTTACAAATATTTTTTAACCATACCCCCCCGATAGTTTAAACTACAAACCCCATAATATAACTATTGGAGTATCTAATCTGGGAGCATTAAGAACTAAAAAAGGGAATAGCAAAGAATAAATAAATAAGCCTTGAAGTTGAAGAGCAACTAAGACAGGAGAAAGATAGAGAGACTCACAACTCGAACCATGGGCGCAAGGACGAGCTTGTTCCTGTACTCCATCCTCTTTCCAAAATCGCCCTTCTGACATCAAACAGGGTTGTCTCGGAATCAGCAACTTCCATTGAAAGCGGAACCTCGCTTCGCTACATATTTGGAACTTGGAACACGGCCACACGGGCCAATTAGCCAGCCAAAACGGCCTTTGAATGTGCGATTCTTTCCAGAAATCAGATATACACTGGGTAAAATGCAACGCCACACCCTATGGTTAGCCCAAATTTCAGTACCCCCACCAAAAACGTTTGGCCTTCCTCAAGCGCCACCCCTTCTGTTAGATTCCTTCAAATTTTTCGTTCATTATTCATTAACCACTTTGGCTTAACGAATAGACCATTTGACCTCCACTCTTTTTCATGCACAAAAAAGCATTTCAATACCCTGTGACGCCCCGACCTGGATCCCAACACGAAATCCCAAGGTCGGGATGCCATAACAACTTAACAAGATATAACCAAACACATAAACACCTGATTAACACAAGTATAAACAATCTTCGGCGATAACATAGCCGGAAACCAACTAGTAACAACCACGAGTTTACAACTCGAGAAAGAAAACTACTATAATAACATCGGCCACAATATGCCGGAACCACAACATAAACCACGAGCTATAACATGCTCGGGAAACAATTGAAACAATACCAACTGTACAAGAGCACGACATACATGTCGGCTACCAAAAGAATAATACACAACCAAGTATGATTCTACCCCAAAGTAAAGTCTACATAACTTTACAAACTAATGTATCTCACCAAAAGAAAATACTAACATAACTGTACAAACCAAGTACGACTACGAAGACAACCTGCTATCTAGCCCCGTTCTCACCAACCTCACCGGGAGTTGCCTGGCTGGTTCGGATCTAAGGAAAATAATTAAACACAACGAGGTAAGTCATAAAGACACAGTAAGTTACTAAATGCAACTACATGTCATGGCATAATGCTCATCTGTAATCGAAATCAAGTGATAGCATTTCCATACATTACAACTCAAACATGAAATATCATCAACGATATACAACTCATGTTAAACACATAGCACTTTGATGTTCACATAAGTACTTGTAAGTAAATCACATAACAAAGGATATTGTTTCTTTTTACTCTTCTTTTGCGTTGCTCCTGCAATACACAAATAAACAACGTGTATCGATACCCGTCTATGATATATCGATATCCCCGAACCTGCCGGGATCCCCAAAAATCTATCGAATCTTAGCAACCAAAGTCATGCGTATTGCTATAACAGAGGGGCTACCTCCCACCTGTGGCCAACAGGTGAGGTGTGTGTGCATACCGGTACGGCGACCTATAGCGATTCCAAACCTTGATTTGTTAAGGCTATGTGTCGTCCCACCATGACTCGTTAACACAAATGCCAGCCGGACTCAATGCAATGCACAAAATGGTATCTACTCATCTTATGCAATTTAACCCCCAAGTTCAAAAGTAGTGAACTTGGTAATTGTCAAGTAATCTATTTTACTCAATAACATGCTATCATCAAGCACATACTTTCCAAGTTTATACAATCACATAGAGCTATCTACAAGTCTCTATTCCACAACATCAACTATTCAATTCAACCAACTTGTTTGAGGGTTCATAATTCTACTCAAACCAACTCCGATTTTGTAGGGATTTAACAACATATTTGGTGTGTATTGTTCATTCAAAACTCTACCTCAAGAGTTCACTAACATAATTGTTCACTTTGGGTATAGTTGCTATATACAACTTTCTCCCAATTAAAGTCTTTGTTCTTCTCTTAGTACAATTCTAAGTTCAACAATGAGTAATTAACTCAACCAAATATTTCATACCAAGTTCATCGTCACAATTAAGATTTCACTCATCCATGTAACATTTAGACAAGTATATCACATCTTTAACAAAGCTAGCAAGTCTATAATGTCACTAGCATAGTTTGAAACTTTAAACTAGCATGCAAAGGGGGATTAGTAACTTACCTCAATTACACAAATCAAACCACTAAAACAAGAATCAAAACCTTCAAAGTTGTTCTCCTAGTCCCAAGCAACACAAATCTGGCCTTGGATTAAAGTTTGGATGGTTGAATATTGAAGAGATGCAAAACACACATCAAAACACCTTGACAGCACACACAGTTCTTCTCTTAAGGTTTAATGGAGTCTTTCAAAGGAAATGGGAGTATTTGGGGTTACTCTCTCAGGGTGTTAAGGGTTAGAAGAGGTTGTGGAAGGCTGAATTACTCCTCCAAGGACGTGTCTCAACTTAAACAAAAGTCTTGCATGCATTATATAATATGGAGAGAGAAAGAGGGAGAGGGAGAGATAAAAAGAGATAGAGAAATAGAGTGTGTGTGTGTGTGTGTGTTTATATAACTGATAATGGCAGCTTTGTGGTGGTTGGTGTTGAGGGAGGTGATGGGGCGGTGTTGATGCTCTTTTATTTTGTTACCTACTAGTGTAGAACACAGGGCAGCCTACACGAGTCTGACCAAGGCCGTGATAATGAAAGTCACTCCAGCATTTGTAGAATGCAGTATTCGTCCAAAATCCGCCATCACCGCTGCCGACGAAGATGTCATCGAGGAGTTTGTCGAGACTACTTGAACAACATTGACGCCGGAGTTGAGTAGGAAGAGAAGAGGTGGAGGAGAGATAGAAAGGGGACAGAAGAGAGGACCATTGTGATTTGTTTCGCCGTCGAGCTACACGGTAAGTGGGTTTTCCACCATAACAAAATGAAAGTTCTCTCAACTGCTTTTAGTTTTCTCTCTCATCACTACTCAGGTCATTCTTCTTTGTTTCAACACATCGCTACAGTAGAAATGACACTTTTGCCCCGCACGTGCAAGAACACGTGTTATTTAACGATGCCAAAGTAACGTCCGTCGTGGGGAGGGTGAAAAGTAGGACAAAATGTAACGTCAGATACCACTTAGGCACAAAACTTAGGTTAGGGTACACTATGAGATTTGGTTTATACTTTATGGTGATAAAATTATTTTGGCCTTTTTTTAATTTTGATTCTCGAGAAAATTGTGGACCGGTACACTTTGGTGGATTTTCAACCTCTTTAGGTTTTTTTTTTTTTTTAAATTGGCAAAAGACATTTTTTGTGCATCGCGATGCATCAATTTAGAATTATGATGCACAAAAGTGTCTTTTGCCAGTTTAAAAAAATATATATAGTACTAAATCGAATTGAAAATTTACCAAAGTATAACGACCAGAATTTTTCTCTCATTACGAGGAACCCATTTTCCTAACAACACGAAACCCTCGTCTCAGTCAAACTTGTTCCTTGGATTTGTTGCAATGATATGGTAATCTGTTGGTTTTTGTCTATATATCTCTCTGCCATGGAAATTTGGGAGGATTTGAACCATAGGTTTCCAAAAGCAATGCGCCACAAGTTTTCGTATCAAGATAGAATCGTCTCTTTCATACATGGAAACCTATCAACCTAATTATGTTCCCAACAAGTGTATTTGTCATTGCGATTGTGGAGCTATATAAAACCAAACCAAGAAGAAATTGGAATTATTTTAGACAAAAATTTAGAAAACACTGTCTTACAAATAGTTTCGGTATTACGGATCTCTCTGACCCAACTCACCGTGTATTGATGAACTGAACGTATAACACCCACACAATTTACACCATTTGCTTTAATCCAATTTCTAAACCTCTTATATTGACATCGTCATTTCATGTGCATATATCATTCAAATATGCTTGCATTTGAGTTAGTTGTACACTTCTCATGTATATTGATATGTACTTGAAGTTTCGTAGTTGTTCGTATCTAATTGGTGAGCATTCATAGCTTCATTATATATGGTTTGGATTGTGTTGTGGTTGTTTCTTAAACTTGATTTGAGGTTGGTTTCACCTTAGGGTGACTTGGGAGGTGTTTTGGAATCACTTTGATGTGTTTGGAAGCCCTTTTGTCCTGAACCAGCCCCTATGCAGCCGCATTATGTGAGCTTCCCAAAACCCCAACTTTCTGGAGTCTATGCGGCCGATTTAGGCGTTCGCATAAGAGCTATGCGACCGCATTGTGCTAGCTCGCTTAGAATCACAAACTTCCTGGAAACCATGCGGCCGCTTTAGGAGCTCGCATAGGAGCTATGCGTCCGCATAAGGTCGTACTCATTTATTTTGTTTGACGAACTTTTAAGTTGTTTGACCAATTGACTTGATCTCAAGGGCTGAGATTAAACCACGTCCTAGTCTTGGAAAGTCAGACCATTTGAGTCTCCTTAAGACCTTTGGAGAGTCAAAACTCTCTTCATAACATCATCTTCATCCTTGAAACCTTAAGAGAAAGAGAGAAGAGTTTTGAGAGAGAAAATCTTGAATCTTGATCTTTTGGAGGCCATTTGATAATCCAACACCATCTTTGTGAAACTCTTGGCTAGGGGAAGACATCCCTTGGCTTGCATGTTAGTTTCTTTGGCTTAAATTGTCAAATAGGTAAGCTACTACCCTTCTTCTTCTCTATTTATGTTTTGTATGACATTCTAGCCTTATAAAATGGTGTTTATATGTTAAAATCCACTTGTTTGGGTATGTTGTGATGTATGAGCCATGCAATTTCGTGGATGACTTATTTATATGTTGAGAGACTTGTTTTGTCTTAGTTGGTACACATAGAAATGGTATTACTTGTTAATATTGGAGTATAATCGGTTGTTCTTCGATTTGAACTCATTAGAAACAAATAATGACTCTAACGGAGTTGTATAGGTTTTCATAATTGATGAGACCACATGTGTGACTTGGGTAATTCGTTGTGAATTGAGAGTTTTATTGGGAAAAATTGTTACCCAAATTGTGTTAGATGTTGTTGTTTAATTCTCGTAAATGTTATAAGATGGTTAATTTTGTATGTAGGATTTTTATAACCTACTTGAAACATTTGTGTTGTTATTGAATGTTGTTGTTGTGGTATACTCTACTTTGGAGTATGACCGTTTATTTTAATTGTCGAGTAAATATTCTACTTGAGCATTTAGTTAAGTTCATGGCATGTTTTAGAGAGGGTGTATGGCTCGACTATTACAAGAGCGGGGGCTACGTAATAGTCGAAGGCCAATACATCGGGTTCTCGCCCTACCGTTGGCGCGGTAGGGAATAGCGCCAAGTGTTTGTAGGCAAAAACCGCAACATTGGTAAGCTATTGGACTGGGGTGACCTTTCTGGGTTGTAGGGACCGGTGGCACCGATTTATTGTGAATTTCAAATAAAATAGTTCACAGATTCTTTGTTATGAGATCTTGGTTTTGTTATGGTTCGAGCACGTCAACAACGACTTCGAATTCTTGAATTGGTTTATTGATCAAGCACGTCAACAACGGCTTCAATATTTTGTATTATATTGGTTGGTTGGTTGAAAGTATTGGTTTTGTCGGAGGTGTACCTCGACGCTGTATCCTTTGAAAAGTGTTTACTTATTGCTCCTATGTGCTTCCTATATAAGTGAATGTTGGTCACGGTTTCCAACCGGTATGGGACATTGGCGATTGTCGAGCCTCTCGTGTAGTATGGGGTTGTTTAGTTACTTGTTATACTTGTCTTGTCATCTATGATGCAATACCGTGAATACTTGTTATCCTTATTGTCTTGCTCATATCATGTCATATTGTTGCATTAGTAGCTTATTGAGTTTCGACTTACCCCATTTCGTGTTTATTTGTTTTCCTTAGATCAAGGTCGGCGAGAAATTCGTAGTTTGTTAGTGTTCGATTCAGGTTGGTCATCCGTCCTTTTGGGTAGTTGCACCTTGTGCCTTGTATTTACTTTTGGTGAGGGCGAGGGTGTACATGTTATATAAACAATGTATTGTTGGGTAGTCGTCCCGTTTATTTCTTGTTATATTCTGTTGTTATGCCGGCATGGTTGCCGTGCTTTTGTAATTATTAACTTGTATTTTCCGCGCACTCTGAAATAATTTATATATTTACCGAGCTCGTTAGCTCGTGGTATTTGTGGCTAGCTAATGTGTTATTTTTCCGGCTTGATGTTTCGCTGTAGAGCTTTTGTTTGGTTTTAAAGATTTTGTTGTTTAAAAGAAAACTTGCACGTGCATTACAGAATTTTCACATGACTTTGCATTCTTTTTAAAAGTAATTTTTGAAATTTGTTTTCATGTTCTCGTCATCATGCACCGAACGAGATTCCACATCAAATTTCGGGTCAAGTCGCAACAGAAAGGGTTACCGTGTATTGATAAACTGAAGTATAAGATTTATAAGATCTTCTGCCATGAAACCTACTCATTATTTTATCGAGAAGAGGGGGAGGGGGTAGATTGCTATGCTTAAGGATTGTAACTGTACAATCAAGAGTTACTCAAGAATCTAACTTCTTGACAAATAAAATAAAAAAACTAACATTTTTTTATTTTTTAAAATCGAAGTTCATTCCTAGATTCGCCCTGCTTATCCAATGATTCTCACACTTGCTCGAATTGTAGACCTCTTTTTCAAGCGGTTTGATAAGATCAAACTAGTCTGTTTGGTGCATCGTTTATAAAATGTAGTGTTTTAAAAACGCAGCGTTTTAAAAAACGCAGGTCTTTCCTTGTAAATACGTTTCTGATATCACTTCAATACGCAGCTTTTTTTTCTTAGCAGCACTTTAAAATTTGTGTTTTGGGAAAAATGAAATTTCGTTTTAAACGCATGCGTTTAAAAATCTTCTTTTTTGATATTGAAACATAAATTTTGTAAATAAACTTTATTTTATTCAATGTATTTTGATCAAAACGAGAAAACTATAATTAATTATGTGTAGTAGTAACTTTATTTGCAGTGAAATGAGACTGGGCGGCACACGCATTGAACTGTGAACGAATCCCCACAAGTCACAACGCGCAAAGACAAAACTCTGGAATCTGGCCACAATTTTGGGGTCAAAATTCAAGATAAAAATATACTCCTACTATTTTAGATGGGAGGGCCATGCAGCAGGAAATAGGAATATGAATGCTGAATCAATGCTATCCACAACGGACATTAACCCCCAAACTGCCAAAATATATAGTTGAATTTTGACTAGCAAATTGGTCACCTTATTTTAAATTTTTATTTATTAAGTCACACTACTATAGTTTTAGTCAATTTTATTATTATATTTCAATTTTGCAGTCACGTTAGTCATTTTATCTACATTTATTAAAAAATTTGAATATAAAATGTTAGAAAAATAACTAAATACTCAAAATTATCCTTATATAAATAATAAAGTTAATATTACACTTTGTTTTATGTATTTATTTGAATATGTATAAAATGACTAATTAACTTATAAATATATATATGAATGAAAGATTTATGTAAGCTTTTGAATCAAAAGACAAGCCAAACAAATAAATAAAACATGTTGGGGTTGTTTGGTAGTTAGGCAGGATAAGCATAATTATTAATTCTGATGTTATTAGCACACTCGCTATTAATCCCTAGTTATATATAAGAGGTAAATTTAAAATTAAAAATATTTTTCTTTAGTGAGGGCGCTAATAATACCACATTGTCCTTGGTATTATTAGTGAGGGAAAAGGACCTTATCAGGATAACTCGTCTAATAGTTAGGCCTTATTGCACGGACCATTCCTAGCATTTTATAGGCACGTAGCAAAGTTAAAAAAATGGCCCTTATTTAATTATCAAATTTAATATTCATACAAAAGTGACTTAAGTCATAGTACTACCTCCGTTCCGGATAAATGTTCCTAGTTGATAAAACATAGGAATTAAGAAACATAATTAATGATGTGCTGTAAAATGTGTTTTAACGATAATATCATTAACATTAATTGAGTTCAATTATTTTAAATAATTAGTTTTCTTTGGGATGTATTATATTAAATGAAATTTTAAGGGTATATTAAGAAGAATGGTAGAGAATAGGTAGATCAAATGTCTTTAAGAACATTAGTTATGACATACTTAAATAGAAAATATGAACATTTATCCGAGACGGAGGGAGTAACATATTTAAGAAAACTCTTATATAATTACCAAAGTCAATATCACTTTTAATTTTCAAACGCAAATATATATATATATATATATATATATATATATATATATAAACAAGAACAACACCAACACACACGCGCACACAGTAACAACTCACACACACATACTCACCTTTACAACTTTAATATGACGAAGTTCTCTGATTATCTAAAGTCTAAACTCTAAAGTATCATCATTCACCATTAAAATTTAAAGTCACTTTCAGACCTAAAATTAAAAATTGCAAGAAATCAAATTCAAAACGGCAAAATCCACAATGAAAATCAAAACTTTCCCAAAAAATAAATAAAATAAAAACTCTTACAAATAGTAAAATTTTACAAATAATTGCGAAAGATTCAAACTTAGAACCAATGAACCATAGATCTACAATGGTTTGCCAATATTTTTTCTTCGATTTTGGTGAGTTATTGAGTTGACTTCGCCAAAATTTTTTACAAGATCTACAGTTGATCTTCAAGTTTTTACGATTAAGCGAGATTGAAATCAGGTAGAATGTTTTATTTAATGAAGTCTACGAAGGATTTTTGAGGTAAAGATAGATCGAGATTCGAGACTCAAATTTTTAATTGGAACTTGGAAGCCAAATAGAATGAAGATAACCGTTCCTAGTGTCAATAAAGTGGCGCGCCTTCCAGGACTCCTTCCAACGTTTGGTCTTTTTTTTCTTTCTGAAATTCTGCATTAAAAAAAAAAAAACTACACAAAATACTCTTTGGCCTTTGGGTTTGCAGTTTGCTGATTTGAGCCACAGTTTGGGTAGACAGAGTAGTAATGTAGTATTTTTGTTCACTTATATACTCCATCCATTCCACCCAAATAGTCCATATTTGAAAAGTCTAATAATTAATGTATATATAACTAAATCAAATTCAAAACGGCAAAACCCACACAATAAAAATCAAAATTTTCCCAAAAAATAAATAAAATAAAAACTCTTACAAATAGTAAAATTTTACAAATAATTGCGAAACATTCAAACTTAGAACCAATGAACCATAGATCTACAATGGTTTGCCAATATTTTTTTCTTCGATCTTGGTGAGTTATTGAGTTGACTTCGCCAAGATTTTTGGCAAGATCTACCGTTAATCTTCAAGTTTTTACGAGTAAATGAGATTGAAATCAGTTAGAATGTTTGATTTAATGAAGTGTACGAAGGATTTTTGAGGTAAAGATGGATCGAGATTCGGGACTCAAATTTTTAGTTGGAACTTGGAAGCCAAATAGAATGAAGATGACCGTTCCTAATATCAACAAAGTGGCGCGCCTTCTAGGACTCGTTCCAACGTTTCGTCTTTTTTCTTTCGAAATTCGCATTAAAAAAAAAAACTACACAAAATACTCTTTGGCCTTTGGGTTTGCAGTTTGCTGATTTGGGCCACAGTTTGGGTAGACAAAGTAGTAATGTAGTATTTTTGTTCACCTATATACTCCACCCGTTCCACCCAAAGAGTACATATTTGAAAAGTCTAATATTAATGTATATATAATTAGTAATGAAGTTATTTATAATTACAAAAATGGTTAAGTATAGACAAGATGTTTGTTACATATGTGAATGTTAAAGTTGAAAATTTTATGGAGATTATAGACACATTTTTTAAAGTGAACACTTTATTTGAAATATTTTAAAATAATATAATGAATTATTGACCGAACGGGGAGTATATAATAATAATAATACTATAATAGTCCAAAAAATTTGGGCCATCTCTTAGCTTAGGCCCGGGCGGTGCCCAACCCGCCCTTGCCTTAGGCCGCGCTATTACGTATCAAATATTCGATAATTCGGTTTATTAATTTATTTGACCTTAAATCCTAGCTATCAAACAGTTTCATAGAGATTAAGAGCCCGTTTGTTTGCGCGTTTTGGCCAAAACGCAGGGTTAAAACGACTTATTCCTTAACTTAGCGTTTCAATGCTACGGTAGAAAACGCTGCGTTTTCAAAATGCAGCTGCGTTTTAAAACACTGGAATTCCTAGCTTTTTCCCAAAACGCAGATTTTAAAACGCAGTAGGGAATAAAAAGCAGCGTTTTGACATAATATCTCAAACGCATTTATAAAAAAAAAAACCGCGTTTTAAATAATCTGCGTTTTAGAACGCTGCGTTTTTAAACACGGCGTTTTCAAAGCTACGCCAAACGGGCTCTAAGAGCCCGGTGGCGTTTGGCCAAAACGCAGTGATAAAATGCAGCGTATTTGCAAAAAATGTGTTTCAATACAGCAGCAGAAAACGCAACTGCGTTTTAAAACGCTGGAATTCTCAGCTTTTTTCCAAAACGCAGGTTTTAAAACGCTCCCAGGAAAAAAAAGCTTCGTATTGAAGTGATATCCCAAACGTATTTATAAGGAAAGACCTCCGTTTTTAAAACGCTGCGTTTTTAAAACACTGCATTTTGTAAACGCTGTACCAAACGGGTTCTAAAATTTTAAATAGCAGTATCTCTTAATTATCTATAATTATATGTTCTTAACCCAAGAGAGAGACTTTTCTTAAAAACATTTCCTTAAACGTTGTTATGATTTTGCGTTTTTCTTTTTTTAATTTTTTACTTTTGCATTCTTTTATTTTCATTGTTTTGACCTTTTTTTTTTTTTTCTCTCTCTTTAACTTTTGTCGGAGACAAATTTATGAAAAGTAGCAACAAACAGTAACATTTAGAAGAAACGAATATTGAAAGGAAGAAAAAGTAAAAAGTATAACAATGACGACGTGACTTTTATTTTTAAAAAAATCTATTTTTCTTTTTGATTTATTCTTTTACCCGATTTCAAAAAATAATTGACTTAATTATTAATATTTATATAATATATAGTTTTTTAATATCTATATATATGTGGTCCATAACTAAAGTAAGAAGAAAAAATAAGGGTAAATTAATTGGTGAAAGTGTTATTCTAAAAATAAAACTTCCAAATAAAATAATTATTTTGATACAGACAAAAAAAAAAAAACAATACAATAATTTAGGGACAAATGGGGTACTAAGTGACTTCTTAAACTTTTATAATGTGTAGTGTACTCCGTACGATGGATCCATCTCTCCGAGATCGAATTTGTTCACCAACCTACCGATCCTCTCATTCGTCCATAATTAATCACAAGTTTTAGTATTATTTTAATATTTAAATATTTCCTTTTATTTAGAATCTTAAAAATTTCTTATAACCTAAAATATCTTTTCCAATAAAGATTAAATTAGGATCAATTAGCTAATTTAAATATATAATCTTTAAATAACCTTGGACAGAAATTACCAATTCCGATTCCGGCAACGCTTCAATGCTTTCTTTTATTTTTCCAATTCTCCCAAATGAATATAATCTTTAAAATATATATAATCTTTAAAATAAATAAATTATTTTATTCACCCAAATGGTTTCAAACATAGTTGATTAAAAAAATTCAGTTAAAAAATTAATGAACTATTTTATTCACCCAAATGGTTTCAACCATATTTGATAAAAAAAAATATGTTTGAAAATAAATAAACTATTTCATTCACCCAAATGATTTCAAACATATTTGATAAAACAAAAAGCCCATTCGAAGTGAATTTTATTTGCCCCAATTTAAATACTGAAACCTGAATTCCAATTTTTAGGACCTTTGATTAATTCTCTATTGTGATTGAATTCTAATTTTTAGGATCCTAAATTGTTGTTCTCGTATCTCAATCTGTATTTTAGGTAGTTAAAAATTATTAAAATTTTAAATAATAAATATTAAATATTAAAATAATACTAAAATTAGTTTGGCCAACGAGAAAAATGGTATTGTTCATCCAACACTTTGGGTTGTGAACAAATTCTAACTCATCTCTCCTCCCTCAAGCTTGGAAGTTTGGGCCCCACAACCTAAATGAGGTCTACCTTTCCTATTTATTGCTTCAAGAATTATTAGAGCATCCACAACAATAACTCCCTATACCATTCTCTAAACATCTCGTTTTCCGTTCAAGTTTTACTTTTTTAACATTCTAAAAATAAATTCACTTCAACAATAACTCTCTATATAACCCTCTAAAAATTAAATTTCTTTTATCTCAACTAACAAACCTAACTATCATTCTATTTTTCCTTTTTTTTTTCTATTTTTCCACCACGCTTAAAATAAAATATTTTATATTTTAAATATATATTCTATAAAAAATATTTCATCGGTCTCTAAATTATTGTCTTATTTGATTCGGCACACGAATTAAAAAAAATTGACTTGATTAATAATATTGATATAGTGTGTAATTTTCTTTAATGCTCATGTGTATGTGGCATATAATTAAAGTAAAGAGAAAAAGTAAAGGTAAAATAGTAAAAATAATGTCCTAAAAAAGAAAATTTCAAACAAAACAATTATTTTAGGACACTGCAGAGAGAGAGAAAAATGGATTGGTGAGCACTATTCCTTCTAAATCACTCTCCAAACTAAGAGAGTGATTTAGCTCATTTTAGAGATAGGGAGTTGATCAAAGCTGCCACCGTAGAAGTAATTGAGTTAAAAATCCCTATAAATTATTTTGGAGAGTTGGTTCCGGAGACCATTGTGGAGGCTCTTAGTAGTATAACAGAAACCCACCTCCCCCGCAACCAAACAAAATTTTTCCCATACGGCCATTGCCCCATCTCAATCCCAACCCAAAATCGACCCATCAATGTCATCCCACGTAACCATTCTGATTTTGCGTTACAGCTTCCTAAGATAAAGCCTTCAAGTTCAAGCACAGCCGGTGTAGTATTTATCTCAAGTACTCCTTCCCTCCTTTCAAAATAAACTACTTTTTATGTTGAAATGTCCAAGCTAATATTACTAAAAAATTTTGATCTACTTATTTTCTATTATTATTTTTAATATACTCTTAAAATTTCATTTATTATAACACATTCTAAAGAAGTTTAATTATTTAAAATAGTTGAATTCAATAAATGTTACTCCTTCCGTTCCAGACAAAGAGTCCACTTTTGATTTTTTTCGGTCAACTTAGTTAAAGTTTGACTTATAAATTTAGTGATTTTTACAGAGTTATGAAAGTTGTAATCGATAGTATTTTTAAGATAGTTTTTAATTAGTGAAATTTTATTTCCTAAAACATAAGTAAAATATGTAAAATTTTGATTTAATTTAGTCACATGTTGACTTCTAAAAAAGAAAAGTGGACTCTTTGCCTGGAACAAAAGGAGTAATGAGTATTATCGTCAAAACACATTTTATAACATATCATTAATTATATTTTTTAATTCATATACTTTATTAACTAAAAATATTTATCCAAAATATAGGGAGTATTTATTCTCTCTATCCCATCACCCCATAACTCTCTCTCTATCTTATAGTCTTAACTTCACATCTAACAAGAAGCAATAAAAGTTTATTCACAACTAAAGCCTTCACTTTCAGTCACTGCCAACGTACAAAACCTTCACAGGTAAAAACCTCCTCTACTGTGGTGAGTTATTTTCCCAAGTTTTAATGAAGGCGTGAAGAACTAGAAGGATAATTTCGCATCATGACTATTGTAAAGCTGCTTCTTCCCATTCCCTTCCAAACAATAAGTACATTTACATCATTTATTTACAAATTTTATTTATATTTAGCTTTAAAATATTGTATTATGATTATAAAATACAACACTTAAAACTGAATGTAAATAAAATTTGTAGATGAATTCTATAGATGTACATATTGTTTCCTTTAATGTTCATAGTATCGCAGGAAAAACTTATATCATGTATGCGAATTGTTACACTAGATAGTGCCTAGTGGTCTTAATTGAGCATATAATTTTTACTCTCTCCCTTTCTCAAAATAAGTATTTATTCTTTAAAATATATTATTTTAAAATAAATATTTATTTTTGTAAAAATTACTAATTTGTCATTCAATATCTACTACTACCTATTCCAAAATAATTGTCGTTTTAACAATTTGCACAAAGATTAAGAAGTCTTACATAAAGACCGATCTACCCTTATTTAAGTTCATTTATTATAGATAAGTTGCATGAGTATTTCTTTTTTCTTTCATCTTAACAACCCTCTTTAATGAGGGTAGTAAATAAAACGACTTTGACAGAATATGTACAAATGTTTCTTGAAATCCTATAACGACAATTATTTAGGACAATAAATTTTGCTAAAACGATAATTATTTTGGGAACGTGGTAGTATATCCTAGAGTGGACTTGCAATATTATATGTGAACATTAAGACTATTAATGTCTATAGACTAGATTTTGTGCTCGTGCCTATGGCACGGTGACAGTAGAAATCAGATTATTGTATACTCGAGGTTAACGTATGTTCGAAATTTTGTAATGGGCGAGTAAGACTAAATGAGCCAAAAATAATAAAATAATAATGAATTATAAATCATTTATAATAATAAGTTATAAATCATTTATTATAACTTATCTAATAATAAGTTATAATAACAACTTCTTTTACAGAATCATAATCAACACAATCAGGTCGAAGGTTGATGGAGTTACATATGTAGTGATATATGGATTTGCGAGGACCTGTTTGAAATCATGTGTTAGATAAAAACTACTCTCTCCGTCCCGGATAAATGTTCCTAGTGGATAAAACATAAGAATTAAGAAACATAATTAATGATATGCTGTAAAATGTGTTCTGACAATAATATCCATGAACATTAATTGAGTTCAACTATTTTAAATAATTGAGTTTCTTTAGGATGTGTTATATTAAATAAAGCTTTAAGGGTATATTAGAAAGAATGGTAGAAAATAGGTAAATCAAAAGTCTTTAGGAATATTAGTTAGGACATCCCAAAATAGAAAGTAGAAATATTTCTGCAGGACGGAGGGAGTATTTAATTGTAAAACTTGAAGGCTGAAGCATGTTATGAAAGAATGAAAATATCAGAATGTTAATTTTATAATTGAAAATTTTTGGTATCAAACCGTTGTAAAAGCATTATAGAAGAACTTCGGGATAAACAATATTTATTGTGGAAGTGTCTTGCTCGATGGTAAGAGAATTGTTATCCGATTGAATGTAGTACAGGGATAGTGCAACGTATAATTGACCATGAATAAACACTGAGGTGTATATAAATTACTAAAATAGCTAAAAAATTAAAAATTAATTCTTATTTTGGGACGGAGGGAGTAAATTATTTCATGCTTGGCGCACAATGAGAATGTAAACAATCAAATAATCATTGCGCTCCATGCAAATAGTCCACTATCTTATTTTAGCCATAATTAAACATATTTATATAATAATTAACACTATACTGTCGAGACATTATTTTCTTAAAAAAAAAATACATATCTTTAGTCATGAACCAACATCTTGTCCAATTTTTAAATGACCTTAAAAATCACACGTATAACTGAAAAGAATTGTAACACATTTGATATTGAATATTTTGATATTTTATAAAAATATTAATCAAAATAAATGAATAATTATAATTTAGTACATGGGTCACGTGACCTACTTAACTATAATATATGTAATATTCTAAATACTCCCTCCGTTCAGCAAAGAGTCTACTTTGACTTTTTAGGTCAACTTAGTTAAAATTTGACCGATAATTTATATAAATTTATTTGTTTTTAAAAAGTTATGAAAGTTGTAATCTTTAGTATTGTTAATGTAGTTTTTAATTAATTAAATTTTATTTATTAAAATATAAATAAATATATAAAATTTTAATTTAATTTAGTTATATATTAACTTTTAAAAAGAAAAATTGACTCTTTGTTTAGAACGGAGGGAGTATATACAATAAATATAAATGGTTGAGTTAGTTTAAGGTGAGTATTTATATTTAAAAGGTTGTATGTTCAAGTCTCATTGACAACATTATTTTTATTAATGTATTCAAAAAATGTAATATAGTACAATATCATACCTATTTTAAATATATATATATATATATATATATATATATATATGTCAGCTTGAAAGATGGTTCGACTCGGAGCACTGTTGGCAAAGTAGGGACGCTTAAACCTCGGATAGTTTCTTGGGAAGAACATCTGGACATGCAACGTGGCATCATTTTTGCTAACAAACTGAATATTAAATACTCCCTCACTTACAGCGAAAGAGTTCACTTTTTTATAAAAGTTAACATAAGACTAAATCAAATAAATTTTTAAATACTTACTTATATTTTAAGAAATAAAATTTCATTAATTAAAAATTATCTTAATAATATTATGGATTACAACTTTAATAACTTTGTAAAAATCACTAGATTTATATTAATTATTGGTCAAACTTTAGCTTAGTTGACAAAAAAATCAAAAATAGATTCTTTGCTGAAATGGAGGGAGTATTAATATTAGTATAGTTTGTAGTTTTTTAACGTAGCCCTAAAGTAGAAAGAAAAATAAATATAAAATGGTAAAGTATTGTGAATTTAGGGATGGATGAAGTATGTTTTTTTAGGCAAACTCCACAATTCATCCCTTTACTTTTTATATTTTTTTGTATTCGTCCCTCGTGAGCGCATTTGGTTCCTGAACCCAATTTTTTTTATGAATTTGGTCCTTCCGTCCATTGTCGTTTATTTTTTTCCGTTAAGTGGAATCATGTGCATGTCACGTGATTTAGTCTAGGGGTAAAGTAGTCATTTCCTTGGAACTAGTACAGGGACCAATTGTGTAAACCCAGAAAACTCAAACCAAACCCACTTGTCGGAGGTTTCTCTCTCTAAAACCCAGAAAACTCCTCCTTTTGCCCGATCACTCCCTCGTCAATGGCAAAGATGATTCCCCTCACAACTCCGCCACCGCCATTTCTGCGGCCTAATCGTCGAAAACTACTGTCACGACGTCCTTTTTAAAGACACTTAACGTCGTTATCGCCGAAAGCCTCGGTGGCGCTGTCTCTTTCATCTCCGCCGTACTCGACGATTTATCAATCCCATCCGATTACATCTCTTTTGTCGGGTCGAATTTTCTCTACCCTGTTAATCACACCCCGATTGTACCCTCCCCTTCCTCGAAAACCACTATTTTCCATGCCCATTTCTTCTCTGAACCCGCCGAGACCTGACGCGAGTATCGGGCCCTTAAACGGATCCGCAATTGCAACCCGATTAGCGCCTCCGACATCTCGGATTACAGGTTCGATTTTGGTATGGCTGTCGGTGTAGCCGGAGAGATCCTTCCAGAAACCCTAGAAAAGATGCTCGATATATGTAACATAGTATTCTTCGACATCCAAGCCTTAATTTGAGTGTTCGATCCCGTCAATGGCAAAGATGATTCCACCCGTAGTTAATTAACCCACTCAATTAAAAAAAACACACACACACCCACACAATTAAACATCATAGGAAATTCCAAATTGGTTAAGGAAATCACCCACAAACACACACAAAACAACAACAACAACAACAACAACAAAAGTTGAAGGAAAACCAATAGAGGCAAATGAAACATAAATGAACTTTAAGAAGAAGAACAACAAAAGAGCAAGCAAAACAGAAAGAAGAAGAAACGAATGGTACGGCATTTCCTCGTGACCCATCCAACAAAGATGATTCCCTCACAACTCCGCCACCACCATCTCTTCTTTACACTCCATCCATTTTCGACATGGGTTGAAAATGTGTGTGCGCAGGATTTTGGAATAAAAAATTGAAGTGAATTTTCAAAGCTATATTTCTTTTAAATGATTGTGAGCGGGAAGTAGAAGGAGAGGGAATCGGAGGAAAGGGAGTCTTGGATGTGGTTGTATAAACAAGCTTTGGAATTTGTTTTTGAAAACTATGGCGGATCGAACGAGCACGTGCGGTTTTGTGAAGAAGATGAATTAATTTTTCAGCTTCACCCCCGTGATTTTGGTCCCAAGACTTTTATTAAAATGACTATTTTACCCGATGAAAAATACATGCAAGGCATGTGGAAAGATTTAACGGAAAAAGTTAATGAGATTTGACGGAAGGACGAATCATGCTCAATGTCCGTGGTACGAGGATGGTCTAAAAAAATTTTGGTACGAGAGATGAATACAAAAAAAAAAAAAGTACGAGACGAATTATGGAGTTTGCCCATACTTTTTCGTCGCCACGAGACCTTAAGAAAAGCATACCAAAATCAGCTAGTAGTACGACTTTTGTGAATTGTAAATTTGTAATCAGCCTTTTCCGAAAATTACTCCCTTTCCTCAAAGAAAAATTCATTTTATGACAAGTTAATTTTTTAAAAAATTATAGTTTTATAAACTTATAATTTCAAAAAATTACAAATAAAAATGTAATTTTCTTTTTGAAAAAATCAGAACAAAAACTATTTTCTTGACAGTATATTTTATTTCTTTCCTCAGCGTTTATTTTATATATGAAGACATTTCATTTAAGATAGTTTTGCTTCATAAGCTAAGTTATTTTTCAGATTTATTCTTATTATGCAAATTAACTTATAAAAATTATTCTAAAAAATGTATTTTTCTGATATTTTCTTTTTTAAATGTTATTTTTATTATTTTACTCTTAATTTGATTTCTATTCTAATTTTGGGTCTCATTTTTACATGAACATCAATAAAAAATACAAAACATCTTATATTTGTAATATTGTCAACCAAGTTTTCTTAATCGGCATGCAATTTAAATAAAAATTAAAATTTTAAGAATATAGAGAGTACTATTTAGCAAAAAAAAATTATTTTGGCTTTGTGGTGGTATTGGTCTCGCTTCGTAAAATAAGTAAAAAAGTTTAATGTATTAACGTTGAGAATGCCATATTTTCTTAGAAATTATTTAACAAATGCGGAATGATTTACCTTGGCTTGGTTAATGTATTAACATGAATTTGTTACCGGAAGCTATACTATAGGCAGGAATCTTAGACAGACTGACACTGACCAGAGAAAGAAGGAATCTGTCATCGCGCAGGTCCACTTCCGAAGTGCATATTATGTTCTCGTGTTTGTGGCAACTTGACGCCGATGCTCCTTCACAATTTCTATGGACCACACATGACTAGTACACAAATTATTCTTTCAATACTATCCTTAAGACTCCCTCTATCTCTAAATTATTGTAAAATAATTATATTATTTAAAAGATTTTTAAAATTAATATTTTTATTATTATTTTATTTTTATTATGAGTTACATACACATAAACATTAAAAAAAATTATCTATTATACTAATACTAATAAGTAAGTTAACTATTTTTTTTTAAATTCGTGTATCGGGTCAAACAATATAATAATTTAAGAACGGAGAAAATAATCTTTATGGACTGAAAAAATATAAAAAGAGTAGTAATACCAAAGATAGTCTAACGCCATTTTTGACTAATAATATCCGATGGTCGTTATTATTATTATTATTAGAAAAATATTAATAATGGTACAGTGTTAAATATTTTGATGCTATTACTATTATTATTTAATTTTTGTTCTAGTTTGTTCTATTTCTTATTATTTTATTTTACATAAAAATTATAACCATTATAATTATTAAAAAGAAAAATAAGTTTTCATTCTAACAAAAGCTTTTACCCTACAACGTCAGTAGATCTTAACTTTTGGATTGTTAGGTATGAAAAGTTTAACTTTGTGACTTTTTGAATTGAAGAATTATTTTGGGATTGGATTAACTACTCCATCCGTCCCAATTTTTTTTTTTAATTTTATGGATAACACTCTTATTATTTTATTATTATTATTTTTAATTATGGGTCAAATGTACTACATAAATATTAAAATAAACTATACACTATATTAATATTAATAATTAAATTAATTATTTTTTTAAATTTATATTATTAAATTAAATAAAATAATAATTTAAGTACGAAGGGAGTATTTTTAGGGAGGCTTTTTGGTTTTTTTTTCCCAAAAAAAATGCTAATTGACAGGCGGATATACGAGAGAGTAGAAAAGATAAAATTGATTAAAGAATAGGAAAAGTAGATCAAAGTTACAAATAAAAATATCAAATCAATATTATACGCTTATGCCACCGCTACTAGTTACCTAATGAAAGCGAGGAGTAATTAATTGACCCACTTTTTATCTCGAAGCGTTTGACAAAACGTGATTACAATTAGGTGTGAGCAGATTTTTTTTTTTTTTTTAAATTGAGCCGAACTAAAAGAAAGTGGACAAAATTAATACTTTTGATTTGATTTTGGTTTTGATTTTTAATAGAATCGGTTATTTGGTTCGATCTTGATTTTAAAAATTATAAATTAGTTCTGAATCGGATCGGTTATATTAATAAATTAATATTTAAAAAAATATAGTTTTCATTTTCTAACCCTAATCCAAACATTAGGTATAAATACTTAGTGATATTTCTTTTAGTCGTTTACATACAAATATAGACTTGATGTTGTTGAATCTATTTTTTTCATTTTAATTTATATTGTATGAACTATATTGTAATAAATGACAATAGTCAATGTACTATTTTTTTCATTATTAAATATTTTTAATTGTCAAATAAAATATTAAATTTTATTATTTGTTTGCCAGTTCAAAATTTAAAAGAGTTTATTCTTTTAGAATCGTAAAATGTGCATGACAACTAATTAGAACCGGACCAAAGTATTGGTTCTCATACATCTTGGTTTGGTTTCGATTTTGAATTTTTTAGAACCGAGTATTGGTCCGATTCTAATTTCTATTTTTTCGCAAAAAATTAACCAAATCGGACCGTGATCGCCCTAATTACAATGTGTGCTGTTATGTTAAGTTCTCTTGCAGGGCTATGTATTTTTGTGGAAAGGAATCTCTTATCTGACTACTTTCCTCGGTTTCAAAATAAATATTTTTATTTTATTTTTAAATTATTTCAAAACAATTGACTCTTTTCATTTTTAGAAATTTTTTTTAACTTAATTATCTGTAATATCCCTACTTTGTGAGATGAGAAGAAAAGAGGGTTCTATTGATGTGATACTACTAGAAAATACTTAGAATGTATTAAAGAAAAATTAGATAAAGTTAATTATTTTCTAAAATTTAGTATAAAATCAATAAGAAACTTATTCTGAGATGAGACGAAGAAAGTATTAGATTTTGAGCTAAAGCTTCAAAAACAATGAGCGGTAGAATCTGATTGCAATGAATTATTTTTGTAGTTCAAGGGATCACCTTGCTCTATACAATTTTACATATTTTTGAAAAACTTGCATTTATGTAGTGTTTATTTCGGTTAACAAGCCAAAAGTCAATATGGATAACTTTTTAATCGGTTAGTATAGGTAATTTATATACTCCCACTTAAGTAAATTGCTACATTAAAACATTTAAATGCCAACTAAAGACATACTCCTTCCTTCCGTTTCAGGTAAAGAGTTCACTATATTATTTTGAGATATTTTACTCAAATAAATTATGTCTACAATCTCTATAATATTTTAACTTTACCCCTCTACATTTGATATTAACATACTGTTTATGTTCAAGTACTTTTATAATTATGACCAACTCTAATGCTAGTTATATATTCATTAATTATTAAACTTTTCAAACATTAATTATTTGGGTGGAAAACGGAGGGAGTAATTGTTTCTTGTAACATTGATGCAATAATATGAAATATAATTACATAATTAGTGACTATAGATAAAATCATTTAAATAACAAGAATTTTTGTAAACTGATCTTTATCACAAGAAATTTTAATTGAAAAATGGCACACATAAAGCCTAAAATATAGTATTTTTTTATATTCCCACTTTGTCCTATGAGATTTAACATCCAAAGTTGTTTTGCTCACTACTAAAGTTCCACCAAGCATTTTTTACATAGGTGCTAAATACAACACCAAAAAATGTTAAATACAACACCTCTCTTGTAAAAATACTATTTTGCCCCTCATTTTATATAAATGAATATTTACACCAAAATCCCCTCAATTTTATATTTAGCGCAAATTGAGCCCCTAAGTGTAGAATTTGAGATGACTGCCTATGGGTGGCGGTTCTACCCATGATGACCGCTTATGGGTGGCGGTTCTATCAACTTTCGTTAAATTTTAATGATTTTGTTATTTTTTTTAACAGAAATGTTAACTATAGGGGTTGAAAGTGTAAAAAAATTTTTAACGAAATAATGGATGGAAATGGATGGCCGCCTAGGGGTGGTGGATGTTTGAAATATGGCCGTCTAGGGGTGGCGGCGTTGCCTAATTTTCCAGTTTTTTAATTTTTTGTTCTTTTTAACCAAACAAATATGGGTAAAATAGTAAATTCGTCAGAGGTGTTGTATTTAACGCTTTTGAGGTGTTGTATTTAGCACCACTCATTTATTCCAACACAAATAATTTTTCTAATGATCATGACACTTGGTAAGTTGTGTGTATATTTTTTGTAAGAGTCAACGTTGATTTTCACACATCTACGAGATTACGAGTTGATCTCCCAAATAATAAATACTCCTAAATAAAAATAAAAACAATTTTTTTATTAAAATATGCAACTTAATTATTTTATTCTTTTAACTTATTATATGTTTGACACCTAAATTTGTATAAAAAATTTATATAAAAATATTTGTATCCCAATTATTTTTTATAAAAAAATATTTAAATATTTCGAAGCACCGTGAGGTAACATACTTATTTATATGGTGCACAACAACGAAGGCAGTAAGCTACAGTGATAAAAGTGGACCATGCTAAGAGACCTCCTTTTAGGTTACTTTAGCATTATAGCGGCCTGATATTAATCGTGGTACACCGAATAAAATACCACATTGCACTCCATACCATAGAATATTTTTTCCTATTTCTACTTTTTATGGAAAATTCGAGCCTGACAGACCCACGAAAGATAGGATTTAACCATGGTTAAACTAACCCGACCCGAGTTGGACTCAATGTTAAAGCGTAGGGCCCAGTAAAGACCTTTAAATAGCAACCCTGGGTTGCTCCAGTATCTCATTAACTTCCTATTTCAGCTCCCACAAGCAGTACTGTGTTTGATGGTCGCAACCTTCGTTTTCACTTCAATTTTCCTCTAGCCTTTTCATTTTGTTTCCTCCTCATTTTCGTTCCTAGCTCCAACTTTCAGGTCGCCTCTCTCTCTCTCTCTCTCTCTCTCCACACACACACACACACACACTATTCTTGTGTTTTTGGCTAATTATGAAAGTATCTGACGATTGCAGGGACGAGATGGCAGCTAACGGGAATGGACACGTGAACGTGGCGAATGGAGGTGCCGGAAGGAACGGGCTGCCTAAGATACACACTAGGCAGAGCGGGATATGTCATGACGACAGTACGCCACCGGTGAAGGCTCAGACGATCGACGAGCTCCACTCTCTACAGAGGAAAAAATCGGCACCGACAACTCCCATTAATGGAATTGGAATTCAAGGCGCTTTTTCCACTCTTTCTGAAGAGGACCGCCACAAGCAGCAGCTCCAGTCCATCAGGTATATATATACTAATGCGTCACTCACAAATCACAATTCATATTGATAACGTTCCTTTCCATGTCATTTAAATTATTACAAAATAAAATTTATACTACAATGACATGAACCGACATACTCTTTTTTTTTTTTAAGTTAATTAGACTATTTTTCAATGCAAATTTAAGTGTATATATATATATATATATATATTTTTTTTTTTCTCAAAATTATAAATACGTGATTCATACCACTTTTAAAATACTACTCCAGTATATACTTATTTAAAATACAATTTAAAATTTAATGGATAAAAATCTGTTACTACATTTATGGAGATTGTGGTCCGTCCTATATTATTTTGTCTGTCCCTAAATAATTATCTTATTTGAAACTTTTTCTTTTACAATATTATTTTTATTATTTTACCTTTACTTTTTTTTTTCTACTTTAATTATGGGTCACATGCACATAGACATTAAAAGAAACAACGTACACTATATCAATATTAATAATTAAGTCAATTATTTTTTTTTAATTCGTGTGCCAGATCAAACAAGACAAAAATTTAGGAACGGATGGAGTATTAATTATATGGACAGAAAAAAACAAACGAGTCTCATTATTTTGACACCATTAAGTTAAAAGTTTTCTTCAAATCTCTGTAAAGTCGGTAAGAAATAAGAGTAGGTTTCTTGTGAGACTGTACTACAGATTCTAATTTGTAAGATGAAGCCCTACTCTCTCAGATCTCAGCCCACCAACGCACGGTGAATCAGTTATGGAGATACGTATTACATAAAATATCCATAAGACGATTTTTTCTAAATTTTTATGAAGAAATATTTATTCTTGGACAGAGTCTCGGCCTCTATTCCGAAATAGATCTTCCCCCTATTGATTCACACAGAGGTGTACGAAGTTACACTCGCTTACGGAATCAAATCTCCTGTGCCACAAATTGTGTGTCACTTTCATCTCAACTATTGATTTATTTATCTCAATTATTTACATTAAAATCACTTTAAAAAATCAATGGTTGAGATGAAAGGGGCACACAAGTGGCACACAATTTGAAGGAGATTTGATTCCCTCGCTTACACCATTAAAAGAAAAAAAGATTCTTTACTTTGAAAAGATATTTAGTCTTATGTTTATTTCCGCATATATCTTTACAAAGTTACACCGGATTTTTTTTATTTATATTTCTTCTACTTTATTTTCAATCATTATAAAAAATTAAAACTATCATACATCAAAATAAAGCTAGAAATTTGCCAAGCACACCCTATGCGATGACCAACTTGTTATGCTATTTAAAGAAGACTCCTTCCGTATTAAGAAGATTTATATACAGTATATATATATATATATATATATGTGTGTGTGTGTGTGTGTGTGTGTGTATTAATTTATATTAGTGTTATAGTTTTTTTTTTTTATGGTACGCAAGGGAAACATGTTTTTGTAATGAAAAACATACTTTGAAAACAAAAAGAAAATTTAGAGCTTAGATTTTAAAAAAAATCAATTTTTATTTTGAAAAAACTAAAAAGAAAAATAAAAATGCTGTTTTTGGAACGGAAGGATGAGAAATTATAGTATGAAAAAGTCCACAAGAAAATCGAATGGCACAAAATGCGATCCAGACCACTAAGTATGCTAATAAGTGTGGGCCCACAGGAGTGATAGAAGACGGTTTTATAGTCGTATATTATCCTCCTCCTAAGAATCCAATGCACCTTTCTATAGTTCTGTGGTGCAGTCTCTGATACGTATGCTTTCAGACAAATCGCATGTAATTTTGGCTCTCTTTTTATTCCCAATGACAGTATGTTTTATTACAGAAAAAATTAATATTGAAGCCACTGCTTATGTGAGGGCTCAATTAGTTTACATGATTTATTTTCTGGTTGATAAGTTCTTAAATTACTTTTGCCCTCTCACACTCATTCGTAATTAACGAGAATGAACCATTCATGATGGTTATATTATGCCACTAAGTATGTAAATTAGCTTGTAACAGTTGTTTTAACTTGATCATAAATTTCTAGTTTAAGCTATAAGAATGCTGATGCGTTAAACTTGACTTGATAAGGATGATTTTATCGTCCAATAGTCCTGATCGGGATTAGTCTTTGTTGGAAAAACAAAAATTACTGTATGTTATAAGTTGAATTTGGACAGTGGTTTATGGTTAGGGTGATGATGATCTCTTTGGTATTTACAGTGCGTCATTGGCATCACTGACGAGGGAAACAGGACCCAAGTTGGTAAAAGGAGACCCGGCTAGACAGTCGGAAACCCCTAAAGTGGCACACGCCGCACATCAACATTTTGCACCCACCCTCGCTGCTAGCGACAGCTCCCTCAAATTTACCCATGTTCTCTACAACCTCTCTCCTGCTGGTAATTACATTCCTATCATTTTCTCATTTAGCTAGATATATTAAAAAAGAGATTAAAAATAAATAAAATTACTAGTGTATGATTTTTGTGCTTTATACCAAATAACAATGATTTTCTCTATGGATGGAAATTGTGGGTATTGTGAGCAGAGCTGTACGAGCAGGCGATCAAGTATGAGAAAGGGTCATTTATTGCGTCGAGCGGTGCGTTGGCAACCCTGTCAGGGGCCAAGACTGGCCGTTCTCCCAAGGATAAACGTGTCGTTAGGGACGACACCACCGAGGACGAGCTCTGGTGGGGCAAGTACGGAACCCCCCCCTCTCTCTCTCTCTTTCTTTCTTAACACATACTTTGAAATACACAAACAAATTACATTCATTTGACTAATTAAAGTATATGGTATGTTTACGAAAATGTATAGGGGTTCACCAAACATTGAGATGGATGAGCAAACCTTCCTAGTAAACAGAGAAAGAGCTGTTGATTACTTGAATTCTTTGGAAAAGGTACTTTACCCAATCCTAAAATTCATTTTCGTGGGTTATCTGAATTTGTTTTTATAATTATTATATTCAAGTAGTGACTACTACTACTACTACTAGTGATTTTTTTACCATACACCGAGGAAAAGTGATTACTGAGAATAGAAATATTTAAAAATTATTCTCCCAATTGAAATGATAGAGACATGTTGAAGAAGAGGCCCGCTCAACATTATACGGGTGTGCACTTCACGTGTTGAGATAATACATGTATCACTATCAAGAAAAAGAAAGGGGTCAAATTCAGATTCTGGAGATAGAGTGATGGTATCTTTCATGTTTTTTTGTCCAAATCGCCAAACTGAATCTGACCCCTCATCCTCTGGGAGGTGAACTTTGTCATCGTATGAGTTCTTTCAAATTTGTCGATTTCCCCTGTGGGATGGGTGATGAAGTAGCTAGGGTGTTTGCTAAAATGCGCGTCGGTGGATCACGTATAAACTTCACATACGTGCTAGCAATTATATCTCGGGAAAGGAAAATCGATCTTGATGGATCACTGACCTATTCGGTGGATCATGGATAAACTTCACATACGTAAATCGCTTGGAGCAGTTACATCCTTTCATACAAAGAAAATCTTGGATGGTCTAGCTGTAGAGTCAGCTCATTAAAAATCAAATAAATGTGTGATTACGGTTACGTTCTATTGAAAACATGCACTCCTAATGGTATTCGTAGTATTTCTTACATCACCTTACCCATAAAACTTGTGATAGTGGTTGCACTTTTGGAACTGCTAACATCATCTCTAAATATTTTCCTTTTCCTCATAGAGCAGACTTGTTTGACTAGTTGACTATAATTTATGAGGTCCGTTCTAGTTCTGAGAAAAGCAAGAAAATTGGCCTCACTACTGCTTCTTTATCTCCCAAACCAAGTGAAAAAGGTCATAAGAAGGTATATAGTGTTAATTGTCAGGCATCCCATTTGGTGGCTATGGCTGATGCTGGTTGCAGCATTTAAGTGCCACTGCTAAGTCGAATTGTTGGGCTCACTAGAGAAAATATGTTGTCACTAAACATCATTTGATTAATATAAGCATGTGATGCTACAAGTAGTAATTTCAAGAAGATCCTACTAGATTACTGCTTGTAGTAATTTCAAGAAAATTATCTGGAGTCATGTTTTTGAACATGAAATGAGAAATGATACTGTATGCTCTGCTGATGTTCCAGGTATTTGTCAATGATCAATTTCTGAACTGGGACCCAGAGAACCGTATCAAAGTTCGAATCGTCTCTGCGAGAGCTTACCATTCATTGTTTATGCATAACATGTAAGTGGATTAAAATTAAGATTCACACTTAACCTTTTTCTTTGTTTAGCCATCTGCAAAGGCCCTCCAGATAAGTCTTTTTATTTTGTGTAAAAAGTATAATTGCTTGCTAGAACATTGTGATGGAAAATGTTTGATAAAATTTGAAAGGTATGGAAAGTTGAAAATGCTATGTGATGGTGCATAAATAGTGTAAAGTGTACAAGTGGATAACTGGGTGGGTTGCAGGTGCATCCGACCCACAGCTGAAGAGCTGGAGAATTTCGGTACTCCGGACTTCACTATATACAATGCTGGACAGTTCCCCTGTAATCGTTACACACATTACATGACATCATCTACTAGCATAGATTTAAATCTTGGTAGAAGGGAAATGGTCATCCTCGGCACCCAGTACGCCGGGGAAATGAAGAAAGGTCTTTTCAGTGTCATGCATTATCTCATGCCTAAGCGCCAAATCCTCTCCCTTCATTCTGGCTGCAATATGGGCAAAGATGGAGATGTCGCCCTCTTCTTTGGCTTGTCAGGTAAGGTATAACATCGGAGGATCATTAATCTCCCGATGTGGGTCCCATCCCCGACAAACTGATATGTGCCTTCTCACTCTCTCTCTGTGATTGCTATATTGGATATAAAAACAGATGATGATGTTTTGCATATATCATCTGCTTAGATCGTTATTTGATGAGTTTTATTTTGCTTCCTTTTCTTTTCCAGGTACCGGAAAGACCACTTTGTCCACTGATCACAATCGGTATTTAATTGGAGATGATGAACACTGTTGGAGTGAGAAGGGCGTGTCAAATATTGAAGGTGGTTGTTATGCCAAGTGCATCGATCTCTCGAGGGAGAAGGAGCCTGATATCTGGAATGCTATTAAATTTGGAACCGGTATGATCCTTATATATCTCCTACTTCGACTTCTCATACTTAATTAAGTACAAATGTAAATGTTTTCTTCTGTAACTTGCAGTCTTGGAAAATGTCGTATTTGATGAACATACAAGAGAGGTGGAATATGACGACAAATCTGTCACAGGTAATGCGTGAGTCTTTTTCCTATCCAATAGAGTATGAATTCAGTCCTTTTTTTTTTTTTTTTTTTTTTTGTGAGACAGATCATGGGTATGAAATATATAGACCATTGATGATCATATTATTTGCTGAATGCTTATTTTCTTTTTCTTTTGATGCAGAGAATACTCGTGCAGCCTACCCTATTGAGTACATCCCTAATGCAAAGATCCCTTGTGTTGGTCCACACCCGAAGAATGTTATACTCTTGGCATGTGATGCGTTTGGTGTGCTCCCTCCTGTGAGCAAGCTAAACCTGGCGCAAACCATGTACCATTTCATCAGTGGTTACACTGCTCTGGTGGCTGGCACAGAGGAGGGCGTGAAGGAGCCCCAGGCGACATTTTCAGCTTGCTTCGGAGCAGCATTTATTATGTTGCATCCCACCAAGTACGCAGCAATGCTTGCTTCAAGATGGAGAAACATGGAGCTACAGGATGGCTTGTGAATACTGGCTGGTCAGGTGGAAGGTAAATGATATATACACTAGTTAAATCGAACTATGTAGTTATGCCCATTAGAAAGCAAGTTTCAAAATTTAATCTTGATTTTGTTTACCTTACAGCTATGGCTCGGGCAGTCGAATGAAGTTAGCATACACCAGGAAAATCATTGATGCAATTCATTCTGGAAGCCTTCTGAAGGCAAATTACAGAAAGACTGAAGTCTTTGGGCTAGAAATTCCAACTGAGGTTGAGGGTGTGCCTTCAGAAATCCTCGACCCAATGAACACTGTCAGTTATCTTATTATTGATCTCTTTTCCAGTACCTCCACTTTGATCCATAGTGTATGTATTATTGTGATTGTGTTTGACAAATGCTAATATGTGACTTTTGAATGCAGTGGTTAAACAAGAAGGCTTACAAGGAGACGCTGCTGAAGTTGGGTGGCCTATTCAAGAACAACTTCCAAGTGTTTGTGAACCACAAGATTGGCAAGGATGCCAAACTGACCGAGGAAATCCTTGCTGCTGGTCCTATATTCTGATATTTTGTGGACAGAGATGGCAAGGGAAAGACTTTAAGAAGTTGGAATCTTGAATCGATAGCAATAACTCGTCGGTAGATGTAAGATGTAATGTTTCGTGTGCTCATTTCCAGTTCATTCGATCGGTTTAAACTAGGATGTACTTGTAACCCTTTGTTGTTCTCCTTTTAAGTTGGGTAAATAAAGCAGATCAGTTTACGCCGAAATGGTTTCATTGGTAATTTCTATGTTTTGAGTTTGAGAATTGCTATTTACACCCATAGAATTGTTGAGTACACCCCCAACAAAAATTACAAAAATGCCATTATAAATTTAGACGTAAATACCCTTTTTTTCTTCATTTTTTTAAGGCTATTTGGCACCCTTATCGAACATCACTATGGCTGTTCGGCACCCCTACTGAACATCCATAGTAATGTTCGGTAGGGGTGCCGAACACCCATAGTAATGTTCGGTAGGGGTGCCAAACACCACTATGGGTGTTCGTTAACCCAGTGCTAAACAAACTGTTTAAAAAAAAAAAAAAAGAGGAGGCAGGGGAAGGAAGGAGGAAGGAGGCGGCTATTTTGGTGGGGTGGGGGGTGGGAAGGAAGGAGGCATGGAAAGGGAGGAGAAAGGGGGTGGGGTGTACCAGGAAAGAGGAGGATTGGGTGAGGTGTGTTTGGGGTGGGATGTACTTAGTATTTTGGAGAAAATATTGGTAAAAATAGAATAAAAAATTAGTGGGGATTATACTTAGTATTTTGGGGGGTTAAAAATATTAGAGTGGGGTGTACTTAATAATGGAGTGTATTAAATAATTTTTAGGGTGTAAATAGCAATCCTCTCTTTGAGTTTATAATTTAGGAACCAGAAAATGGTTGGTCACACCTTCCCTGTTACTGTTGCCTATTGATTGATTCGGCAACTCACGGCTATCCGCTAATCTCACCAATTAAAGATTTTAAATTTTCTTCCCCGCCGTAGTACATAATTGTTTTTCTCTTTAAAAATAGAAATTGTTTTCTTTTATTTTTTATTTTGGTTTAAAACAATTAAGGAATAAGATAGGTAAAATTCGGGCTGGTACCTTTTAATGAATATTCGACCATTTTAGTCCTTATAATTATTTCAAACCAAAAAAAGGCATTCTTATTGCGAAATGTTGTCTATGCCCTTAAAAAATACGAAACATGCACGCTATGCATTGCAAAACAAAATTGATGCATCGTAATTCAAAGTGTGCATCGCGATGCACAAAACTGTACTAAAATGTACTATTTTATTGCATCGTGATGCATGAAATTTTCTTAAGAGTTCAAAATTGGCATCACACCCGTTTCAAAATTAATGCATTGCGATGCACAAAATTATACTAAATTTTTTTTTGGCATCGTGATGCATAACTTTTAATTGACATTAAACTTGCAATTGATCAAAAGTGTGCATCACGATGGACAAAATTGAACTAAAACATACTGTTTTGTTGGATCGCGATGCCCAACTTGTATTGAAGTAATCGACATTACACTTGTGATGCATTAAAGTATGTACATCTTGATGCATACTAGAGGATGAGAAATCAAACAGAAAATACGCAGAAGAGATAAGGACAAAAGACAGAGAGAGACGGGAGAGGATAAAATGAGGATGTGAAAAACCAACCTTAATCATGATTGGTATCGTTGTTATATAAATTATAGTAGTTTACATTATACGAGGAAATGAAATGTTGACAATATGTCTTTAGGAGATTGGCTGCTGTAATTGTGTACAAGAAATACTCCTACTTAAATTACAATATGTGCACATGGTTAATTTATGGAATATGCAAGAGTAATTTTAGCTGTAAATTACGGTGATTAATATATATATATATATATATATATATATATATATATAACAGTAGAAAGATTTAAAAGGAAAATATGGGGGCTGTGAGTGTGTGAGATGGGAGAGAGAGAGAGATGAGCAAAGTAAATAAATGTTAGAATGAAAGGAATGATTTACTGGAAAAAATTAAGGAAGACGTCGTTCTTTAGGTTGTTGGGAGTCAGTTTTAGAACAATCGATCAATTTGTCAACTAAAACAAACTTTATTGGTTGGAAACAAATGTGATGGTTTAAAGCGATTGAAAATTTGTAAAAATATATTGGCCAGCAATTATTCCAATAAGATAAGTTGCTTTACTAGTAGAGAAATTCAAACCTAAGACATGGGTGATGGCTAATAGCATCCACAATTATGAATCTATCAAAAGGTGTATCCCTACTGTCATGTCATGCTACGTCATCAACTTATAAATTTTTTATTTATAAACCTATTCTCCACTATACATAAACCCATAAAAGGTTTATAGCATGGACTCACTACTAAATATTTTATTCTTTCTCAATATACATTTGAAAGTAGTATATTTATTTTCAAAAATAAATATATTGGCAGACCTTGAAAATTTGGCGGAGCTTGAAAATTTGGCAGACCTTGAAAATTCGGCGCAGCTGGAAAATTTGGAGGACCTTGAAAATTTGGAGGAGTTCGGGCATTGGCAGAATCTTTGACATTTGAAGAATTCAATAAATTCGTAAAGTAATTACTATCCATAACAAAAGAAGTGAAATATGAAATTTATGTAGTTTATTGAGAAGGTATAGAAAGAATGAATATGTTTGAGAGAATGTAATGAAAAAAAATAATTTTGAATCCTATTTATAGAAAAAAATACATTTAAAATACAACTTTTTGTTTTCAATTAGCCGTTTTGCAACAGCTATATTGAAATGGTCATTCTTTTTTCTGGCAGAAGGAGCTCTTGTGCATTTAGAAACAATTGTTTGAATTGGCCAAACTTTGAGAATCACAGCCTCATTAGAAAGAGTAATAAATAATTGATTCTTTGGTGAGTCATCATTGCTTCAAGTGGTTGATGTTTATCAACCTTTTATATCCACGTCATTCTCTCTAATGGTAAACATTTACTTCAACCGATCCATACCCAAAAATAAAGCTTTATCGAAGGGCCGTTGGAGGTGCTTTAACTAGGCAACAAAAAATTGCAGCTAGCCAGCTACGTCTCTATAAATGAAACTTATTTGAGGTAAATCCCTAATCCAACTATTTGATTGCTGCACGCTCCACACTGCACACATCCATTCCTCTCAAATGAGTCCACGGGTTCACATACTTCACTTGAATTAATTGACAGTATATTTAAATATTGTTATAATTATAATTAAATAGTGATATTTATTCTTTATAGTATATTATATTAAAGGATTAATACTCCTACATAATTTGGTCCTTGAACTTTCTATCTAGGTTCCTGAAATTTGACATTTTCTAATTTGGTACCTGAACTTTTGGGCAATTAATTAGTTTTTCAACTGACGACAATCAATTTAGGCGTTAGTTTTTAATTGTTAAGACAAAATACCCTTGGATTCAGAAATTGTTTTCAATAGTGCCAAATTCTTTTGTTTTGGTTTAATGATATTTTCTTAACCAAAGATTCCCACCAGCATTGAATTACATTTCATATGCAATGCATAAGGAGAAAAAAAATTAAATCATAAAAATTAAATTTCATTTATGAAAAAAAAATTGCTTTATGCTCAAATCTATATTCATGTAGGTATTTCCATGAAACTTTTTGTAACTTTATCTCTCTTATATTTAATACTTTATATTATATAATAATTTAGTTAAAATGTATGCTATATCTATTATCTTTTTTTTTTTTTTTAGGGAGAGTCTATTTTCACTACAAGTTTTATTTATCCACTACATTCATTAATGATTAAATAAATTAGTCATTGTCATGACACAATTTCCCTTTAAAGTACCTTGTTTGATATGAAGTAGTATCTACCTAAAGTTGATTTCCTTTATAGCTTAAAATTATTTTTTTAGTTTTTTTAACTTCTCAAACAAATTATGCCTATTGTCAACATCAAAAGATTAAATCTATCCATTATATTTCATCTAAATTTCTTCAAATAATTCTTTATAAGGCAAATTGAATTTAAACTCAAAAAAACTTAAAGATGTACAATTGTTTGCTTATTATAAAAATAAAAATAAGTAATCGCTAAAAATATATTCATTAATTGATTTTTCATTCAAATTATTCCTTGAAACTCATAATTTGTACTCCAAAATTTAATATTATATGACTAATGTCATTCTTTTGTTTAGTCTTTTTGTCATTTATATATTTTTTCTTATTTGTAAGCGAAATAAATTAGACCTCGATATTATTTTACTTTTAGAGGTTTCATTTTTCTTAAAATTTTTTATATATAAAATTATTTATTTTCCTCTGCATGAGTCAATGTAATATTATTTGCAAAGACAAATAAATGACAAAAATTAAAAAGGGGAACACGATGCTTAAATAAGATGAGTTTGAAGGGCAATTGTGTCAAGTTACTGAATAACTTAGTTAAACTTTAATAAATGTAGTGAGTTGGCAAATTTTGTAGTAAAAATACTCTTCTTTTTTCTTATAGTTAATTTTTTAATAATTATTGTGCAAGCTGTGAATTGCTTATACCTACTAACTAGACATGAATCTCATGTTATGTTTAAAAAAGATTAAATTAAAGTGATTAACACTAAAAAAATATATTCAGAAGCATTTCATGAAATCACTCATTACTTTTGTCTTTTCGTTATAAATTTAGTTATAAAAGTTGACCTATTCTTTATAAAGTTCAATTCTATTTTCTTTTTATTATTTCTTAAAAGAAAAACTGAACAAAAAATGAATTACAATAAATAAATGTCACTTATGAGAATTGAACTTATGACCAAAAATATCTAACTACAAAATTTTGCCAATTAAGCTTGAGATACTACCTTTTTTTAAGAATACACATATGTTCTTTTTATTAATTTTAATATATTGCTGGAAACAAAGTTTAATGAACGTAAAATATAATTCAAAACAAGCTTTGCAGATAAATACAAGTTATTGATAAGCATTCAAGATGAAAAAAACAAAAAAACTCAAATTAGGTTATACAAGAGCAAATTACTACAACAGTGAAAACATTAATTCCCCTAGGTTATCCAAGGGTATTTATGAAAAACAATAAAAAAACTAACACCTCAACTGACGGCAGTTAGTTGAGGGACTAATTGACTACCTAAAAGTTCAGTTCAAGTACCAAATTAAGAAATATCAAAGTTAAGGAACCTAGGTAGGAAATGTTAGAAAGTTCAGGGACCAAATTATGTATTAATCCTGAATTAAATAAACTTTTTTAGGATGTAACCGAGGATCGGAGAGAGCAACATACTAGGATAACTCGACAGGGAAATTGAAGCACGGTGAAGGAACAGGTTATAAATCGAGACGGCCAAGTAATAATTGCCTAGTTAAATTGGTTCTTTGTTATGACTGAAGTAATTGTTCAAGGAGAGAGAAAGATCGCGTCACTCTTCTCGCCGTTCGTCTGACGCACCCACCCATCCTCCAAAGGCAATGCCGGTGATCTTACTGAGCGCTGCCATCTCAACAGCTCCGGAGTTCCCCCAATTATTCAGTACCGCAAAATGGAAACCTGTTAAGCATTGGCCTCTTAATTGCTCCGGGTGACTCTTCTCTAGCTTTTTATCATTCTCTGTTTGTTTAGTAAATAATGTATGCAATGTTTGGCATTCTAGTAAAATTGCTGATTGTTTCCTGTCCATTTGCATAAATTGGTGGGAATTTTTTTGGAATTTCCTCTGTTTCGTTTTCTGGTTTATCATTAAGTGTTTTTCTCATGAAATATGCCAACTTGTGATGATTTTTTCATGTCTACCTAACACAAATAGAGTCCTATTTCTAATTTTTAGAGTAGAAATTGACCATTTTTTGAAGTGATGTTTATGTGCATTTACTTTAGTTGTAGAAAATGAAATTATAACCTTTATTTTTTACATTTTTGAAGCAAGTAAATCCATACCAAATCTTTATTTGAAGATTGATCAAATTGACTTTGAAAATTCAAAATGAGACGGAGGGAGTATTAATTTTTATGGGACAGTGGGAATATTAATTTGAGATACCCAAGCTTTGTCTAAGGGGGAGCTTACATTTAAGTGTTTTTGCATCCTTGAGTTTGCTAAATTGCCATAAAGAGGTTTGTTTACCTTGCCCATGATAGAGTTTATGTATCTTGGTCTTTGAGTTGTGATATCCCGAAAGAGTAGTTGAGGGGTCCAGGAAGGGTCTGCTATACCGCATAGGCTGTTTAGCTCCAGCATTATGGACGGGCTTGTCAATTCCTCAAGAGTTACATTGCTTCTGGTAGCACATACGGTTATTTGGGGTGTGTGTGTTGGGGGTGGGGGGGGGGGTGGAGAATGTGATTATTATTCATTCGCTTCCAATTGAACTAGTGAAACAAATTTCAGGAAGAACGGAGAGGTCAATGGGGTATCTAAAGGACCTTTCCACATGGAGTAAGCTTCTCTTTCTTGTACTTTCTAGTCTACACGCGCACGGATGCACATGCATGTACATGTAAATATAAATATGGTTTTTTTCCTTCTCAGTACTATCTGTTGCTTGCTCTGCAATAACTCTCGATTTTCCATCCAGGTCAAAAAATAATGGTAACATAGATGTGCATCAGGTAGCTACTTGTTCATCACAGCCTGATTTTCTGTCTTTCCATCTAGAATTTTATTCTATTTTAATTTTAGGAGCGGCTGCAATCAATGAATTGTGCATCAGAAAAGACTCATAATAACATTTGGCAACTTTTCCGAGAAGCTCAGCGGAGTGAGTAACTCATGCAACATTATATTCTTAAGTCTTCGTTTCAGCAGTTTTATGTACTTAAAAGAATATCATACAGATATACTTTTCTTAAATAAGCAACGTCTCATGGCCTTGGAAAAGCTGGATGAGATGAAGAGAGAACAAAAGTTACTGCTTGACAAGATAGAACAGCTGGAGGTTAAAGGGCACGCCTTTAGTGGAGAAGGTGAGTGTACCCTGAACTTTCAGATATCTAGAAGGCTGACAAAGTGCTTCACAAATAATTTTAGATTTTTTTTACTATAGAGATGCATTAATGAGAGAATATTGTTTTACTTTGTGCCTGTTTTAGCTGAATACTATATTGAGGTCTCATTTGACTTTTTTTAACAATGCTTGATATATTGATCATAGTGAACTTCCATCGAATGCAAGGGCTTTAACTAATTTAATCCATTTCCATCTTGGTTGGTCTCTTCCACTAATTAAAAGAATCAATTTAATAAGCAAAACTGAGAGCTTTCAGAGCTGTGATTGAAAAAGAAACTTTATATTGGAAACTTCTGATTTTGCACTTTTTCAAGGCTTCTAATATATAATGTCTATTATTACCATTTCGATAAACCTAACCTGTTGTTTGTTACTGAAAGGACACTTTCATCATCGGTAAGTTGGGTGCCTAACACCTTCTCAACTCGTTAATTAGCCCCCAAAAATCTTGAAGACTTGAACAATAACATCAATACAGCATTCAAAGAAGGAAAAATCAAAATGCAGAAGTAAACATGATTTATCCCCCATCAACTATCATAAAGGCATGACTGAGTATCCAATCAATGAGTCATTTCACTCATATTTCCTGGAGCTATTTGGACCTTATTTTTTTCTCTCGAAATCTTAATGGCGCCATGTGTTTTGCCTATGAAATACTCCAATTTTCACCTCTCCCAAATATTCCTATATTTTATCTGTCTTTTCATCGATAAGCTTTGGTAATTGCTGATTTTTTAATGATTAAAGCTGTTAAGTCTTACATTCTGATGAGATGATTTTTTAATTATTTTGACATTTAAATTGCATATTCCAAAGGTGGTTTTGCATTTTAAACATTTATCACTTGCATTCTGTTTGGTTCATGGAACTTAGGGGAAAAGAAAATGGATAGGAAAATTCATGATTAAAAGATCTTCAATTGTAGGTCAGTATTACACAGAAGAAAAGAAATCATGTGAATGTTTCTAACTTCTCACTTGCTTTGCTCTCTCCTTTGCTTTAGTCCATCCTTCCATGGTAATCTATAAATGTAGCATGGATTCCGTACTATCTTCATTCCCTCCCAAATTGTGGAACCAAAGAGACCATAAATACTTGTAGCGAAATCTGAGAGGACATTCTGTTATCGTGCTCAATTTCCTCTTGTACAATAGTCCACTGACCTACAATGTCTGTGAGACAAAGCTTACTTTCAATGCTAATTCTCTTCTCTTATTGATTCCCTACCAGATCTGCTCTCAATCAGCTCGGAGTTGCTGCTTAGAATAGACTCGATGGTTCTTACAGGCACTATTGATGCTAGGGAGGCTTCTGCTTTGAGAAGTCTAGTCATGGATTCAAAAGTTAGCATATCTGATAATTTCTCTGACATTCTGTATAAAAGAGATGCTGAAATTCTGGCAGAACTCCGCCACTTCTCAGTCAAAAGAAAAATGTAAAACTGTTTCTTCTTTGCAATAACTCAATTTTATATTTTGATGAATAATATCTTGGATTGCAGCCTGATGTACAATTTAAAAACTAGAATGCATATGCATGCTCATGTACTAAGTATGTACTTGTTGCAGTTACTTCTGCTGAGTTCAGTTGTCTGCTTGTAGTAATGGAATGAGATAAAGTTAAACCTTGACAAAGTGTGAAGTGCTTGAATAGTGCCAAAAGAGTTTTTAGGACTGTAGGTACTATGATACTGTGATAGAAGGTAGGGAAATTTCTTCTAGCAACTTGTAACCACTTCATTAATTTTGTTTTCCGTTTCCGCAAGTTATTTTTGAGCTATAAGCCAATATCATATCTAAAAATTTGGACCATAACCTTCAAAGGGTAAAAACACTTTAGTATTCACATGCTCAGTTTCACCCCTAAGCAGGTTGCAAAATGCGTTATGCTTGGCATTCTTGTTGTTTTAACTTTATGATGGAAAAATTAGATCTTTACATCAGTTGTATTTCGTTGACTTATATCCTATGTCTTTTCACATTTTTCTCTTTCTTAGTTCCTTACTTCTAACTGTTTCTTTGTTTCCAACTCAGGAAGGGTTTCCACATTATTCACATCTGTACTGAAATGGCACCAGTTATTTCTGTTGGATCCTTGGCGTCATATGTTACTGGCCTATCTCAAGCACTTCAACGGAAAGGAAATTTAGTGGATGTTATTTTACCAAAGTAATTATGGATCTGATCTAACATTGTCATTCTTCCTTGTAAATCTCTTGTCGCATATTAAGTCACTGTATGTAACTGTTTTGCTTCTAAAAGAAACTTTTGTAGTGTTAGACGGAAGCCATTACTCCTGTCAAGGAGCTTTGTCAAAGAGACAACAGTTGATGCAGAATATGGGGAAATAGACTGAAGTGGAGTATTGTTCTCTGTTGACTGTGAATAGTCGAATGTTCTTCTTACTGGAGCTTGATATTCTATGACAATTCTATGATACACAGACGGATCTGTTTAGTTTTACATTGGGATATATGTGCAGGTTCTGAATTGCCGTTCGCCACTGAGCACTATGAGCAAAATGCATATCACACATACTGGAATTTGTTGCATCAACATTGTTTAGACAATAATGGGACGCAAACACCATGTCACCAAAGTAACAGCTTCATTAGTGAAGTAGTACCTTTAAGAAATTTACGTTCCTCGGTTTTCAAAATGTTATCAAAATTTTTCCCTTTGCAATGTTTAATCATTGCTGGATTTAACTTGTCACTCTTGCCTTCATAGACCACTGCATCTATTTTGACTAGATCCCTGAGTGGATAATATATTCTTGTAATTTAGTACCATTATGTATTGATCTATTGAAGTTGGGATCAGACAGAATATTCTACATTTAACATTTCCCTCTAATGAGAATGGGAATATCTTATTACTTGCTCTTATTTAAAGAATGCATTTTGTTAACAGGTACGCAAGCCTAAACCTAGATGAAGTTAAAGGCTTACGAGAAATTGAGGCGGAATTATATTCATATTTTAATGGTCAACTGCATAGAAACAGAATTTGGACCGGGTGAGTCTCTCTATTTAGAAGTATAAGTCAGTTACTGAAATAAGACAATAACTTTTGAGACCAAGATTTTGACAATACCGTTCACCTCTCAGTCTGAGCTAATTATACCTTATTTTGGCTGTACAGTGTTGTCTATGGCATCGGGGTTACTTTTATAGAACCTGTTCACTATTCATCATTTTTCAGCAGTGATAGGATATATGGCTACTCAAATGATTTTGAACGGTCAGTAAGTTGTTGTTCCTGGAATTTTCCTCGAAAGCCATAAGCTTCTGCAACGTAATTTTCTTCATTAATATTTTTATCTTTTTCTTGGATTTGTATTGCTCTTTTTTACCTTGTTCTCATGCCACACTTAATATGTTTTGATCCAAGCCTTCTCCCGTGTCCCCATGGGTATAAGATATTGAACTCTACATTTGTTTGTAGCTCTTATGCATTAATCAGAATCTATTTTGTTAGATTTTAGTTGCAATTTTTCATCTACTGATGGTTTCTTTGTATCTCGCAGTGTATAACAGACTAGTTCCTATATTTGCTATGAAAATATGAGCTTTTTACAGAGCTTGACATTATATGGACTGGTTCAGTTTAGGTTCCTTCATTAATCAATCCCGTTGTGTCAGGTTTCTGGGACATTTTTGGTTCAGATTTTGGTTCTTAGGAAGGGTGTTTTATTGCTTTGCTTGCATGGGATTGATGTTGGGTACAGAATCAAGTACTCCCTCCGTCCCAAAAAAGTAATCCCCTTTTCTTATTGGAAAGTCAACCTAAGACAGTATCAAATCACTATGTAACATAGATTTATTATGTCTTAGGTAATGGAATTTCAATCATTGATACAATATCAAGAATACTATCAATGACAATTTTTAGAATGCTAAAGATAAATAATTTTTTATAAATCTTCAGTCAAAGTTTAATCAAGTTGAACTCAAAAAGTCAAAGGGACTAGTTTTTTGGGACGGAGGGAGTGCTTAATAAAAACTGTCTACTCAAGCAATGGGTTATGTGGAATCAAGAGTTCAATACAAACAATTGGTTCTGCTTCACAAACTTGTCCTTTATTTGGATTTGAGATTTCTAATAAAAAATCTTTCCTTGAGAAGTGAAGCTGCTCATATCTAAATTTTGCATGACAAAAAGTTAAAAAGTTACCTTCTGAATGAAGCAAACTTTAAAAAGTCAGTAGTAAGTGGTATTTGATAAATTTGATTGGTATTACTTATTAGAAGAAAAATTCTACTCCTAATTGTTTTCATTTTGATTGAGCGTCATGTCAAACCTGACCTGTCAGTTGTTACTAGTATTTGATATTGTTGATTGGGCCCTTTCCAAATGGACTAGAATAAATGTTGATTGTTCTAGTTTCTTGGGAACAGTTTCTTAAATGATCTTGCATTCGCACTTCATGTACATCTATTCTAGTCCTTTGATCACATTTAGGTTGCGGTTCTACTGCAATGATAGGCTGGACTTGAGCCGAGAATCAAGTCCTTTGTCCTGGTATAACTGATGCTTGGTTCACTAAGCTTGGCCATGCCATTTTTTTGTTTTTATACTATTTTTGGATGTTCTGCTAGTTAGCGTTACTATTTCTTGTCAAAAAAATTTAATAGTTATCTACTTGATGATGTCAGATTCACCTATTTCTCCCGTGCTTCATTGGATTATATATTAAAATCAGGAAAGCAGCCGGATGTGCTTCATATCCACAACTGGGAAACTTCCATTGTCGGGCCATTGTTTTGGGATGTCTTTGCTAATCAGGTGCAACTTGGAACTTTCTTTCTCAGCTTGTACTGAAAACATATTTTCTAGCATGCCACTTTATGTTACTTGTCCATGGCTTGAATCAGTATTATTATTATATCGAGGCAAGTCAATTTTGCTTCTTTAAGAAATAGTAAACGCATCATATCTTTTTTACCTTCGTAAAAATTAGTAGATGTTTGTGCAATATTTGTTTTTAACAGTTGCTTAAATTCAACTATGCCAGTATTTATCAATAATAAATAAATAAATTCCAGTTTTCTCAAAAACCCAAATGGCTTGTGGGACTTATAATAGAGATTGTATCAGGTCTTAATCCCTTAAATATGACAGTATGGTGGCTAGTTTCCTAGTTTCTTAACTTCTTGCAGCTATTACCAATGGCTCTAGAGCTAGCCCTTCCATTTTCTTATAATTTTATCAAAAGATGTTTACTTGTCAATTGCATTTTCTTATAATTTTATCAAAAGATGTTTACTTGTCAATTGCAAGTTTTGTTATTACTAATTCTCACATAGACTCCATCCCTTCTAAAGTTAGTGTCACTCTTTCCTTTTTGGTCTACACCGGTAAACTTCCACTTTCCAAAAGTGGAATTACTTGCTCCACCTTCCAATTCTACCCTTAATATATAAGTTATAGATGTTTGGATTAAGGTGCACACATATCTATCCTTGAGTTTAAGATCGGTAGCTTTGGCAAAATGTACATAATCTGTGCCCTTCTTGCAGTGGTGTCACAGTGACACTCAATTTGGGACTGAACGAGAAATCTTAGAAGTTTTTTATATTATTATGATAATTTTCATGTTTAATATGCAGGGACTTGGAGCAACAAGAATATTGTTAACATGCCAAAGCTTTGATTCTCAGGCAAATCCTACTACACGTTATTTGTGCTTTAGTCTGTCTTCTTTTTAACTATTTTCCTGGGTCCATGAGCTTGACTTAATTGTATACCTCAATTAAAATGATTTATGTTACACTTTATTAGTGTGTTGAGCCACCTGATAAGCTGGCACTGTGTGGACTTGATCCTTCAAGATTACACCGTCCCGATCGCTTGCAAGATAACAGTAAGACTCATCTTGTCAACATTTTGAAGGTATTCCTTTCTACCTTAACAATTGTTCTTGGATATCTATTTCCATTCAATTTTATTGCTGTCCATTCAGAACAACCATATTAAATCTTCTTTTTTGTAATTCTTGAGATATTAAGCCTTTGTTCTTAACGACACCTTCCCCTTTTCCCTAGAATGGGTAAATTTGGCCCCAAACATGGGTTGACCATAAGTTTTTTGTTGGTTCTGCCATGTCTCCGACCTCTTTGGGTCAGTCTAAATCAGACAAGACTAACTTCAGAAGGGCAGTAGAAATGGTAGATGGTGTTTCAGATGATCTTTTTATTGATATTAGTTAAAGGTAAATCACATAATGGTTTTCACACAGGCTCCTTTCTAGTCTTAATATCTTTGCTTAAAGTCCCATCTTGAAGTGCGAGCATCACCTTGATATACTCTAATCATTGTTCAACATAGCTCCCAAGCTGCAACCTCTCCAAGTATTAGAACATCCGGTTTATTACTGGCGTGCATTAATTGATTTTTCTGCTGTTCTTTTTGTTTCTTGCCCATTTAAATTATTGCAGGGTGGAGTAGTTTATTCGAATAAAGTTATAGCGATGTCTTCCCTGCATTCTAAAGGCCACATTATTCGTAACTTGAGTAATGGATTGGAACCTACCTTAGCCATTCACAAGTAAGGCGTACTTTTATACCCTTTTTATATTTCACTGATATGCTTTTGTTTGTTTCCTCAACCTTTTCATGAAAAACTTAATGGAACACGACTTCTTTATCCAATGAGTATATAGGACTTTAACCATTTATATCTGTAGGGTTTTCAAACTTCAACTCTCTAATTTCTTGTCGGGCTGCACATTCATATTATGTGTTTCTTTGGATGCCAGGGACAAGTTGCTGATTGCTCCAGTTGGATTTAACAGCTCAACCTGGGATCCTGCCAAGGACAAATTTCTTCCACAGTGCTACAGTAAAGATGATATGAGAGGTAAAGCTGTTTGCAAAGATGCACTACAGCAGCACCTGGGGTTGCCTGAGCATGCTTCTACTGCTCTTGTAAGTGGTTGGTCCTTAGAGGAGCTTTTTTCCACCTCAAGCATACAATAGTAAATAAATAAATAAATACAGAATAAAAGGGATGTCGCTAATGAGTGCCCATTGTGCGCTTTCCAAAAATCTACTTTTAGAAATGCTTTACAATGGAAATGCCCACCAATTGGGGGGATTGATCTCGATGCATTTAGAAGTGTGCCACTGCAACCTATTTCTATAAATAGGTGCTTACCAAGTTCTGCGGGGGCATTTGTTAGCATCTCTGATTGTAGAAAATTAAATATAAAGAATAAACAACCAGTGGCATATCCTGGATTTTCTTCCAGTGGGGACGTAGTAGTAATTGTTCAATAAAAATTCAAGGAACTATGGTGTCATTTTTCCATATAATAAACCGATAAAATATGAAATGCGCTCATTCGAAAAACCTTATACACTTGAAGATTTTCAATAAACTAAAGAAATTTTTTAGACTTAATTTTCTAAGTACGGATAGTTATTTCCAATACTTATTTGTTATCGGTCTAGGATTTAAGCATTTTATTTAAATTATAGCTTTAAATAAGTATAATGAGGTAGTTATGTTAAATGTCATTGTACCAGAAGGGTGCGACTCATAAATAGCTTCAACTAGAGTTCACAAGACACAGCGCATAAACTAAGCTCCTTGATTTCTAAAATAACATACTTTGCCCCCCTAAACTCCTAAAATGAAATGTATTTTTAAAAATTTCGAGAAGTTTCAGTGGGATCGACCGCTCCCGCTGGGCCCTTCATGGGTCCACCCCGGTAAACAACCATCCCTTTTTTCTTTTAATTGGTGCTTTTTAAGCTTGTTCAGTTGTCTTGCAGCCATAAGCCTTATTGTATCAGGTTAATTTTGAAGCATTTGAACCATTTGATAAAAGACATATTTTGTGCAGAAAACTTGCTGCTGAATATTATGTTAATGCAATTTAATTATCTTTAAGTATGAATTTCCATTTGAAGGAAATTTAAGACTACTATTTTTTACTAAATCTTGTTTAAGCATCAACGGAAAGAAATCGTCTAAAGGAGTATCTGTGGCCTTTGCTTTGACTGGTACCACAAAGTAACCAAGTGCGTTTGCTTGGAGTGGCTTTCAGGTCATTGATGTCTAATCATTTGCACCCCTGGAAACTTTAGTGACACATTCCCATGGCCGATGAATATAGAAATTCTTGGAGGCAATTTTTCAGGATTACTCTCTCTCTCTCTCCTCCCTCCTTCCCTCTTTTAGACACAAACGCACGCAAATTAAATTTAGACAAAACTGAAGGAGTCAAAATTAGGGTTGTAGGTGTTGGCCTTGCTTCTGAGGATTGTTTCCCAAGGAATATAAATCCATTACTAAAAAAATGAAAATGCGAGTCTGGAACTGAACAGTGTTTGCCGTTGTTTAGTTGTGGAAGGCTGAAGATTTGTTCGAATTCTGAAATACTGGTTGGATAGAAGATGAACTCTGAAAAGTTATCTTACCAAGGAACTCAGCCTCTCTGAATTGCTTACTACTGTCAGAAGATTACAATAAGCCACAAGTCTTTTCTGTTGGCTGACTGTTAGAAGTATAGAATAATGGGTTTAGTTGTATATATATAAATATATAAGGGCCTTGATGTAACTTGTATATAACACATATATATATGATACGTAGCCTGACCTTAAAAGAGGCGGCTTCTTTTCTCAAACTCTATGTTGTGGTTCCTTCTTAATTAACATGGTATCAGAGCCAAGGAATTAAGGTTTTCAGTGCGGATTTTGGTCGTCGTGATCGTGCGACTCTTGTGACAGACTAACTCGAACCCTAGACTGGTCGGAATTGTTGTTCTGGTGTAGTCTTCGAAGGTGAGTCTCAGAAATTCAAGTTTTCGGATTGGTTTGAAGAAACAAACCTGCTCAGTGCTGTCATCTACCCTAGGCGACTTCGTCTGTGTTGTTCTTGCCGCCGGCCGGTGCCGGAAAGTAGTCTTACTCGCCTCACGCGCCGGCGCGTCTGCGGGAATTTTCTCGCCGGATTACCACAGAGTGGTTCACCAGCCCTTCCTTGTCCTAGGCTTGTGTTTTGTTGTTCAGTTTGGTGATTTTTGGTGGACTGGTGAGTTGATTCTGTCAACTCGTATACTGTTCAAATACTGTGTTTTGCGAGTTGGTTTTGAGAACATTGTGTTGCTGTTTTTGACACACATTTGAGGTCTAATGTCTTCTTTCGAGACGTCCGATGCTAAGGTTGTGGTTTCAGAAGTAATATCTGCTAGTTCGAGGATTACTGATAAACGATTAACGGGGAAGAATTACTTGATGTGGAGACGTGTCGTTGAAATGAGTTTGAAAGAACAGAAGAAAGAAGATCATCTCACTACTGTTCGGGAGACAGATGCAACATGGATGTGAGAGGATGCCGATTTGTATTGAAAGCTAATGAATTCCATGGAGGATGAGGTTGCAGAGCTTGTCGCTCAAACTCGCCTCTGTTCGTTTACTAATCTCCCTTGCTTCGTCCTATCACTGGCCTCTTTACCAACTTGATGTGAAGAATGCTTTTCTTCATGGAGATTTAGAGGAAGAGGTTTATATGGAGCAACCTCCAGGGTTTGTTGCTCAGGGGGAGTCTGGACTTGTTTGTAAGTTAAAGCGGTCGTTGTATGTATTGAAACAGTCTCCACGTGCGTGATTTGGCAGATGAGACAGATGCAACATGGATGCGAGAGGATGCCGATTTGTATTGGAAGCTAATGAATTCCATGGAGGATGAGGTTGCAGAGCTTGTCGCTCATACTACGAATGTTCGAGATATGTGGGAGTACTTGGCTATTGTGTACGGAGGCAAGGACAATTTGAACCCTTTTTATGACTTATTTTGTGCGATGTTTCGCCAAGATCAATGAGATCGGATTGTGACCCAATACTTTGCTGACTACAAGAAACTGGCCGCGGAATGGAGTTCCCTACTGCCGCTTACTACGGATGTTAGCACCATGCAGGCACAACGGGAACAGTTGATCATCCTTGGATTTCTTTCTGGTTTGCGACCTGAGTTCAGTACCGCTCGTTCACAGATTTTACCAGGCACCGATGTTGTCTCTCTTCAGGATGTTTTCTCCCGTGTTCTTCGTGCCTCCTTAGAGTCTGGAGTTAGTAATAGTGTTATTGGGAGTGTTGGTCATTCACGTGAGTCCTCTACGCTTATGGTTCAGGGACAACGAGGAGGTGATAGTGGTGGTCGTGGTAGTAGAGGATCTGGTAGAGGAGGTCGCACTAATGGTCGTGGTGGTCGTGGTAGAGGCCGAGAGAGTACAGAGACTCGTGTCTGTTATCACTGTGGGGACACTGGTCATATGATTCGTAATTGCTGGAAGCTACATGGGAAACCACCTACAGATTGCTTTGCTCATGTTGCCTCCAATCCTGCAGCGCCTACTGCACCACCACAGCCGAGTGAGGGTAAGATGGTGATGATGTCTGAGGATGAGTTTGCTCGGTATACACAGTTTCAGGCATCCTTTTCTTCCTCCACTGCTACTTTTGTTCAGACAGGTAAACCTACTGCTTGTGTATCTTCATCTGATTGTAAATGGGTCATTGATTTGGGTGCCTCTGACCATATGACTGGCAATCGAGGTCTTTTCTCTTTGTTCAATCCAGTGTCGAGTCGCCCTAGTGTCACACTAGCAAGTGGTTCGGTAATTCCTATTCAGGGACGCGGTAACATATGTCTTACACCATCTCTTACTTTGTCATCGGTTTTATATATTTCAGATTTTGCCTTCAATCTCTTGTCTGTTAGTAAATTCACTCGTGATCATAATTGTGAGGTCTTATTTTTTCCTACACATTGTGTCTTTCAGGATCGTGCGACGAAAAGGATTATTGGTGGAGGGCGCGAATCTGGTGGACTGTACTTCTTTGAGGCTACGTTATCGACGGCATATCTGAGTTCTTCTGTTTTTCCATTCCAGCTTCATTGCAGATTGGGTCATCCCTCCATGTCGAGTCTTAAAAAGCTGTGTCCTGACCTCTCGTCCATGTCCAATTTTACATGTGATGCCTGTCAATTTGTAAAGCATCATCGTATTTCTTATTTTCCTAGAATTAATAAGCGGGTAAATTCCCCATTTGATGTCGTACACTCTGATGTTTGGGGTCCTAGCCCAGTTGTGTCTAAGTTAGGTTATAGGTATTTTGTCACTTTTTGTGGATGATTATTCCCGTGTTACTTTTTAATGAAAAATCGTTCCGAGTTATTTGATATCTTTTCGGAGTTTTGTGCTAAAATTGAGACTCAATTTGGTGTGCCTGTTAAATCTCTTCGTAGCGATAATGCCCAAGAGTATTTTTCTACTGTTTATTCTAAATTCATGGCATTACGTGGTATGCTCCACCAATCATCTTGTGTTGATACCCCTCCACAAAATGGGGTGGCTGAGAGAAAAAACCGTCACTTACTTGAAGTTGCCCGTGCTCTCTTATTTCAAATGGCTGATCCTCAAGCATTTTGGGCAGATGCTGTTTTAACTGCGTGTCACCTCATTAATCGCATGCCTTCCACTATTCTTAATGATGAGATTCCATATCGTGTCCTGTTCCCATCTCAGTCTCTCTACTCTGTCTCTCCTAAGATATTTGGATGTGTGTGTTTCGTTCATGATCATCGTCCTACTATTATTAAGTTGGATCCTAAGGCACTTAAGTGTATCTTCGTGGGTTATTCTCGTACTCAGAAAGGGTATCGTTGTTTCTCCCCCGACTTAAATCGGTATTTGGTTTCTGCGGATGTTACATTTCATGAGTCTATTCCATTCTTTCCCACATATGTTGCACCTTCTGTTGCGTCAATCTCTGATGATGACTTTCTCATTTATCGAGTCGTGGAGTCCGGATCTTCTCCTGTTCAGCAAATAGCTCGGCCTCCCATAGAGCATTTTTACACTTGTCGATCGTGTCCTCAAAGAGATTTACCTCCTGATTCTGCCCCTGCTGAGCCAGTCCCGTTGTCGCCTGATCCTGTCGCGGTTGCACCTTTTTCCGACCTTGATATCCCTATTGGTCTTCGTAAAGGTAAACGTAGTTGTACCTCCCACCCTATTTCTAATTGTGTAAGTTATAATGGTTTGTCTTCCGAGCATTGTGCATTTGTTACTCTCCTTGAGTCCTATTCTATTTCTAAGTCTGTGTCTGAAGCAGTAGGTCATCCTGAATGGAAGAACGCCATGGAGGAGGAGATGAGTGCTCTTCTCCTTAATCAGACTTGGGAGTTAGTTCCGTTACCGTCCGGTAAACGTGTGATTGGATGTAAATGGATATGTACTATTAAGGTAAATCCGGATGGGACTTTGGCTCGCCTTAAAGCTCGCCTTGTTGCCAAAGGGTATGCTCAGACATATGGGGTAGATTATTCTGATACATTTTCTCCAGTTGCCAAACTTGCCTCTGTTCGTTTACTAATCTCCCTTGCTTCGTCCTATCACTGGCCTCTTCACCACCTTGATGTGAAGAATGCTTTTCTTCATGGAGATTTAGAGGAAGAGGTTTATATGGAGCAAACTCCAGGGTTTGTTGCTCAGGGGGAGTCTGGACTTGTTTGCAAGTTAAAGCGGTCGTTGTATGGATTGAAACAGTCTCCACGTGCGTGGTTTGGCAGATTTAGTAATGTGGTGACAGAGTTTGGTCTTACGAGATGTCAGAGTGACCACTCTGTTTTCTATCGACAGAGTAGTGCAGGTATTATTTTATTAGTTGTGTATGTGGATGATATCGTGATTACGGGTAGTGATAACACAGGTATTCGAACACTAAAGGAGTTCCTTCGAAAGAGATTTCAAACTAAGGACTTGGGTAGTTTGAAATATTTCTTAGGGATTGAGGTTTTCCGGTGTAAGCAAGGCATCTCCTTATCTCAGAGGAAGTATGTGCTTGATTTGTTGAGTGAGGCAGGAATGTTAGGGGCGAAACCTTCTGAGACTCCTATGGATCCGAATCCGAAACTTACAGTTGAGGATGGTAAGGAATTTGCTGAGCCTGAGAAATATCGTCGGCTTGTTGGAAAGTTGAACTATCTTGCAGTAACTCGGTCAGATATTGCATTTGCAGTCAGTTTGGTAAGTAAGTTTATGTCACTACCACGGTGTACTCATTGGGACGCTGTTGTGAGGATTCTGCGGTATCTTAAAAGAGCTCCGGGCCAGGGTGTGCTATACCGTGATCATGGACACATGAGAATTGAGGGGTTTGCTGATGCAGATTGGGCTGGTTCTCCTTCAGATAGGAGATCTACTACTGGGTACTGTATATTCGTTGGGGGCAACTTGGTTTCTTGGAAGAGTAAGAAACAATCAGTTGTGTCGAGATCGAGTGCCGAGTCCGAGTATAGGGCTATGGCTCTTGCTACATGTGAACTTGTGTGGATTCGTCAGCTACTGAGTGAGGTTGACATTTGTAATCCATTACCTATGCAGTTGTGGTGTGATAATCAGGCAGCTATTCATATTGCTTCAAATCTAGTTTTCCATGAGCGAACAAAGCACATAGAGATTGATTGTCATTTTGTTCGAGAGAAACTTCAAGAAAAGTTGATTGCCACGGGCTATGTGAGAACTGGGGATCAACTGGGGGACATATTTACTAAGTCACTGAATGGGAACAGAATAAGTTATATTTGTAACAAACTGGGTATGTATGACATTTATGCTCCAGCTTGAGGGGGAGTGTTAGAAGTATAGAATAATGAGTTTAGTTGTATATATATAAATGTATAAGGGCCTTGATGTCACTTGTATATAACACATATATATATGATACGTAGCCTGACCTTAAAAGAGGCGGCTTCTTTTCTCAAACTCTATGTTGTGGTTCCTTCTTAATTAACACTGACCATACATGGTCTGATCAAGAAAGAACTCCCAATTGCATATACTGAAATTTAAAAATGGTAGTGGCATGTATCTTTTGTATCATTACTAATTGTAAGAAAAACTTATTATCGAACTAATGTGAGGCAGAACAAATGGCCTCATGATTTTTCCCCTTAAATTATGGGTTTTGGACACTGAATTCTCATACAAGACCAGCGACTTGTAGCTTAGCTTTCTAGAATCCACTTGATGACAATCAGGGGTGGAGCCACATTGCTCCTTATGGGGGCAACCGGGCAAGTGACCCCACTCAACTTTACTATATGACACTGTTTTGGTGTGATACAAATTTGACATGGTTGAGTTGGTTAAAGGCATAGAAAAAGGTCTTCGTGTTCAAAAGATTGTGGGTTCAAATCATTTTGGTATCAACATGCAATTTTTTTGATTGTTTCATAGTTGAAATATATTTTTGTATTCTTTGTTGATGTTTTTTTAACCTAAACGAACATCAATTTTTTCGATTGTTTCATTATTAAAATATATTTTTGTATTGTTTTTTTTTTTACCTAAATGATGTTGTTTTGATGTCAATACAACAAAATTGGAACCATGAGAAAACTCAGGTAGTCATCCCTCTCTCTCTGAATCCATTGTGCCCCCACTTAGAAATTTTTTTGGATCCGCCACTGATGACAATCAATGAATGTAATAACCTGCTGCCGTTGAATCTTGTACTTAGTGGACTAAATGAGGGTTTCAACCTGAACAAGGACTAAATATGTTGGGAAATTTCATTAATATTTAAGTCTAACATCTTGCGAAATTTTCGTCAATATTTAAGTCTAAATATCTTGGGAAATTTTCATCAATATTTAAGTCTAACTTGTTATATACTCCCATGTCACTGGGCTGAAGGTTTAACCTTTATGTGCTGAAATATTAGATGATACTCTATGTTTTTTACTTTGGATTTATTTTTTTTCTTTGTTTAAATTTATATTTATTCAATATTGTTCCTCAGTTTATAAAATCCTTAACTTTTGTATCTTGAGTATATCAATTATTATTCCTTCTCAAAGCATGCTCCCTTCTGAAAACAGAATCATGTCAAAAACAAAATAAAACCCGCACTATATCTGCACGCCTCGTGTTGGCAGCTGATAATATAAACAGCTTCTTGAAGAGAAAAAAATATATACTGATAATACAAGTTTCATGGATGCTTGATTTAGGGCACCTTTATCATTTTTCATGTGTATCATCTGTATTAATTAATTATGTTTAAGCAGCCAACCAGTTGCGATTTCCCTCAAGGCGTCTTGGACACGTACAGTCTTTCAGTCCTGTTTCATGTCTCTCAGTCAATGTTGCACATTCTTTTTCAGTATCTTAGATACTGCATATGTCGTTGTGGGTTCATATTAAAGGAAATTGTATATTATCAGGTCGGATGCATCTTGTCAGAAGTTTCTGATGTTGACCTGGATAGTCTTAAAACGCTTGTTCGGATTGCTGCCAAAAAGGGTGCTCAGGTGGTTGCTCTATCACACGGGACATTTTTCCTTTTGAAAGCATCTTCCTTTACTCTGCGACAATTAAAAACATTCCTCTCAAGTTCGATTCTCTACTTCGTCTTTAGTGAAGAGTTAACTAGATGATCTGGTCGACATAATTCCTCTTCCAGGGAAAACCTTTCTTCCTGCTTCTATAAAAATATTCTTATGATCTTGAATTTTGGACTTTGCTTGCAGTTCGTATTTATGGCGAGTAACGAAATTCAAGGCATAAACAGGGTACTGGAATCTTTTCTGGAAGATCTTAAGGTACAAGCATACTTAATTTCATGTCATTTGTTCCATGGTGCATCTTTTCAGTCAAAGTGTAGTTTTTCAGGGTACTGTTATCAATAACCAACATCATTTTTCTTGTTTGTTGACTCAAAATAGTAATGGTTTCCATGTAGCTATATTACCTAATAGATCCATCATCGTCTATCCTTACGCAGGCATTCATATCCCTGATCAATTTAGTAGTTCCCACTAACAGTGGGTTTGTGAATCACCTTCGGAACCTCACCCCAGGGCTAGCAGTGCTATTAACTTAATAGCTGTGTCTTCAGCTATACAACATAAGCTTACGCGTGGTCTTAGGCATGCTCGTGCGTATTATGCCTCAATTTAGTAGCCGTGTAAGGCTCTTGCCACAATTTTTAATCATGTACCTTTTAAATACTACATTTATCCACAATGCATTCTTATGGTATGGTAGCATATTCTCATGTTACTTATGGCTCATCATAGTCAAAGTTTCGTGCAATTTGTATTTCTACATACTAATTTCAGATGGATGCAAATGATAGGTTGTGTATTTATTTACTGTTTCCAGTAACAAGGATCATTTTAAAGAATGGCAACTGATAAATAAATGTTGTGTTCCTTCTGCAGGACGAAAATATCAGATTTTTTAAAAAGTATGATGAAGCCTTGTTCCATTTGATTTTTGCTGGATCTGACATTATCTTGTGTCCTTTCGATGATCCTGGGCTTCAACTGGTGGTAAGTGTAATACTACCTAAAAGTTTTCTGTTTGCTGCTCATTGTTGGTCATCGATTTTTGATATCAAAGTGATTGCATGTTTGGACAGGACAAATCACCAGCTATCACCTTGTCCGCATAATTTCCCGTGCCCCCTTTTTCATAGGGCTTTTCCCTGGTTAGAGTATCTTAGGTTTGTCCTTAACCTTATGTTGAGGCTTGCCACACCGTATTCTCCCTGCCGCCACCCCCAAATAAAAGGAAGGAAAAACATTTGCAGACTCAGGCATGGCTTTCAGGTGAAGTAAGAAATGCAATAAATCTGGGGGCTGTTAACGTAAAACAAAATTATATGTACTTACATATTGTTTATTAGTGCATATTGCTCCACAAGAATTATTGCTAGCATTATTTACTTGGGCACGATATTGTCTATCACGGGAGTCTCTTGATGTGGCTGACCCATGAGCCATTAAAGAGGCAGATTTCATCTTTGAAGAGGAAAAGATCTCCTCTGCCTCGTAACTAGTTTAGACTTATGAACTTGCACCTGAGCTTCCACATCAGGTCAGAGAGGATCTCTTAGTTTCACTGGAAATCTAATTGAGTCTATAGGTTCAATGGCTTGCATTCCGCTACGCAGACTGGCTGCACTACCTGAATGATTTTCTCCAACAGTCTTACTCGTCTCTTAAATGTTCTGTTTCTTGTTCCTTTCTCTATAAGTCATTAACAGAGCCGTGAATGCTTGTTTGCATGACTAGGACATGCCATTCCTAATTACATGTTTTGTGCTCGTTTTAAACAATGTAGGTCAGGGCTATAACATACGGAACTGCTCCTATTCCTGTGAGTTCTGACCCCAGATTCAGGTAAGTGAAACTTTGAATTTGGATTTTGCGGCTCATAGTTTTTTTTATCTTATGCTTTTGGTGTAATGGGAAGAGAAAAAGTTCACTACCTTTGTTGCAAATGCATGGAACAGGCATTTCATAGAAAATGATTTCCAGAGCACCAAATTTTCGGAGTACATCAGCAATACCTTTGCAAATGTTACCTTGAGCCAAGCCCTTGATGAAATTGTGCGTAATTTCCCACCCCAGTGTGAATTCTCTCTATTCCTTTTCTTGAAATTTTGCTTTTCAATTTGCTGAAATTGTAAGAAATAACTAGTTGAATTGTTTCCTTTTGTTGGTCTGCAGAGGAACAACCCATTGCAGTGGAATGGAAAGATAGTGGAAGCTATGGCAAAGGATTTCTCGTGGGATGCTGAGTGTTGTGATATACATGTTTCAGCTTACACATCCGTGGTTGCCGTGAACAACCAGTGAAGAAGGTTCATGCACTCATTTGTACATATTAATGTGTGAATCCAGGTAGTTTGCTGTCCATGTGTAGATGGCTCAGTTATTGGAGGGTTTCTTTTGTTCATGCAATGAGTTCAGTTCAAATTAGTTCCTCGAGTAGATAGTTTGTCACTTCCAATTGATTAATCATGTAACAATGATGGTACACTTGTAAAGAACTACATACAACATCAAAGCATTAGATCCAATGCGTGCAGCACTAAATAATTGTAGTTCTCTCCCAAGTATATCAGCTTCCATCATACAATAACTTTATAGGTTTTCCATATGTACAACGTTGCATATTGAAATTATTTAAAAATACAATGTTTTATTTAGATTCTTTTCGGGAGTCAATGAAGTGAAGACGTTAAAAGTGTAGTGGTTTGACTTCGTTTCATACCACTTCGTTTTATGATGAATGAAGAATTTCAAATGGAGCCAACCTTCCGCACAAATGGCCCCACTCAAGAAGTATTGTCATATTTACCATTCACAAGCACAAAGATCCAAAAAAAGATCGAATTGAAGCTCCAATTGATTTCTCGAATCGCTGTCTAGCTCCAAAGTTGTTGCTTCTGATCTCCTCAAAACACAGGGTGATGCTGCATTTTACCTATAGAACTTGGGTTACTCTTCTCACAACAAGCCGTTTGGTTTTAAGATGGAATTCCAAATTTTAAGATATTTGTCTATGAAAGTGATGGGTTTTTAAATTCAATGGGCCAACTGTGAATATGAGTTGCTATTCCGTTGGGTATAACAGTAAACGGGCAGTCCTTAACGTCCGTGACATGTTTAGAGATGACTAATCAGATCTCGTTTCGTCGTGCGTTTTGGCAAAAATGCAGGGATAAAATGTAACTTATTTGCAAAAATTGTATTTCAATGTTGCAGCAGAAAAAATTGCGTTTTCAAAATGCTGGAATTCCCAGCTTTTTTTCAAAACTCAGGTTTTAAAACACTGCTGGGAAAATAAATGCAGCATTTTCAAGAAACATCTCAAACGCATTTATAAAAAAAAAATTGCATTTTAAAAACACAATGTTTTAAAAATGCTGCATTTTAAAAACGTTGCATCAAATAGGCTCTAATACTGATGAGCTCCATTGTTAATTAGTAGGTGATTCAGTGATGCCTAAATGTTGCTAAGTCGAGGTGTTGACATGATTTGCGCGTGAGCTCGATAAACAACTGAACAAAATTATTCAGATATTTGGCCGGCTAGTACAAAACGTTTTACACTAGTTACTTTAAAAACCAAATGCTGTTTATTTGGAACGGAGGGAGTATTATTTTTAACCAAATATTGTTGATTTTTTTGGCTGCGGAAATTTGTTGATTATTTGGCAACTGCAGCCAAGGCCGCCCAACGGCCTGATATTTTCATTATCTAGTGTCCACTAATCCTTTTACTAATCATGCTTACTCTATTACTGTTCCAAAATTCGATGTGTTATCACCCATCAATTAATTTTAGAATTGTTGTGGCAATTTTACTAACTATAAAAAGGGCACATTGGAGCAATCAACCATTATATTTTTACTTATTTATATATAGGGTGAATTGCTCTTTAAGATCATGTGATTTGACCAGAATTGCACTTAGAGATCCTGGATCTCAATTTCAATTTTCGCATTAAGGGATCTAGATTTCCATTTTCACTGCAATCCAACGCTAATGGGATTTTCGTCAAAAAAATGAACAAAGTAGCCATGTACCACCAGCGTGCACTTTTTATGGTTTTCAGTCTTTTTGCAAGGGTCGGTTCCTTCAATTAGCCCTCAACCACACTATGTGCAAGCCATGTTCCCTTGCAAAATCACCAAAAAGAACATTGAAAAAGGCACGCCGAAGAAACATGTTTACTTTTCATCCATTTTTAGAAGGAAGTTCCTATTTGACATTCGATTGCATCGAAAATAGAACTCTAGATCCCTTAGCTCAAAAATTAAGACCTTAAACCCCTGGTCACAGGTGCTGAAGAGACATTAACCCTTATATATATCTTTCTAAATTTCACTAAATTTAGGTAAGAGAAATGACATGATTTTAAGAGAAAGACAAAAGAAAAAGATAACCTAATGAAAATTTATAGCTTAAATTTTAAAAATAAAACTCTTTTTTGGGGAAAAATTAAAAGGAAAATATAACTCTTATTGGGGCGGCCGGGTATATCTAATCAGTGTGATTATTATAAATGAATTATAATAATCTCAAGGGACGATTCATTTGTAGAATAAGGTTTGACAAGAACCTTAAATATTAATTTCACATGATCGATATTGTTTTGTTTATTGCAACTATTGTTAAGGGATTTTGTAATACCCCGACCCAACTTCATTCCGGGTTCACTCGTAATCTCTCGGTATTTACCTTAAAACCCTCGGAGAGTGAGGCGTCATGCTTGTTAAGCGTGACATGTTAGATTGAAGAGCATTTGACACGTGTTTAACTCATGGCGAGTTGCACCTTATCCCTATATCCGTTCGAGATCATCCTCGACTTCGTTTAGCATTTGTGTACATTTCATTTCCTCTCTAGTTGGTTATGCTAGCCTCGGCTTGGATTCGTTCGTAAACGACAAGCACGTTCGCTTTGTCATGAACCCGTATGTTGAGATAGTTTGAGATCCATTTCGCGTGTTTAACTTGTGATATGTGTGAGACTTATGTTCGTTATCATTCGTGCCTCGTCACGAGATGATTCGGGTGTGTATTGGATGTGTTTTGATGTTGATTTGATGATAGGATCACACCTAATAGTGACCAAGTGATCAAACCTAGGATGAGAGGGCAAAACAAACTGAGTTTGGGCACATGAACCTTGGCACGACCGTGCAGCCATATTGGCACGGCCGTGCGAGAGTTTACAGTAGGTTCGGACTCTGCCATGAGGGTTGGCACGACCGTGCGCCTATTTTTGGCACGGTCGTGCGAAGATGGACAGACTGGTGCTGTTCGTCCTGGCTGTTCTTTCTTTTTAACATTTTTAAGTGGTTTAAAATGCTCAAACAAACCCGGGATTGGACCAAACACTTACCCATGGTATTAAGAAAAGATCACACTCCATTTTCCTCCCTCATTTCATCCTCCAAACCAGAATTTAGAGAGAGAGAGACTAGAGAGAGAAAGGAGAGAGAAGAAGAGAAGAATCGCGATATCTTGTTCGTTCGGAGTCGGATTGGCGAGCCGTCTTCGCCGGAGCGTAGCTAGCGACGAGGGGAACGTTTCTATCCGAAAGGATCGTTCGATCCATTGAAGAATCACCACCCAATCTCTTCTCCCACGTTTTAGAGAGAGAAAGTGGTGTTTTGAGAGAGAGGAAGTTCGATTCGAGCTTGGTTCGAGTTTGGGATCGACGTTTGGACTCCGTAGCGGCGTAGAGTTCGCGTAGGAGTACTTTCCACCCGAAGCCCCTTGGATTTCGTGGAGGATTTGCGTTGTGTGGTAAGTTACTAATCTCCTTCTTAGATTTTGAGCATCGTAGAATAGTATCGCGATGTTTACGTGTTATCTATGTGCATATGAACTCCCTACATGCTATACTTGTTCAATGTGATACTCTAACATGTTAAATGATGGGTATTGATGAATCGTTGTTAATTTTGTGGTCTCCGAATATTAGAGACTTGTGGAGTTCATTGTGCACCCGTTGTTGCGGTTATTGCGATGATTGTTGTCTCCGAGTAGTAGAGACTCCTCGAGATTATGTTATGATTATTGTTGTTGTTGTTGTTGTTTCCCGAGTTATAGACTCGTGGGTTTACGTTATAATTGGGTTCCGGCATTATAGTCGCCGATGACTTGTTTTAATTTTACCGAGCATGAGTAGCTCTTGAGACTTTCATCGTTAGCACTCTCGCGATGACCCGTGAGATTCATACGGGTAGTATACACCCCGAACGTTGGTTATTGTGGTTGGTACGGATAATTGGGGACGATACTACGGTTCGTTCGAGGTTTAGTTGAGGGTGACCATCTCTAGCGGAGTTGTATAAGACGTAGAGATTATACGTCGTGTAATGTGGTATCGTGTAGTACAAACCCATAAAGGATGTATTGTGGTCTCCTACGGTGTGGGATGACGAATTATAGATATCATGACCCGATAGGACTCGACTTGGGTTGACTTAGTCAAACATTACTGACTATGGTGTGCGGTGAATTGTTGACTCAACGTTATGCCTTAGCAAGGGTTAATTATCCATTTTAGATCTCTCCTTAAGTGTTATCGTGTAGTCATACCTTTAGTGCATGACATTCCATATGAGATGAATAGTCTCAATCGTCGGATGACGAGTTAGTTGTATTCTAGGTAGTATGGCACATCTTGGGTATCGTTCCATTTCGGGCGATAGGACTTGTAGGGAGTCGTAATATATTTAACATACGACAGAAATGAGGAGGATTATATATACATGAGATGGAGTGTATTGTGATCGTGGGATACCGTAGAGATCCTAGGTTTCACGTGTTAGTAGCGCGTTGAATTATGATTGTAAGTACGATTAGGCTTACATATGTTATGATGGTTAAGTCTAGCAATTGCGGACTTAAATGATGTGATGTACGTGTGGTTGTTCTAGTAAGCAATAGGACAATCATCCTACTTTGATGATTGATTGTGTGTTTAGTATTTACAAGCACATTGTGTTGATCTAGTTTGTGATTCAATAGAACACATTATGGTTTGATTTCTTTGGGTTGTGATTCAATAGAACACATCATGATTTGGTTTATTAAGTTGTGATTCAATAGAACACACTTAGATTAGTTTGGCATAAGTAAACATCTACTTGTGCATTGCATCGAGTCCAGCATATGTGCATTGGAGGTGTATTGACGCTCGGTTATCGAGCAGGGGCTTCGTAATAGCCGAAGGCCAATACACTAGGCCTCGCCCTACCGTTGGCCACGGTAGGGGTTTCCTCTAGTCCCACAGTTGAACGGAATAAACGGCGACTGTGCATTGTCGACATTGTTTTGTATGCATTGGGATACGGACACCGGTCCCTTGTGATACCTATAAGTGGCTAGAGCCGTATTGTCTCGGGTCATAGGGGATCGAGCGTTACGTCGACGTGGATACAGAAAATGGTCCACAACGGGTACTTGTAGATCGTGCTTGACGCGATCGGGTACATTTATTGTTGGGTACTTGTAGATCGTGCTTGACGCGATCGGGTACATTTATTGTTGGGTACTTGTAGATCGTGCTTGACGCGATCGGGTACATATATTTTCTTGGGATACGAGCACCGGTCCTTCATGATTTGTGTACAGCAGAAAAGACAATCATCTATTTATGTTCGCGGTTGATATTGGGAAACGTGCCTAGCATCAGCGGCACAGTTGATTATTTTGGTTCTTTGGAGCAGAAGCGCATGAATCTATTATTATTATTATTATTATCTTGTTGGATAGCAGCAGAGGCGTCCTTGATAGTTCTGTGGAGCGGTAGTACGATCGTTTACTACGGCTTCATGAAGCGATAAGGTCGGAAGTGTTTCAAGGGATTTCGGAGGTGTATACCTCGAATCCACCGTATCCACCTTTATGTGTTTACTTTGAGTTTTATGTGCTTCCTATATGAACGAATGTTGGTCGTGGTCTCCAACCAGTGCATGACGGTTGGCGGCTACCGAGCCTCTCGTGAATATAGGGTTGGTTGTCTTATGTGCTACAACCTGTTATTTATCCTGCTATTCTTATGTGCATAATGTCATGCCATATTGTTTCATTAGTAGCTTACTGGGTCATTCGACTCATCCCTTCCATATTTGTTTTCCTTAGTTGCAGGATATGTTTCGGCGCTGTGAGGCCCTAGTTCGAAGATCCTCTGGTTGTAGCTAGCTAGTATTTTATATTTACTTTCTGTACTTGTGAGATCGTGGGTTAAACTGAGTTATATAAACTTAGTATGCCGGGTAGAGATTCTTGTATTTTATAGACTTGTTATTGGTGCCGACTTGTGGAGTCGTGCCGGTTGTACTATTTTTATAATTTCAGTTTCCTAGTTGTTGTGGCCGTGTGCCCGTTGGTATTTTACTAGTACTTTTCCCGAGCTTGTTGTCTCGTGGTATTTGATATTGTTGTTCTCCGGCGCTTGTTTAGCCGTGGAGGTTATATTTATGTTGTTGGGATTTTGTAAATCGAGCTTCGAGGCTCAAGTTCATTTGTTATTCCGCTGCCTTGTTTTTAGTATTCCGCTGCTTTGGCTTTGGTCTCGAGCTTTTGTGGCTCGTTTGTAATAGTTTGCTTCGTTTTCACGCACCGAGTTGGGGGTTCAACACCGGGTCCCGGACTCGGGTCGTGACAGATTTAGTGCTTCATATTTTATTTTGGTAAAATGTTATTTTTGTGACGAAAAAATCAAGAAATAAAAAACGTTTAGTTCCTCCATCCAAAATAATCATCATTTGGAATTTTATTTTTTTTTAGAAATTAAGGAAGTTAATTTTAAATAATTTTATCAATACATGTTTATGAAGGAAAATGTTAGGGCACTTGTTATGAATATAATTTTAGAATAGTTTCGTGTATACCTCGAATCCACCGTATCCACCTTTATGTGTTTACTTTGAGTTTTATGTGCTTCCTATATGAACGAATGTTGGTCGTGGTCTCCAACCAGTGCATGACGGTTGGCGGCTACCGAGCCTCTCGTGAATATAGGGTTGGTTGTCTTATGTGCTACAACCTGTTATTTATCCTGCTATTCTTATGTGCATAATGTCATGCCATATTGTTTCATTAGTAGCTTACTGGGTCATTCGACTCATCCCTTCCATATTTGTTTTCCTTAGTTGCAGGATATGTTTCGGCGCTGTGAGGCCCTAGTTCGAAGATCCTCTGGTTGTAGCTAGCTAGTATTTTATATTTACTTTCTGTACTTGTGAGATCGTAGGTTAAACTGAGTTATATAAACTTAGTATGCCGGGTAGAGATTCTTGTATTTTATAGACTTGTTATTGGTGCCGACTTGTGGAGTCGTGCCGGTTGTACTATTTTTATAATTTCAGTTTCCTAGTTGTTGTGGCCGTGTGCCCGTTGGTATTTTACTAGTACTTTTCCCGAGCTTGTTGTCTCGTGGTATTTGATATTGTTGTTCTCCGGCGCTTGTTTAGCCGTGGAGGTTATATTTATGTTGTTGGGATTTTGTAAATCGAGCTTCGAGGCTCAAGTTCATTTGTTATTCCGCTGCCTTGTTTTTAGTATTCCGCTGCTTTGGCTTTGGTCTCGAGCTTTTGTGGCTCGTTTGTAATAGTTTGCTTCGTTTTCACGCACCGAGTTGGGGTTCAACACCGGTCCCGACTCGGGTCGTGACAGATTTAGTGCTTCATATTTTATTTTGGTAAAATGTTATTTTTGTGACGAAAAAATCAAGAAATAAAAAACGTTTAGTTCCTCCATCCAAAATAATCATCATTTGGAATTTTATTTTTTTTTAGAAATTAAGGAAGTTAATTTTAAATAATTTTATCAATACATGTTTATGAAGGAAAATGTTAGGGCACTTGTTATGAATATAATTTTAGAATAGTTTCGCATTGAGAATAACCCAGTGCATTAGGACACTCCCGAATGCGTTGATGATTATTTTCAGTCCAAAACATTTCTAAAATTGTATTAATATCAAGTGTACACTTGTTAGCATGACCGAGACATAATACCCGTACCATCTATTATAAATCATTCTTGTGTGCATATTGAGAGACATAGTTTGCAAAAGTGAATTAAAAAAAAGATGATTATATAGTTTGGTCCTTCAACTTTTTCGATATTATTCGTTTGGTCCTAATTATTTTTTTCTTATTCGTTTGGTTCTAAATGTCATATTTTTTGGTCAATGTCATCCCTCGTGATGTTACCGTTTGATTTTCCGCCTAATTTTTTTCAAAATGGCAAAATTGCCCTTAGTAATTAATATATAATTTGGTCCTTCAATTCAAATTATATATTAATTACTAAGGGTAATTTCACCATTTTGAAAAAAAAATTAGACGAAAAATTAAATGGTAACGTCATGAGGGATGACATTGACTAGAAAATACGACATGTAGGACTAAATGAATAAGAAAAAAATAAGAAGGCTCAAATGAATAATATCAAAAAAGTCAAAGGACCAAAATATATAATCATCCTTTAAAAAAAATTCATTTTGGGACAATCTTAAAAGATGATACTTACTCCGTTTTAAATAAATGTCGTTTTAGAGTTGTGCACATATATTAAAAAATTTTGTAAGTTGATAAATATTTTCTTATTAAAAATTCTTAATTTTTGTTTTAGGAGTAGCTGGAAAGATAAATAAGGAAAAAATAATTATTGGGAGAAAATAAAATATTTAATAAATACTCTCTCCGTCTCGGATAAATGTTTCTAGTGGATAAAACACAGAAATTAAGAAACATAATTAATGATGTGCTGAAAAATATGTTCTAACTATAATACCCATGAACATTAATTGAGTTCAACTATTTTAAATAATTGAGTTTCTTTGGGATGTGTTATATTAAATGAAGCTTTAAGGGTATATTAGAAAAAATAATAAAGAATATGTAGATCAAAAGTCTTTAGAAACATTAGTTTGAATATCCCAAAATAGAAAGTAGGAACATTTATTCGGGACAGAGGGAGTATATGATTAATTGTTGAAACTTAGAAAAAAAAATAATAAATTAGGTAAAACGTGTATAATTAACCTAAAACAGCGATATTTATTTAAAAAAAAAAAAAAAACACTAGTATTTTGTACTGTCCTGCCACATAAGTTAAAATAAACATTTAATATTTAAATTAAGTCTTTTCAAACATTAAATAATGTCAAATTGGGCCCACATGATACGATACACCAGACGAAGAAAGAAAAAGAAAAAAATAAATAAAATACTACCACTTGAAGAAAGTAAAGAGGGGGGAGACGTGCAGACCATGCACGATTGACGTAGATTTGACTTGAGCTGATCGGGATCGGGATCGTATCATTAACTAACTCATTAGTACTATACTCATTTACGCCGCCCTGCCGTTCCCACCCTTTTAAAATACTCCTGCCCCTTTTCTTGTAGTAATTTATGAAATTTTTTTATCACTTTTTTTTTATTTTTTATTTTGGTTAAATATTTGTAGTACACTGGACTTTTGCCCATTATACATTGGAGTATTGAATGTCAAAATAAGAATAAATAAATAAACTTCCTAAATCCATATAGTTACTTTTATTATCTATAAAAAATTAAAAATCTTTCGAAGCGTGCTGTAGTGCGGACTCCTTGTTTTGGGCTCCCCTCATCTTGGCTATTTAAGGTATGTTTGGTTTCGTGTTTATTGATTTGATTTTGAGATTGAGAGAGAGAGAGAGATAGATATAGGTGATAGGATTAAAAAGAAAGAAAATCTAAAATTGCGAAATTAAGTCAGTAAATTGTCAAAGGAGTACAGAGTTTTAGTGATTTTAGATTTTCTTACTCTTTGGTCCTGCCAACTTTTTTTTTTTTTTTTTGTATTTTTCTTTATTTTCCTTATTCATTACAAATGAAAATCTCAAAATCAAGTTACTAAATCAAGATGTCAAACACGAGTAAATATTGAGTACAACGGTGATACTACATCAACAACAGGCCCGACCTAAGGGGAGGGCAGCCAGGGCACCTGCCCAGGGTCCAAATTAATAAGGGGCCCAAAAATATTTTTAGAAAAAATTGCGGGTTGGTACCTTTTATAGAATATTCAACCGCTTAAGGATACGATATTTGTTTCCAACCGCTTAAGTCTGTTTTAAGTGATAAATTGGTTATTTGTTCCAAAATTGTCCCCGTAACAATATATATCGTTTTCAAGTGTATTTTGTGCATTGTCATGTGCGTGAAATGTGTATCGTTATACCAATTCATCTCTCCAACACTACAACCACCCCATTCACTTTCAAAGAGCTCATAGTGTCAAATTGCAATAATCATTGAAGAATTATGAAATCCTTAAAATGAGGAGAGCTTGAATTGAGAATAAACCTCCATTGTTACAAAGAATGAAAACTTATGGGACAAGATCGATCAACAAAACTATGCTAATCAACCTATATACTGGGAAAATAACTGCCTAACAAATTCCTGAAAATAATAGACTAAACTGCCCTTAATAAAGAATAAATATTACAACCAAGTGGAAGTAATATGTAAGGTAGATGTCTTGAAATATTTCTGCATGTCTTGTTTAAGTTCCCTTCGTTTGCCTTGGTTGTCATGGTTGTCATCATCATTCATATATATATACTATTTAACTTGACATTAGCATCACTATCTCTATTACCCCCCGACAAGTTGTGGGTGTGTAAGCAGAAAACACCCCCAACTTGGATAAAAAATACCAGTGAAGCTGTTTGCCTAGGAACTTAGTAAAAAGATCTGCGAGCTGCAACTTGGTGGAAATATGCTGAGGAACAATAAGACCCTGGTGAACCTTCTCACGAACAAAGTGACAATCCAACTCGATGTGTCTGGTAAGGGCGTGATAAACAGGATTAGAGGCAATAACAATGGCAAAAGAGCTATCACAATGAAGTGAAACAGGTAATGGGATAACAACTTGTAAATCTTTGAAGAGATTGTGAAGCCAAAGAACCTCACAACTAGCTGTAGCCATGGCACGATATTCTGATTCAGCAGAAGACCTAGCAATGACAGATTGCTTCTTGGAATGCCATGAAATACGAGAGCTGCCTAAGAGCATACAAAAACCAGTGATTGATCTTCGATCATTTGGATTCCCTCCCCAATTACTATCACAAAAGGCTCTCAATTGCAAGTTGTTCTGAGATGGAAAATAGAGACCTTGACCAAGAGAAGCTTTGACATAACGAAGAACTCGATATAGAGCCTTAAGATGAGAAGTCCTTGGGCTTTGAACAAACTAACTTAAGCATTGGGCAGCAAATACTAAGACAGGCCTGGTAACAGTAAGATAAAGAAGTTTACCAACGAGATGTCTGTAAAGAGAAGGGGTATCTAACAGATCACCATCAGAAAGAAGAAGTTTGGTATTTGGGTCAAAAGGGATGCTGAGAGGCTTGGCATATGAAAGCTGAGCAAAATCCAGCAAATCTAGAGCATACTTTTTTTGGCTCAAGTGAAAATCATGTGAAGACCTTACTATCTCAAGGCCTAGATAGTACTTAATGGGACCAAGATTTTTGATACTAAATTTGTCATGAAGAAACTGCTTAAGAGAAGTGATAGCAGCCATGTCATTCCCTACAATTATTATGTCATCCACATAAACTAAGGTTGTAGTAAATTGAGCACCATGACTGAGAGTAAACAAAGAATAGTCAGAATGAGACTGATTAAAACCAAGATGAAGCAAGGCCTCAATGAGTTTAGCAAACCATTGTCTAGAGGCTTGCTTCAGACCATATAAAGACTTGGTGAGTTTGCAAGCAAGCTTAGTACCCTGTTGTGATTTGTAACCAGGAGGTAGAACCATATAGACCTCCTCATCTAAATCCCTATGCAAGAAAGCATTATTAACATCTAGTTGGTGAACCTCACAGCCTTTAACAGTAGCTATAGCCAAGAGAGTTCTAACAGTGACCATCTTTGCCACAAAAAGTTTCGAATAGTCCACACCCTTTGTGTGTAGCCTTTAGCCACTAGCTTGGCCTTGAACCTCTCTACACTACCATCTGAATTGTACTTGACTTTATACACCCATTTGCACGCAACTGATTATTTTCCTTATGGAAGGTCCACAAGCTGCCAAATATTGTTAGCCTCAAGAGCTACAATTTCTGCATTCATAGCATCAATCCATTTTGGATCTTGAATAGCCTGAGAATATGATTGTGGTTCTACTACATAGGACAATGCATTGATGAAAGATTGATGTGTAGGATAAAAATAATCATAGGACAACAAATGAGAATAAGAGAACTTGGGACTAGAAGACGAAGATGGCTGTGAAATTAAAGATGAAACAACATAGTCTTTCAATTTCACAGAAGGAGTATTCAACCTACTGGAAGTTCTAAGAGGAACGAATAGTTGAGGAACTAATGGAGGATCAATGTGAGGCTGTGGTGGATAAGGCAATGAAGCTGAAGAATTGACAAGAGTAGTTGGAGAAGAAACTGAGAAACCATCATGAACTAGTTGAGGAGGATAGGTGGAAGCAGTATCATGGGACATGTTTATATCAACAAAAGGTAAACCAGGATTAGTAGGATCCTTTTGAAGAAAAGGGAAGATGGATTCATGAAATATAACATGTCTGCTAATGAAAATTTGGTTGGTTGTAAGATTGTACAATATGTAACCTTTATGATTAGCAGGATAACTAAGACGAACACTTGTAATGGCTCTAGGGGAAAACTTGTCTGAATCATGAACTGATGCAAAACAAAGACATCCAAGTGTTCTGAGATGATCATAGGAAGGAGGTGTTTTATGCAAAAGCTTAAAAGGGATTTGAAAAGAAAGTACAGCAGTAGGTATTCTGTTTATGATATGTGTAGCAGCAAGCAAGCAATACCCCAAAAATGTATAAAGACCAGACCGAATCTCAAAGCCTTGGCTATGTTCAACGTGTTGGTGTTTTCTTTCCACCAAACCATTCTGCTGTGGAGTGTCCACACAAGAACTTTGGTGGACAATACCAAAGCAGGAAAGAAAAAGAATGACCTCTGAGTTATAAAACTCAGTGCCATGATCAGTTCTACAAAATTTGATGGAGGTATGAAAATGATTATGAACATAAGAATTGAAGTTCTTAAGAAAAGTGAACACATGAGTCTTGGTTGACATTAAGTATGTCCAAACACTCCTAGAATAATCATCTAGAATGGTTATAAAATATCTACATCCATTCATTTTTAGTCTTTTTATAAGGACCCCAGAGATCACAATGAATCAATTCAAAACAGGATGCAGTCTTGATTGTACTAGTTGAAAAGAAAGTTTATGCTGCTTAGCCAAAGGGAAAATGCCACACAAAGTAATAAAATATGTGTTTATATTTTTGGAATTGAAAATGGAAGAGAGAGGTACAATCTTTTTGAGATTACTAAGAGAACAATGGCCTAGCCTTTGATGCCAAGAAGTAGGAGTTGTGTACTTTGCAGCAACAGTGTTCACATGTGGAGAAACTGTAGTTGAATCATCATGAAGGAGATAAAGTCCCTGATACAAATCACCAGTGGCTATGACTCTCATTTGTTGGTCCTGGAAAATACATTTGGATTTGGTGATTTAAACAACGCAAGAGATTTGGTGAGCAAGTTTAGAGATAAAAAGAAGATTCAGCTGGAAATTAGGGACATAAAAAATATTATCAAGAATGAGATTAGGATTTATATAGACACATTCCAATGTAAGTAACCTTTGTATTGCTGCCAATGGGCAAAGATAGAGTAATTGGCCTGAGCAAATGTTGAATGTTGTACATGAGAGAAGATGAAATGCATATGTGATCAGTAGCACCAGAATTCACAACCCAAGTATTCAAGTTATAAACTGAAGCTATGAGAGAATTTGGGTCTGAGGTTGTTATACATGCAAGATGTGTAGTGCCACAAGAATTTTGGCCAATTTGGTGTGCACTGTTGAGATGATCTTCAGGACTGTCTTTCCCTTTCAGCATAGCCAAAACTTGATTAAGTTGAGCCTGCAACTACTCAAAACTACCTTGTCCTGTAGAGATCCTGCTAGCCTTCTCATGATTGCTACCTTGCATCACTTGAACTTGCATAGCCTTGGCATTCCCACTTTGGTTTTGATTAGTGTAGTTGTTCAGATTATTGTAATTGCTTGCTCTAACATTTGAACTTGTTCCTTTGGTAAATTTTCCTTTATTTGCAGAATGAGCAGGATGCCCAGCTGGAAATCTAAGCAGCCTGTAGCATTCATTTTTCACATGACCTTCTTTGTTACAATAATTGTAAAACACACATTTCTTGAATGATGTTCTTGCATATCCCCCTTTGTTCTGATATGTGGCTACAACAATTCCTCCAATTTGATTATTTGATTTACTAGACTGACCACTGGTCTGAGTGATATTGACTACCAGAATAGTGTTTTCAGGCTCATAACCTTGCCTTTGATATTCTTCTTGTTTGACCATATAATAAGCCTCACCAAGGCTTGGCAATGACTTCATCCTGAGAATTTGTCCTCTAACATTCATGTAACTATCATGCAATCCCATTAAAAATTGCATCAAATGTCTTCTCTGCTCTCTTTGCTCTTGATTTCTATTCGCACCACAACTACATGGACAATAACAGGCTGTTATAGGATCTAATGCAGAACTCTTATCCCGAAATCCTTTCATCTTGTGATAGTAAAATTCCACAGATCCTTGTTCCAGCTTATTTAAGTCCTTTTCTAATTGAAAAACTCTATGGCCATCAATGTTGGAAAACCTTTCCCCTAATTCTCTCCATACAGTGTGTGCATTAACAACATATTTCAAGCTGTTACTAATATCTTCTGTAACAACATTAAAAATTCAGGATATTACCATGTCATTAGCCCTAGCCCACAATGGAAACAAAAGATCATCTTTCTTAGGTGCTTTAAAACTTCCATCAGCAATACATAACTTATTTTTCGCAGACAAAGCAATTTCTAAAGAGCGTTTCCATGAATTATAGTTATCACTACCAGTTAATTTTGCAGCAATGAGTATCAAACTTGGATGATCATTGTTATGCAAGAACAGGGGGTGCATGTTGGAGTCGATAGGGATTTCCATTGTCGTAGCCCTAGGATTTGATGCTGTTGCATTTGCCATCACGATTCCAGAAAATCTTAATTCGTGATCCAATCGTTTTGAAGGAAGAATGAAGAACCCCCAAAATCAAAACAAAACAGAGATGATTGCAAAAACTTTGAGCAAGGATCTTAGCTTTGATACAATGTCAAATTGCAATAATCATTGAAGAATTATGAAATCCTCAAAATGAGGAGAGCTTGAATTGAGAGTAAATCTCCATTGTTACAAAGAATGAAAACTTACGGGACAAGATCGATCAACACAACTATGCTAATCAACCTATATACTGGGAAAATAACTGCCTACCAAATTCCTCAAAATAGTAGACTAAACTGCCCTTAATAAAGAATAAATATTACAACCAAGTGGAAGTAATATGTAAGGCAGATGTAAATATTTCTGCATGTCTTGTTTAAGTTCCTTTCGTTTGCCTTGGTTGTCATGGTTGTCATCATCATTCATATATATACTATTCAACTTGACATTAGCATCACTATCTCCATTACATAGTTATGTTACATCCGGATTCTTTTTCTCTTTGAAACTTTGGCAGGCAAGGAGAAAGCATAATCATAGGTTCGGGATGACACTGTTGGAAAAGCGTGCATTAGCGACGGAATTTTCCGTCGCTAAATTCATATTAGCGACGGAAGTCTGTTGAAAAAAAATGGTTGAAAATTAGCGACGATAACCATGTCCGTCGCTAAAACAACGGCGAAAATTAATAATGGTTGCGTTTCGTCGCTAATAACAGTTCGTCACTAATTAGCGATGGAATTTGTCACGGAATATTCCGTTTCTAATTAGCAATAGCAATGGAATATTTCATGTCTAAATTTCGTCTCTAATCAGTGACGAATTTCGCCACAGAATATTTCGTCTATAATCAGCGACGAAATTTGTTAAATATATATTAACGACGAAAATTTTAGCGACGGAGTCTTCCGTCGCTAAAAATTAAAAAAAAAGTTGAATTTTTTTTTTCAAAATATGTCCTTTTTTTAAACCTGATTTCAACAGATAATATTAATAAAAACTCTAAAAAATATGGAAAACATACCACAAATTAATTACAACAATTTAATAACAAAATTATTTACATAAATTAAAATTGTTTAAACTACAATAATTAAAACTGTTCAAATTAATTGTCATGAAATAAATTTTGGGGTTGGATATGATTAGGAGATGGTTGACCAGACGGACGGGGTTGACTCTGAAAAATCGTTCCATGGCGGCCTGTATCTGGGTCACGGTCTGTCGAGTTTCAACGAGTTCGGTCTCTAACCTTGCCACGTGCGACTGGTCAATGTTTGGCTAGGCCGACGAACTTAGTGCTATCAATCCAGAAGCGCGTGAAGCCATGGTTGGCACGTACGAGGATCTCCCGTGTGCGCTCATCCCGTAGACCCTATCGCCCCTCTTCGCCCGTCCTTAGAAGGTGATCTCCTCCCATAATGGTTGGTTTCACTCATTCCTGTTAGGCTCGTTCCTTATACGTCTCTCGTATTCAACCTATCATTAAAAAAAAGATAAATATTAAAACACCGTTATATCAATTTAATTGTAAACAATAATTTTAATACTTACATACACAGCCTCTGTCCGAGCATCAACCCACTGACCGGATCCATCCTGCCTGATGTGTGTACTTACAAACACATCAAGGAATTGCACATAATCACTATGTGTAGCCACCTATAATCAGTATATAATACTATTAGTTTTTTATATTTCTAATAAATAAGAAATGAAATAGAATTATAGACTCTAAGACTTAAACCCCCCCCATAGTTTTTTATACTTTGAATTAACGAATTACTATGAATTTCATAACATCAATATGACTTTCCAACTACTTTTAACATATATAGAACAATAAACTGAATAAACATTGAAAATATACACTAACACCCCTATAAATTATAAGTGTTTACACTTAACACCCCCTAAATTATCTTACTTAACCCAAATCTAATATACTAAACTTTGAATTAAAGTACTATCATGACTTTCATAACATCAACATGGCTTCCTAACTACTTTTAATATATATAGAGCTATAAATTGAATAAACAATAATTTTAAAGTACTACCATGGATTTCATAGCATCAACATGGATTACCAACTACTTTTAATATATATAGAACAATAAACTGAATAAACAATAATAATATACACTAACACCCCCTATAGATTATAAGTGTTTTGTTAGGTCCAAGGTTGCTCAATATAGGCTAGAAGGGGGGGGGGGTTGAATAGCCTATATCCAATTTTAAAAAAAATTGATTTGAAAAATCTTACTTCACTTAAGTTAGAAAAATTTAGCAGGCGGAAGTCTTGTGAAGTATAGGACAAGTTGGAAATGGCTGATCTTCACAGAATAAGATCAGCTTCTCAACGCTTGGAAATCTGGAAATATAAGCAACACAAATAATTCACAATCACACACAAGTAGACAGAGTATTTAATATGGTTCACACTTATGAATAAGTGCTACGTCCACAACCAAAGTGGTCAACTTTGGATTTGAAAATCGTGTACTAAGTTTATCCACTAGATATTTTACAAACTAAATCTCTAATGGATTGTGTACAAAAATTTTGTTGACCAAGTGTTTGTGTGGGAGAATTGAGATCAATAAGATTCAATTCTCGTGAGCTATGAAGAGCTAAGTGTTGCAATCAATGAAGAGCTTTAATGGACTAGACGTCAAAGTGTGAAGCTCTTCAATGAATATATACAGATAGGATGTTTAAGCTTTTAAGAACTTGAAGACTATGGAGATTCAGTAGTTGGAGTAGTTGAGAAGCCCTATAAATGCTGCCATGAAGTCTCCTTTTATATGCAGGAGTGACCTTGGAGCCGTTGGAGATCTTCATGAGATGCTCAATTTGAATTCAAGAGCATTTAATGCTCTAATGGTGTTGTTGAGCTCTGATAGGCGGTTCTGCAAGTTCCAGTCTGTCACCTGACATTTTGCCAAAAATGGGTAGACTGTGCTTGCAGGCAGAATGTCCTTTTCTGAATTGTATGCCAAGAATGGAAAGCTTCATTAAATGCGTTTTGCAGGTTAACGTTGTATCGCAATTAATGAGATCTTTGAGTTAGAACATATCTTCGGCAGATGACTATCGGACGTTCTTGGAGTTCTTCAACTTTGCAGATAGAGCTAGGCTTGTACGAGCTTGTCCGATATCAAAGTAAGACTGCTGAATCAAGTTTTGCCTATTTGTGCAGAGGACGTCCGATGTCTTATAGGCTATCTTCTTCGAGACTTATACAACTAGCAACACTAAGCTGTTCAAGCTATGCCTAAGTACAAGTTGCCACACTAACAGACACGCAGGCCCATTAGTCACCTTGTCTTAGACTTTTAGGTTATGGATTCAAGCAAATCTAAGCTAAAATACAACATGTTTACACTTAACACCCCCAATTATCTTACTTAACCCAAATCTAATATATTAAACTTTGAATTAAAGTACTACCATGGATTTCATAGCATCAACATGACTTCCTAACTACTTTTAACATATATAGAGCTATAAATTGAATAAACAATAATTTTAAAGTACTACCATGGATTTTATAGCATCAACATGGCTTTCCAACTATTTTTAACACATATATAGAACTATAAATTGAATAAACAATAATTTTAAACTACTACCATGGATTTCATAGCATCAACATGGCTTCCTAACTACTTTTAACACATATATAGAATAATAAACTGAATTAACAATAATTTTAAACTACTACCATGGATTTCATAGCATCAACATAGCTTCCCAACTACTTTTAACACATATATAGAACAATAAACAATAATTTTAAAATACTACCATGAATTTCATAGCATCAATATGGCTTCCAAACTACTTGTAACATATATAGAACAATAAGCTGAATAAACGATAATTTTAAACTACTACCATGGATTTCATAGCATCAACCTGGCTTCTCAACTACTTTTAACACATATATAGAACAATAAACTGAATAAACGATAATTTTAAACTGCTACCATAAATTTCATAGCATCAACATGGCAATTCAACTACTTTGAACACATATATAGAATAATAAACTGAATACACATTGAATTAAGTTAATCTTTATTTAAACTAATTAAGTTACTTACTATACGCGATTGGTGTTCAGCGACGCTGATGGACCCAGTCGTGTGCTTCGTTCCACTTCCCGACCCGCTAGCCCTGTTCTTCTTTGCCCTCTCTGAGGCTTGCTTGGCGGCAGACCCACCCCAGTAGGCTTCGTACTGAGCCCAAACCTCTTCGGTCATATTGGGGGGCCGCCCTTTCATAAAGTACTTCGACTTCGTCTTGTAGACGAAGTCCTTGTACCGACCGGCACACAAATTCTTGAACAGAGCCAACGCCTCGTCATCCGAATGCCCGGGCCAAGAATACCTCACCTAGAAAAAATTAGCTTGAGTAAATAACTATACAATAAATAAATATTTCTAGCCAAGTAATTATATTACAACTTGTACCTTAAATTCACCCAACCATTCATCTTTTTTTGGCGCTGAGACACTTCTATATTGCGGCCAGAACTCCGTGTGCTGTGAGGAACGGAGAATATTTCCAAACCAACGTGAGGGAAGAGGGCTGCCTTCTACAAATATGATAAAAATTCAATTTTCAGTTCTTATATATTGTAAATACAACAAATTAACTATGAAATACAATAACAAAAGGAAAAAGTGTAAATAGGTAGAAACTTATTGTTTAAATGTTAGATCAATGGATGTAATAATTCTTCCCTCCGAGTCTAACTGGGAAGACTCGTCGATAGAGGTCGCTACCGGTAATATGGGACGTGTGACAGGGGAGCCCTGTGTGAAATCCACATCCTGTAGAGGTGTTGATGTGGATGAGGCTGACTGTGTACCAGTAATAGAAGTAGCTAGTGGGCGGACCTTCCCTAGTCTACTTCTACTATAAGATCCTCGGTCAAAAGACAAGTCTAAATACAATAACATTAATAAATGACCTCAATCACCAAAATAGCATACATGAACAATAATAAATTAATTAACTAATCATAAGATAAAATATACAATCATATTATATGAATTGACTGGAGTACAAAGATGTCTAAAATAGAGTACATTATTATTTTAAAGCAATTTAAATGACTATCAATCTTCCTCGTCACTAGTTTCGTCTTTGTCTTCCTCTTCATCATCAGACTCTGGGTCACTACTACAAAACTCAAGCTCTTCTTCATTCTCATCCTCAGACGCCGAGGAAATCTCATCTTCATCTAATGAATCAACTTCAAATATTGTGAGTTGACCTGGTCTAGAGGGAGGAGGTGGCAAATCAACTGGTAAAATTTTATCCTCTTCCTCTCCATCTCTCTAGCCAGATATGTAGCATCATCCAAGGCGTGATCAACTAATGAAACATTCGGAGGGACGGACATTTCATCCTCTTGGTAACATCCCTCCAGTGACGACTTAGTAATGGTATCCACCTGGTATGGTATGTCAATCGTGCTTCTAGCCTTGGTATCCACCTGGTATGGTATGTCAATCGTGCTTTTAGCCTTGGTCTTCCAAACAGCCCACTATCTGCTAGACTTGACTCATTTAAAGTTTGTGAGAATGCCTTAGGTTGTGAATCCAAAACTTTTAGGGTTTTAGGGTTTGGGGTATAGGATATAGGGTTTAGGGTATAGGGTATAGGGTTTAAGGGGTAGGGTTTATGGTATAGGGTATAAGGTATAGGGTTTAGGGTTTATAGGGTATTTAACATAGGGTTTAGGGTTTATAGGATATTTAACATAAGGTTTAGGGTTTATAGGATATTTAACATAGGTTTAGGGTTAATTATGATTTAAGGTTAATTAGGGTTTGGATCGGAGTTAATTAGGGTTTAAAGTTAAATAGGGTTTAGAGTTAATTAGGATTTAGATTTGATTACAATTATTGTTGAGGGTATAGAGCAATAAAGTTTAGGGATACGCCAATTTAGGGTTACAATTTAATTAGTGTTTAGTATTTAGGCTTACGGTTTAATTAGTTATATGGTTTTGTGTTTAGTGTTAATGAGTTATAAGAAAATAACGAGACTTCATATACACTAATATACAGAATTTGTGAGCTTGCACTTGGGCCATTAAAATCCAATAGGTTTTGTTATAAGGTTCACAAGTCAGTATGCTCTAGTTTGACCAAGCTCTCCACCCTTGTTGAATACGAGCCAAGCATTTGTAGAGCTTTCTAATCCCAAGCTCAAGCTTGTTTAATATTTTAATGAGTTGAGCTTGAATTTTAAAGCTCATTTACAGCTCTACTAAGAATTTTATCTATAGCATTATACACTAAAAAATTAAATTGATGCCATACATTAATGTGCAAAGTCAACGTAATAATTGTATCAACTTTTTATCTATAATTAATTTTTATTGTTTTATATATTATAGGTGAAGAGAACTGAGAAGAAGAAAACTCGAATGTGGTTGAAAAATGAAGATATTTATTGTTGTGATTTTTAATACACTAATGAATTTATAACATAAAACTAGCTTACAAATTACAAAAATAACATAAATAACCCAACTAAATCATAACTAACATAAAAATAGCATAAATATTGCATCTAAAGCATTTAAAACATAAATAGCATGCAAATAACATAAAATAACATGCAAATTACAAGTTAATCAACACAAATACTACAACCCCTACTAATTAGTCATAATACAACCCCCTACACACCGTACACACACTAAATACATATTATTTACAAAAAGTGAAAAAAAATTCAGATTAATTACAAAAATTTAGATTAATTAAAAAATAAATCAAATTTCCTAGAAATTATACAGATTAATAACATCAAATTACAAATTAATTACATAAAAACGATTAATTACAAATTAATTACCTAGAAATTATACGATTATATAAAAATAAATCAAAAATACAAGCATATATAATATTTATACAGATTATTTAAAAATAAATCGAAAACAGAAAAAATAATACAATAAAATAGTCAAATTACCTAAAAATTATTGGAAGAAGCGGTGGTGGCGGCAGTGGTTGTTCCGTCAAATGGTGGCAGGCTATTAACAATAAAATAAAATAAATCAATAAAATAAAAAATGCAAAACAATTTTAAAAGAAAATGTTTTAAAACACGTACACCTTGGCGGCGCTGGCAGTGGTGTTCTTCTGGCAGGCTGGCAACGATGTTCTTCCGTCAGGCTGGCGGCAGTGGTCTTCCGGTAGAGAACAGAGACAGAGACAGAGAAGAGAGAAGAGATCGAGTGAGATAGAGAGGAAGAGGAAGACGTCGCCAGCGGGAAGAGAGAAAATGTCGGGGGACTAGAGAAGCGAGAGGAGAGAAGGGGGGCGGGGAGAGAGAGAGAGATCTGAAAGGCGTGAAGGAGGGTTTGGCAGGGATCGTCTTGTCTTGGGAAGGGATCGCCGGTGAGAGAGAGAGTAATCGTCGGTGAGAGTTATCTGTGAGAGAGAGAGAGAGACGGTGAAAGACAGAGAGGTCATTTTTTTTTTTTGGGAAAGGGGGGAGCATGGGAAGGGGAAATGAAATTAAGACGGTCTGGGGAAGGGGGAAAGGTGGGTTGACTGGGTTCTCTCGAGGATAATTAGCGACGAAAACTCTGTCGCTAATTTCAAACAGTTTTCTTAAACTGAGGCCCAAATCTAAAGGTTTTGTTGTTATTTTGAAGGGTAAATTATAAATAACCCCCTCAACTATGTGTTGAGTTTGAATAGCCCCCTCAACTACCGATTGAAACAATATGCCCCCCTTAACTATATCATTTTCTTTAATCGTAGCTTTTGTTTAGGCACTGTCATTTGAGTTAACGTAAAATACCCACGTAAGATTCATGTGACCATCTTTAGACATTCTTTTTAACCATAGTGCCCTTTTGGTGTTTCAATTGACTATATTACCCTTGTTATTTTAAGACTCTCTTTGTACATAAAGATGGTTATTAAAATAACTTATTATCTTCATTTTGAATATTATGGCATAAATCATATGTACAGATGGCGACATGAGTCTTTGGTGGAAAAATTTCGTGAATTTAAATCGCGGTGTCTAAATAGAAGGTGCAATTTAAGAAAATGTTATAGTTGAAGGGGGCACACACTGCTCCAATTGGTAGTTGAGGGTGAGGGGGTTAAGCGTAATTTACCCAATTTTCAATTATGTACAATTGTTGGGACTTTATTTATTTGTTAATTTTTTATTATATTGTTAATTATTGTTCTTCTTTTTATAATATTTTTTTTTGTATTTAAAAATTAAAAGTGACATTGATTTTGTTTATTTGTTAAATTTTAAATTATGTTTGTTCAATTGTTTGTTGAGACTTTTGAGTTTAACAGTTTGTTCACATATTACATAGTTACACTGAATTTTCAATTAAGTTAATTACTAATTTGAGGTCATAGCTCTGAGTGAGTGATAAGTGGACTATGAAATAGAAGTATGAAGCAACAAAAAATCCCAAATTATTCTTATGATGATTGTTGATTTGAGTAATTGAGTCTTTTGAATTTACGAGGCTGAAATTCGGTAAGAAATTATTCAGTTTTCTAGATAATAATATTTCCCCAAACTTGATTTCGGCTTAGTAGGAACCCGTTATTGAAATTGTACTAATACGAAAATTATTTTTGTTTCTCTAAGAAATTAAATTTTTAAAAAATACATGAGAATAATATTTGATAATTAAATAAAGACCCTTTTTTTAACTTTGTCCTAATTTTATAAAATGCTAGGAACGGACCCTAGATTTTATGTTAGATCACATACATAAGATACTGTTCCCATGCAAGAACTCATGCTTCTCTCAACTTCTCACGAGTCACGATTTCTAATTCTCCGCTCCTCTTTGACAATACCTAGGGTCCTAGAGCGAGGCCTACATTGTCTCAATTAATAAAGATCTCCCAGTAAATTACTTATCCCACGCCCTCTCGAACTTCTCACTCTTTCAAGTTATCTTACTATGGCGATTAAATATTTTTGTATTATAACCAACCTTGAGAATACAATATTTCTCTTATTATAAATTTTCAGACGTGGATTATTGATCCAAAGTCAGAATAGGAGTCATAGCTTCTTTTTCTGACAAATAGATTTTCGAATAAATTATAAGTGAAACACTAATATTTGCTTTTATGTGTTTTAAAAGTACTATAAATTCTGTGTTTTATGATTTTCAAAAAAAGAAAAAAAAATGTCAATTTTGTGTTTAAAAAATGTCATGTTTGACAAAAAAAAAAAAAAAAGAACAATAATTTAGGAACGGAAGAAATATTAAATTGAGCAAGGTTTTATGCGGTTCGTGCAATTCTTTTAAGTAAAAGGGTAAAATTACAAATAATTCCCCTCAACTATGGGTTGAGTTTAAATTGTCCCCTTCAAACTACTAATTGAAGCAATATACCCCCCTCAACTATATTATTTTCTTTAATCGTAACTTTTGTGTTAGACACTCCCATTTAATTGACGTAAAATGACTACGTAAGACTCATATGACCATCTTTAGGCATTCTTTTTAACCATAGTGTCCTTTTGATGCTTTAATTGACTATATTACTTTTATTGTTCTAAGACCCTCTTTGTACATAAAGATGATCATTAAAATAATTTTTTATCTTATTTTTGAATATTATAGTAAAAATCATACGTACAGATGGTGACATGAGTCTTTGATGAACAAATTTCGTGAATTCAAACCGCGGTGTCTAAATAGAAGACACAATTTAAGAAAATGTTATAGTTGAGAGGGACACACTACTTCAATTGGTAGTTGAAGGGAGCAAATCAAATCCGACACATAGTTGAGGGGGGGGGATATGTAATTTACCCTATGTAAAATTGTGGATACACTAACGATGTAATTTTGTTTATACAGGTAGGCCTTAAATCCCGTTCGATTTGATATCAAACACCTAGAACGATTTACACATTATTTACTTATCACATATTACATATTTCCTAAAGTTTTTAAAGAAAAATTACGATATTTGATTCTCAATTTATAAAGTTTTTATTTCGAGTTATTTGATTAATTGATACTCCCTCCGTCCCTAAATTATTGTATTGTTTGACCCGGCACACGGATTAAGAAAAAATAATTGACTTGATTATTAATATTGGAATAGTATTGAAATAGTGTGTTATTTCCTTTAATGCCCATGTGTATGTGGCCCATAATTAAAGTAGGAAGAAAAAATAAGGGTAAAATAGTAAAAGTAATGTTCTAAAAAGGAAAGTTTCAAACAAGACAATTATTTAGGGAGTGACGAAAAAGGAAAGGAAGACAATAATTTAGGGACAAAGGAAGTAAATAAAGTTGATTTAAAGGATAATACTTAAATTTGTAAGATCTAAAATATATATATTTATATTTTTTAATTATTATAATATCTATAATGTATTAACAAAATTTTTAAATAATTTTATTTAATATTGAGGTTTATTTTGGATGCTTATGTAAATTTTTTTACCCTAACAACATAGTAATTCTTTTGTAAGACCGTGATCCTAATTTGTAAGATAGAGCTTCACTATCTCACAGTTTATTCCACTTAAAAAACCTTACTTTCTCATAATTTATCCCACAAACACAAGTTAAGTCAAGTAAAAAAGATTCGTTTTACAGAAAATTTTCGATGACTGTCTTTTTAAAATTTGTACCATATATATTACACTAATAGTGTACCAAAGTTTTATTGGATTCATATAGTCAATTGTGACAAAATCGTTTCCCTAAACATATCATCATATCGTTCTTACACAAGAAATCGGTCGACAGAAGAGTCCAAAAATACTCTTTATTTTAAACTTTTGCAAGAAACTCAAAGAAAAAGGCAAACCGACGGTCACGATCACTCGTATATTATATCCAGATGTCCAGTAACTCCTCTCCGTCGTCTTTCTTCTGGCTTTTTCAATGAGTTACCGTACCATCCGCGTCAGCATCCTAAATAATGTTAAAATGTATTGGCGTTACACCGACTTACCGGTCCTCTCCTCCCTAAAATTCATTTCTTCATTCAACTCTCTCTCTCTCTCTCTCTCTCTCACACACACACACACACACACACTTTCTCAAACAAACTTCTTTCGTCATTTCAGGTTTCTCCGTTTCAATATGTAGGTGCTCCAGCTGGAATTTTTAATTGCACCTCTCTGAAATTTCAGGCAATTTTTTGTTGATTGATTGATAGTTGCTTTTTTCTTTTTCTCTTCCTTATAATAAATATTTCATTATCTTAATGCGGTGCCTTGATTGTTGGAAATGGTGATTGGAGGTAAAACGTATTTGATTTTTAATTTCTGACGTTACGTAATAATGTGACTCTTATTGCAAACGCCAGGGGTTTAGGTTAAGGTCTTTTTCTTTTGAATTGAATACAATTAGTTTTGGCATTACTTTGGTTAAAATTTGTAAAACCATAGGATTTCATTAGAAGTTGTCGTATTTTAGATTGACAAGTTTTAGTTTGTGAAATTCTTCTGTGGAAAATTCAAATTTCGGTGAATAGATTGGGGGATTTCTGTTTTGCTGCTAAAGCAATTGAAACAAGCCTGAGATTCGAGTTCTTAATTTCCTTGGATACCGAATGTTTGATTAAAATGCCAAGCATCAGTTCTCCAGCTACTAAGAAACCTACTACTCTCACTGTAAGTATTTCTCATTGAACTGGCATTGCTCTGCACTTGGTTATCCAAATGTTTTTACTTACTGTCATTTTATGAATGTCGGCTATATAGGTTGCTGTAAAATGTAGGCCGTTAAAGGAGAGAGAGCGCGGTCGTGATATAGTTCGAGTAAACAACGATAAGGTGTGAGGTTTTATCAATTTTGCAGTTATGCTTGATTAACTTTGATATAGATTCATGTTTTTTGTTGAGTTAGGAAACTGAGTAATATGTGGAAATGTGTCTGTAGGAGGTGCTCATTCTGGATCCTGATCTGTCCAAGGACTACCTTGATCGCATTCAAAATAGAACAAAAGAGCGCAGATATTATTTTGATCACACATTTGCCCCAAATGCTACAAATTCGGTGTGTACCTTCTATTTTCGTTTTGGAACCTTATGCTTTTAGGTGTAATTATGTCTACTTATTTGATAAATGATTCCCTTGCTCATGGGGGAGAAAGAGATGTTAGAAGACAAGGATTTGATTATTGAAAAACTTTTTAGTGACGTCCGGCATTTCCTCCTCGCTTTGTTGATAAACAAATAAAACGGTGACCGAGCCTTGTTTGTACCGGAGGAAGTGTAGCGTATTATCGAACTAGGAATACTTGGCTTGTGGATTTGAGGATAAATGTTGTGTTAGTCATACTCATTTCAAAGTTTGACGAACTGATGGCATGAATTAGGTTTAGGAAAACACTGTAAGTTAAATGGCTATTAATTTCCTTTTGATGCGAAGAAATTTTTGCTTAGGTTCAAGTTATTAAAATTTGGTTACAAAATCATAAACGTGCATTTTGGTTATAATATCAAACACAGTTACACGTATTTGAGAAAAGGATAAAGGGAGACAACAAGCTTTTTTATGTGTTCTAACTTGTTATTTGATTCCATTAGTAGTGTAACTATGCTGCTTTTATGCAGGATGTCTACAAGAGATGTATATCTTCTACAATAGCTGGGGTTGTTCAGGGTCTTAATGCAACTGTTTTTGCTTATGGTTCAACTGGAAGGTACTTGAAAAGTGTGAACATACTCTCTGTTCCTTGTAACTTGTGATCGCTAACATGCTTACTCTCTCTCTCTCTCACCCTGCCCGGACAATCTACTTGTTTTCTTTTCCCTTCCAAATCCACATGAAGCTCTACATTGTATGTCATTACCTGGATTATGGAATAAGCTTTAGACATGTTAAAGAAGCTGGCAAGTACTGAAGTTCTGAATGATTTGTGGAAGATATCTTCCTTCTTCTGAAGTTTAATTAGTCAGATACCTTTATGTTGTCAGTTGTATACTATACGAGTTTACATAGACGACAAACGAGTTGGGGCAGCCACCTCTTGACGGGCTGTTCTCAACCAGGAATATGCTATTATGGATAAGAAAGGTCAGTTCACCGCGACCCTTGGCGCAATGGTAAGGTTTCTTGATAGTGACCTGGGCATCACTTGTTCAGTTAATGAAAGCATCGCTTCCATGAGTAATGCTTGATACAGAAGACTTCCTAGATAATGCTGTTGTGGTGGCCCTCTGCACTATGTTGTCCTTTCATGGGTGTGGATGGCTTATAATTCCTTTGGCCTAGAGACTCGGGTTGAATGCCAATTGGAAGCCAATATAATCTTGTTGCCCTAGATGCTCCCATAGAAGTACCTCTCAGGACCATGACATGAACTTTTGATGAAGCTTAAGGGATGCAAAGTATTTATCTTCCTTTTTGTCTGGGAGGTTCCTAGATATGTGGTCTAGAGTGGAAACTAAGAGGCTCATTATGGGCTTACGTGGTGCACTTGGATGGTGATACATGTGAAATGCCTTAAGATGTTTCTGCTACTTCGTGTTGATGGACTATGTATTATTTGAAGGGCCTAGGTTAACGTGACTGTTCAACATCAACCAGACCAGAGGAAAAGAAAAGTTAAAATTATATCACGCTAAGGTTTCTATATGTTGCTTACATCATTTTGTTTTCTGGTTAAGTACTATATACTTTATTTTGCGATTATGATATTCTAGTACATGTTATAAGATGGAGGGGACAACATGGATGTTGGAGAACATCACATATAAAAAAAGAGGACGATATTTTATCGGAATCTTACATTGTTCTACATTTCAGTGGGAAAACGTATACAATGGTTGGCTCTCAAGATGATCCAGGCTTGATGGTACTCAGTCTGCATATGATTTTTGATCTTATCAGAAAGGATAATAGCGATGACGAGTTTGTAGTTACTTGTTCGTACCTTGAAGTCTACAATGAAGTATGGGATGAATCCTTCAAACTTAATGGTTTATTTTTAGCTCGTCTAAAAAGTTGCGGAGTTTATATATTTTATGGATGCAGGTTATCTATGATTTGCTTGAAAAATCATCAGGACATTTGGAACTCAGAGAGGATCCGGAAAAAGGAATAACTGTGGCTGGACTTAGATGTATAAAGGTCTATCCTCTTTCTCATAAAATTTTGGCCAATTTATATCATCTATTTCATAGAAGAAGACTGGATTCATAAGCGAAAAGACTTAAAATGTTTACTAAATTGCTGTGTCATGTTTTAGATGATGTTGTCCAAGGTATTGGACGCCTTGTTATCAGGAGAAAATAAAAGTTGAAGGGCTATAAGGATCTGTCTGATCATTGAAACTTAAAAAATATACTCCCTTCGTTCCAAAAGAAGAGTCATGTTCGACTCGGTACACAGACTAAGAAAAGTTAATTGACTTTATTATAAATATTAGGATGTTGTGTGTTTTCCATTGATGCCCATATGGCAGTGGGACCCATCAATTAAAGTAGAAATCAAATCAAGGGTAAAATGGTAAAAATAACATCCTAAAGGAAAGATTAGAAAGTTGATACTATTTTTGGAACGGCCTAAAGAGGACAAATGGACTCTTTTTAGAAATGGAGGGAGTACATGTTTTCCTATGTTGGGATGACAGACAAATGCCATGTAGCGATCTGTCTTAAAATTTTGTTAAACCTTGAACAGAATCCTACTAGGGCTCAAAGCATGCTTTGGTCAAGGCATACAAAAACTTGAAACTTGCTGTGTCTGAAGTTGCATAACATGCAACTTACCCTGTAAAATACTCCCTCCATTCCTAAATTGTCCTGTTGACCTCAAACATGATGTTTTTCAAATGCAAATTTGACTCATATTATTTTATTTTTTTCAAAATCATAAAACACGTAATTCGTAGTACTTTTAAAATACTACGAATTACATGCTTTATGATTTTGGAAAAATAAAATAAGGAGTCAAATCTGCATTTGAAAAACATCCTATTTGACCAAAAAGAGTCAAACATGACGATAATTTAGGAATGGAGCAAGTATTATTTCTCTTTTTCTTGCAACTAGCCTTTCATCGTCATCTTCTTCAAAGTCTATTTGAATCAAAGGTCGAGGATTTTAGGGGGAAGAGCTTCTAGGAGTGGCTACCTATTTGTTGTGATGAGATCACCCCTCTTCTTAAAGGTCATCATACATTGACTTGTTCCTGGAGATCATAGTGATATCAATCAGACTGTCCTCCTGAACTTTATTTATCCTTCTTTTTGTCCAAGGAAGGAATGGGAATATTGAATGTCTCCACTTATGAAAGGTCAAGCTGACATAATAGGCATTGGATGCGATGAGCTTTGCTTGTTTATAGTATATTCTAGTTGACATTTATTTGAAAATGTAGTTAAAGTTTTGTTCTCAATGGACAATGAACAATAAAAGCTAACATCTTAATTAATCAGATGAAAAACGTATTTATGTGATTCCGTAATTGAAATGCATGACTCAGGGGAAGCCTTCTAGAATATTTTAATGTGCCCTCGCTTAAATTTGTCTGTGCGTCATTGTTCTTAACTTTGGACTCTGTCATATTCTTCTTTTCTTTGTTTTTATGGTTCTCATATTGCTAACAGAGTTTGCTTGAAACTTGCATGCCACTAGTATTCTGGAATTTGATGTTCCTGTTGCATGTATTCAGGTTAATTCAGCTGATAAGATTCTTGAACTTTTAAATGTGGGGAACAGTAGGCGGAAAACTGAGAGCACTGAGGTTAATGAAACATCTTCACGGTGAGTGATTGCATGTGGTTTCAACTTATGCGGCAACTTTTGGTGCATGTTATCTTCAATTTAGGCATGATATTTTAACATGACGTCAAAAATTCATCCTTCACATCGCAGATTTTCTACTCTGTTCTTTGACATTTAACTGCAATTAGATGTTCAACTCACTGCCATCATTTTTATTTCTTCTGAAACTGCTATCTTGAGTACAATCCCTATCAGCTTAACACGTGGAAAGGAGTAGTGTAACTGCCTATTGGAGCCTGTAAAGCTTCAGTGTCCTGCCTCATTTGATACATTTTTAGCTTTTTGGAACAGCTCACATGCAGTTTTGGAGATAGCTGTGACTAGAAAACAGAGAAAGAAATATCGAAGTCAAGTTATTCGAGGGAAACTTGCACTTGTGGATCTTGCAGGCAGGTATGTTTATCCCTAGCAGCACTTACTCTGCAATTTTCCCACAGTTGAGTGTGCCATATTAAACTGAAAGATTTAGGAGCTTCAGCGCATACAAACTTATGATGCAGTGAACGGGCTTCTGAAACAAACAATGGAGGTCAAAAGCTAAGAGATGGTGCCAATATTAACCGGTCACTTCTTGCTTTGGCAAACTGTATAAATGCTTTAGGAAAGCAACAGAAAAAGGGTCTAGCATATGTTCCTTACCGCAATAGGTATCTAAATAGTCTTATCTCAAAAAAAAAAAAAAAAAGAGGTATCTGAATAGTAATTATTGTACCACAGATTCTTTCTTACTTGTTAGCTAATAACCATATGTTTTCCAGCAAACTGACTCGGATCCTTAAAGATGGCCTGAGCGGTAATTCTCAAACAGTTATGATTGCTACAATATCACCAGCAGATAGTCAGTATCATCATACTGTGAATACCTTAAAGTATGCTGACAGGGCAAAGGAAATTAAGACCCACATTCAGGTAAGAATCTTATGCTTTCTTATGTGTTTGTTTCTGTATACGTGAAAACAAAATCCAAGTAAGAAACCTGAGGCTGAGCACAAAGGCTTGTTGTCGGAAATGTGTCATTGTCTTGCTGTACTAAAACTCAGGTTTTTATTCACCGACTCATCCATAACCTTAATCTGCCAAAGAATGAGGCTGACATTGTATATCAACCTCTTACAACATCTCTGTAAACTATAAAGCACCATATCACTAATTTGTTTGTTGAGATGCTTTAGGATTAATTCAAAATACTGTTTCTGGCTACTCCTCTGCATACATTACCTTCAAGTAACTGGTTTGGTTATTGTTGCAATTGTTGTTAATTTGGTATTATGTTTTGGTGCTTGTTTCAGAAAAATATTGGCACCATCGATACCCATGTATCAGATTACCAACGAATGATTGAAAGTCTTCAGGCAAGACTTCTGATAGGTCATCATTTGTGATTATCTTAGCACCATTCATTCTTTATCACCACTAACCATTATATTGATTGTGTAGATTGAGGTTGGCCAGTTAAAGAAAGAATTAGCTGAAAAGGAATCTCAACTAAGCACCAAACCGACTGAAAAAGCAGTTGATGATGAGCTATCTTGGTTGAATATATTGAGCCAAGAAACCAGTGAAAATGTTCAGGAGCGGATCAACTTACAGAAAGCTTTATTTGAGCTTGAGGAAACTAATCTTCGTAATCGAACTGAACTCCAGCATCTAGATGATGCTATTGCAAAGCAGCAGGTTGGATCGCGCCAGTTTTCATTCCACTCAAGTATTTGTCAGAAGTCATGCATTCGTGTTACAAGCAACCCCTTTAACATTTGGTTCAATTGCTTATATGCACCCAAACCTACAGTCTTAGTTGTTAAGCTCTAATACTGTAATGTTCAACTGGGATCAGGTTATACCTAATTCACCCATCTTTCTTTTGGGATACTAAAATTTTGGTCCTCTCTCTAATATAAGCCACTGAAATGATACTCCAGTTTTCTTCTCACTGAGTGGAGTGGATTATCAGCAAAATGCCATGTTGATGTTGGGTTACATCTCAAAGCATGACATTTTCATTAAAAATTTGTCTTCAGAAATGGAAGTATTTTTTTTTGGATGATGTAGTAATAGGCTAATTGCTACTGAACCCTGAAGTGGCAAGATAACAAAGCTGAAATAACTGGAGTGTTTTTTAAATCTATTTGTTACCGGCTTTCTGTTTTCCATTCCAAATTCGATTAAAACTCTTGTTTATTGAATAATTGGCTTGGTTATCTTCCTCTCTCACTTCCCTGTACATGTGGTGGATTCCTTTAATCATTATCTATTTATTGTTAGAATTTAAGATGCTGTCAACACATCTTATGTTGGATTTTTGTCTCGCAGGCACTTGAATACGATGAAGCAGTTGTGCAGGCTTTAAGATCAAGGCGGCAAGTAATTCTTGATAATATTCGTGACAATGATGAGGCTGATGTCAGTTACCAAAAGGTGATTCCCATCCCCTTTCCCTCGCCCCCCGCACCCCACCGAAAGAGAAAAAAAAGAATGAATCCCAATAATTTTTGGCTTCTGAGTATTCTGATCTCTGTTCATTATTGACCACATTAACTGGTTTTATTTGTGATAGGAAATTGAAGCAAATGAGAAGCGTCGATGCGAGCTACAAGAGATGATTGATGAGGCCATTAGTAACAACGGAAACAAAACCTACTTGCGCATTCTCGGTCAATATAGACTCCTGGTAACTGATACTACTATTTGTAAACATAAAACTTTGATCTTGGTATGCTGTGCATCTTAGTTGCTCCCTCGGAAAAGGTTGATATAAATTTCATACGTCCACCTACAGTAGGGAAACCTATTACTGAACTCGGGAACAAAAACATAAAATAAAAAATACAATAGCAGCTTGAATTTCAACTACTTCAAAACCATTTGAACATTATTTTCTCTCCTCACCCACCTCCCTTCTTGGCAAGGCCAAATCGTTGGTCAATTTCAGCAAGGCCAGAAGCCTGCCATCAATCTACATATCATTTTGATATGGTCAATGCCGTGTTTTTTTAACCTGTGTAGGGCCATGAGTTATTTCTTTGGCTTCTATAGAGTCATGCAAACTCGCCATTTCAGTCTTGTTATGACAGTTATTGTACTGCGCAATGTAGGGGATGAATAATACTGAGCTTCAGTTTGAGATGGCAATGAGGGATCAAATTATTTACAATCAAAGGGAAACGCAGAGGAACCTGTGGAATTTGCTTATGGGCTTAGGACTTGAAGAAAAACAGCTGTGTGAGCTTGCTGCTAAGCAAGGGATAACAATAGAAGACTGGGCAATGGCACCACAATTGGGATTGTCAGATGGGAAGCTGTCACGCAATCTGCGACTTGAAAGACATACCCCCTTACCGCTTTGTCACATAAGTGGACAGCTACAGGCTACATCTTCTGATACCTTCCCACAAAACCAAGCTGGGTCTAGACCATTTCTCCAGGGAAATGCGGTTTTGCCCCATACAGTTTGCAGGGAGGTACACCAGAGCTCGTACTACTACATGTCTGATAACTATCCAGCAACATATATGAGATTAAGTAGTAGCAGCGAGAATTGGATCAGTGACGGGCAAACTTCACCGTTTCAATCTCCTGGTAGGCATTCTCGAGGTTTGCACAATTCATATCCACAGCTGGGGACCCTGTGGCCTCTGTACGACGAAGGCTGCATGTCAACTTCCTTATATGGTTCTGAATTTGGACAGCAGCGGAAGGTAAGCATGCAAGCATTTATTCTGTAAACATGCCTTTCAAGTTTCAAGGCACCTACTCTTGTATATGCTTTGTAAATTTAATCCTGGTGAATTTTTCTCAGGATGTGTGGAAACAATCGCAAGAGGGTTCCGATGTTGGAATCAGTGACAACCACGACCCGTGCAGAGGAATGGTGATGCACTGCAGTGGATCCAGCCAATCTCCTCGTAGATACAGCCAACCGGAGCGAATATCTACTATGCCCAACCCTACTTATATATTCCACAATCCTATGTCTCCAGGTCCTCCACAGCCATCCCATATTCTTCCTATGTATGCTAATTCCAGTCCACTAGCTCTTGGTTGCCGTAGCTCTAACTAATTCTTAGTTCTCTAATGCTTCTTTTGTGCCCCTTTCTTGCAAATAATGTACATATTTTTCGGGGTTGCTAGAGTACCATCGGCAGTAGTAGTCAACAAGTCAGGAGATTTGCTCTGTCCATTGGCTCCATTCTATTCATTCTTTTATCCTATTGTTTTTGAAGAGAGAAAGTGATGCTCTAGAAGTAGAACTACTTAGGTAGCCGGAATTCCTTGATTTGTAGCAATATTGTACGTATGTCTTTGACTATTCATCGTCGGCAATTTCAGACGGACCTAAAAGGGCAATGCATAAACTGCCAACTTTTTATCATTATCATCATTGTTTGATTAACCAACTTCCTTTTGTACTCTGTTCATACCTTTTTAATTTCTCATCTTCTAAACGCGGTCCTTAAATCACAACTTTCTATACACTTTCTCGGTTCTGGTCAAAGAGTTATCTTTGTATTTGACCTTACACAAGTTTTTTAAAATTCAATGTTTTTCCTTTATTATCCTGAATTTATTCTCTATTGATGTCAGATCATTATGATTTGTTACTTGTTTTTTATCTCTCAATTAAATACTGTATTACTGATAATTGTTTAAAAAACTTTCTAAAAAATATAATGAGACACTTACTTTGGATTATCTCAAAATAAAATAAATTACTCTTACTCCTTTTGTCTCATTTATATTGAATTTTCCTTTTTTAGCAGTCTAAAAAATGTGACTTTGTTAAGAATTTTAAAATAATTAGCTTTTGTCGGTTGACCAATATAGATGTGAGACAGTCAATATTTTGGAACATAGGAAATATTTAATAATCAACATGTGTTTATATCATTCAATCAATATTTAACATATATATGTGTCATTTTAATCGATATAATTTCAATCACTAAAAAATACCTTAAAAATATTATGGGTTAAAAAAAACTTCTAATTTGAATTAGTTTTTTCTCAAAAAATTTAGAAACTTCAGCTCAACTTAACTTATAGATTAGATCCATCTCATCTTTCGTCTCAATTAATTGAGTCTATTAGAAAATGAGAGTTGCTATTTACACTCCAAAAATTACTTAGTACACCTCACCCTCAATATTTTCAACCCCTCAAAATGTTGAATACCCCCCTAATTTTCTATTTTAACCTTGCTAATATTTCTCTCAAAATTAACTAAAATCTATTAAGTATACCCCACCCCAACCAAAACTCACCCCTTCTTCCTCCTTCCCCTACCGCCCCCCACCCAACCCAGTTCGCCACCTTCTCCCTCCACCCCACACCCAGTAGGCAAATACCAATCCGCCTCCTTCCCCTTCCCCACAAAACCCAACCCCTTCCTCCTCCTTCCCCCCACCCCCCACCCCGCCCCCCACACACACAACACCACACCAGCCCGCCCCTTTCCTCATTTTTTTTTCCTACCTTCCCCACAAAACCCACCCCCTTTGTTAGATTTTGTGTTAGGAAATTAGATTGTTGGACCACCACCATAGGCGATGGTGGCCAGAGGCGTGAGAAGGCAGCTATGCAAGAGAGAGAGAGAGAGAGAGAGAGAGAGAGAGAGAGACGGGAGAGAGATGTTGCTGGAATAGTTATTTTATTAATGTAAAACAATGTGTAATAATCTCATTAAGTTTCATCAATAACAAACTAGTTATACCTAGGGCTAGGGCCCAAATGGGCTTACAATGAACAAACTAATCAAATGGGCTTATTGGGCCAAAGTACATAAAAATAATATAACTATTATCTTTAACACTCCTCCTTAATTCGTACATGCAATTTTTGTGAAGTGTTCGAGTTGGAGAAATGTAAGCAAATGACCTAATAGAGATAATATCTTTAACAAGAAGACAAGCAGGTTGTGTAGAGCCCAAACTGGATCATCCCGAACAATTGTAAAAGCAATAAATGTTGAGAAGTCCAAACAGGAGTCAATCCCCGAAATGCTCACTCAATAATTGGCAATGACAAATAGAAGACAAAGGAGTAGCCCAAATCGAACTTTTTGTCTGCAAAAAAGAAGCACCTCCTTAATCCAAGTATTCAAAGTCGTGGATCAAATACCGTCCACAAAGAGATATGTTAACCAAGTTATTAGTTGACTTTGGTAATCAAAGGAGTTCAGAAAATATTTCTGAACTCGTATTTGAGTGACTCATCCGACTCGGTGAGTCAACTCATCGTAATCAAAAAATAACCATCGAGTCAACTCAGGACTCAAAGAACCCTAACTCGGTGAAATACACAAATGTCTTGGAATTTGGTCGAAGCCCATCTTCAACCAAATCAAGAAACAACCTCAAAGCTTCATCTTCAAACCCATATCTCAAATAGCTACAAAGAACAGTAGTCCAAAAAAACAACATTTCTTTTGAACATTTCATTGAACACTTTCCGCGCGTCAAGAACGTGACTTGTTTTCCATTGTATATCTTTGGTTTGTTACATAAACAAGAGCACTGTATCAGGATTTAAAATAAAAGGTAACACCCTTAGAGATTTACTTACTGAAAGGGCTAAGATACAGTAATTTCTTTCATTTCTCAAAGATGGGGGCCGATTTAATGTACATTTTCACGGGCATGAAATGGCAAAAAATGAGAATCCAACAAAAAGGAACAGAATGCAAAAGGTATACCAAATGATCTTTAATTGAAAGGGAAGGATCAGCATAAGTGATAAACCCAAAAACCCCTCGGCCGACTCGTTTGTCGATCTTTCATAATTACCGAATCCGTTATCTCCCCATATTTTCCAAGATACTTGACAAACGTAACTAAAATGGTATCTTTCGCTAAACCCCCGATAAAAAATCTTCCCGGGATAGGCGCAATCACCGAAGTCAGATCTCTTTGACCCTATGGGCGACGAGTTTATCTCGATTCGAAACTTCTAGGGCACGGGAAGTTCGGCAAGGACTTAGGACAAGACCAAGGAAGATGGCTAGGGTTAGGTCTTCAAATCGAAAACTGAATAAAGGTTTTACTAGTAGTCGGAGACATATGTCGGTGATTCTCCGGCGGAAGGGGAGGGCATGATGTTGAATTGTTGAGGTTTCAATCAATAGAAATAGGGATTTGTGGAAGCTGAATCGCAAGGATATAAAGAGATCGGAATTCCCGCTCTAATACCATGTTAGATTTTGTGTTAGGGAATTAGATTGCCGGACCACCACTATAGGTGATGGTGGCCGGAGGCGTGAGAACGCGGTTATGTAAGAGAGAGAGACATAGGAGTTACGGAAGAGAGAAGTTGCTGAAATAATTATTTTATTAATGTAAAACAATGTGTAATAATTTCATTAAGTTTCGTAAATAACAAACTAGTTATACCTAGGACTAGGGCCCAAATGGGCTTCTAATGAACAAACTAATCAAATGGGCTTATTAGGCCTAAGTACATAAAAATAAGGAGAAATTGCTGGCCGGTTCACTTTCTCAATTTTTTTTTCTCTCCAGTACACACATTTTTTTTTAACTGCTAAAAGGTATTTTGAAAATTTTCTTCCTAAAATACCCTCAACAACATGGTTGCTTCAGATTTAAGATTCAAATTGATGTATAAATGATTTCATGTTGTTAATATAGTCTTTCCTCATGTTTGGGTATCAATTTTCATGCATAAAACACGAATTTGATCAAATTCAAAATTTTTGAGTTCATCTCGTTTTCTTTGTTCTTGAGCTGTTTTGGCCACTTAAATCTCTGTTTTAAGCTTCGAATTTGTTTAAAATCAATCTCATATTATTATCCTAACTTAGTACTATATTTGTGCACAATTTTTCTACCAAAAATATTATTTTTGAGCTTCAAATCAAGCTTGACAGGTGTTATCCGAAAAGAGGAAGATGTTTTTGACCGATTTAATTCGCCAATCGCGGATGCGGGCAACGCACGGGGTTCGAACGGGTCGATGCCAAAGTGGTGCATCGCGATGCCAAAAGCGTTCTCTGCGATGATCGTTGCATCGCGATGCCAAAAGTGATGCATCGCGATGCGTTGGTTCCCTAAAGCGCGCGATGATCGCGATGCATGTGCATCGCGATGCCAAAGTGGCAACGCGATGCAACAATTGGTGCATCGCGATGCGTTGGTTCCCTAAAGCGCTGAGATGATCGCGATGCACCAATTGTTGCATCGCGATGCCAAAGTGGTGCATCGCGATGCAACAATTGGTGCATCGCGATGCGTTGGTTCCCTAAAGCACGCGATGATCGCGATGCACCAATTGTTGCATCGCGATGCCAAAGTGGTGCATCGCGATGCGTTGGTTCCCTAAAGCGCTGCGATGATCGCGATGCACCAATTGTTGCATCGCGATGCCAAAGTGGTGCATCGCAATGCGGTGCATCGCCCAAGTGGTGCATCGCGATTCCAAAATAATGCATCGCGATGCATTGGGTTCAAGCGCGCGTGTTTTCTTTCATTAATGGCATAATCATCTTTTGCCCCAAAATGCTTTTTCCGATTTTTAAAAAAGATGAGTAGATTGAAACGATTACAAATATTTAAAAAGGGACCGGCCTGTAATTCACCCTAAAAATAATATAACTATTATCTTTAAGTCTTTAACACCCTTCCTCCTCCTTCCCTTCCCTTCCACCTCCCCCCCACCCTACACCTAGTCAAGCAGCCTGCTCCCTTTTTTTTTTTTTTTTATAAAATGATTTATTCGACATTGTATTACCAAACATTACTATAAGTATTTGATACCCCTACCAAACAATTTTAAGTGTGTTTAGTAGGACTATCGAACAGTAATAAAATTTTTTTTCCCTAAAAATAAAATAAAATATTTAAATTAAAATTTATAATAATATTTTTATAATATATAAGAAATACTCGGTAAATATTTGGACTTGAATTATTCCTTCCTTTTTAAATAGACGTTGGGGGTTTGACAACAGACAGAGGAACAGAGCGCAGAATAATGCTTCCTTAAACCCCTCAGAAAAGAAGTCATCCCGTTACGGACCAAACCCCAATTGAAGACCAAAATCAGTCCAATCCAGCTCCTCACTCCCTCCAAATCACCACCGTGGCTAAATCTTCTTAATAATGGCTTCTTCAGAAGACCTAGAGCCCCCAACTAAACCCTACAAGCTCCGACAAACTCTAACCGGCCACAAACGCGCCATTTCCAGCGTCAAATTCTCCGAAGACGGCAACCTCCTCGCCTCTGCCTCCGCCGACAGAACCGCCCGAACATGGTCCACCTCCGACGGCTCCACACTCCAGGAGTTCCAGGGCCACGACCTCGGCATCTCCGACCTCGCCTTCTCATCCGACAGTCGCTACCTCGCCACCGCCTCCGACGACAAGACCGTCCGTCTCTGGGACGTCTCCACTGGCTCCCTCGTCAAAACCCTAACCGGACACACTAATTACGTCTTCTGCGTCAATTACAATCCTCAGTCTAATATGATTGTTTCCGGTTCCTTTGACGAGACGGTTAGGGTTTGGGACGTCAAGACCGGCAAGTGCTTGAAGGTGCTTCCGGCGCATTCGGACCCTGTCACCGCTGTGAATTTCAATCGGGACGGCTCGTTGATTGTGTCCAGTAGTTACGATGGGTTGTGTCGGATTTGGGATGCGTCGACGGGGCATTGTATGAAGACTCTCATTGATGATGAAAATCCACCTGTTAGTTTTGTCAAGTTCTCGCCCAACGGAAAATTCATTCTTGTTGGCACCCTGGATAGTACATTGGTTAGTTTTTGCTTGTCCCTTCCATGAAAGCTTAATAGTTTATTTTTGCTGTTGCAGCAAAGGGAAAATTTAAACTTTAGCTATTATAATGGATAAGATAGTTTAGATAAGTGAATGTTCTGGATGGTTTCTGGTAATCTACTCATTGTAGATTGTATCGTGAATTTGTATCATTTTTCTCACTCTATATAGGTTTGATAATTTGAATTGTGCTAACCTTTTTAGCTTTGATCTTCTGTGGAGATGAAATGAACCCCTTTTGAAAGTTTTTTCAAATGGGAAATACAAGTATCATCTCTAAGATGCTACCAATCTTACATGATATGCTTAAGATTCTATGCAGTGGTCTGGAAAATGACATTGCAAGACCTAGATAATGTTTGGTATTGCGATTCCACTGGACTGGTACAGGATGTAGCTCTAGAGTCATGCATGCTAACATATTGGTGCAGGTTCAGGAGAATATGCTTTCAACCTTTTCACATTTCCTCTGTGGCTGTTTCGTTGGCAATCTATTTTACCCGTTAATCAAGCATTCAGTATTTAGAACCGGGAGTGGGAATCCTTGGGAATAGTTGGGTAAACTTGAAGGGGCACGCACAAAGTTTACACGAATGTTAGAATAGCTGTCTTTCAAAGGCAGATTTGGTATATCATCTGTGTTTTGATCAAAGTATCATCTGTGAATTGGAATTTAAAACAATTAGGTTGGATAGTGTTGTGAGATGCTAGTAAATGAACAAACAAGCATATAGCTGATCTGATGTTTTTCATGTGATAGATTAAGCTTATGAATTTTTTTCCTGTAGGATTCCTAAGAACGTGTGAGACATGAGCTCTATACTCAATAGTTTCTGATTCCAATATACAGACAGCACCCTGCATCAAACAGATATAGTCGATCACAGTACCTGGTAACTGTCAGAATTCTGATGATGGGTGTTTAGAGGTGTACGAGTCAGGTATTGAGCAGTTGGGTTGCTCAAGCCCAGTTTATCTTTCAAATAAGCTTGAAACAATGTTTGAGCTTAGCTTGTTTATCTAACTGATCCAAGGAAGTCCTTGGTGATCCAATCTTGAGTCGAGCTAAAATAGTTAGGCTGTTATGTTGAGCCGAATCCAAATCGTTTTGCATTTCGAGATTCTAGTGAGATTATCGAGTGAATTAGATTCAAGCTCAAAAAACCTGATAAACATAATATTGTGTGGAATTTTTTTTAGGATTGATATGTTGCATAGCTATTACATCTTCCTCTAGGGCATGTTCCTTGTCTTTGAAGTGCTAATGAGAAATAAATTTTCTTAAATTCTTTTCCTTTTCTGTCTGATTTGGGGAAGAAAAATACCTGATTCATGGTTATTGATTGGTCTGGCAACATGTGCCCATGTCCTAAGGTTTTATTTCAAGAATCTGCTTTTAGAAAACTTTTCTCGTGGAGTTAAAAGCTCCTTTCTATGTAGCCTTAATGTGGATAGGGCTTAGGCAAACATAGAAATGTGAGTTGGTTGTCTTTATCTGCCCATAATTGTAAGTGATATTATTGTGGTACAGCACAAATTTGACATCATTTGAGAGGCTCTTGAAATGGTTGAGAGGAGATGGGATCAGAATTTGATTAATGTGTCCTGTTTCAACAGACTGAACTTCAACTTAGATGTATTTGTGCCGATTTGGTAAGACATAATATGCATGACCCTAAAGTGAGTTGGACCAGTTGGCCTGTAGGCTTCCTGAGGCTTAGTAATTGACTGGGCTGTTGATTTTCCTTGTGTTCTATTGCTTTCAACTGTCCATGTACACATTTTTCCTTGTAAATTTTGCATAGCTGTAAAGTTATAAATTCAAAAACATTCGTCGATTACATGTACATTTCCCATTTACTGTGGAAAAAGCTTGACAAAAGATGGTTCAAGACACGGGGATCCGTCAGTGTTATATTGTATGCATCTTGACCTCTGTTTGAGAGAAGTTGCTTACATAGTTTGAACCACTGAGCCATGGGGGAGCAACCATATGGTTGCACAGCTTGCATCCTTGGGATGTCTGACTAAAAAAAGATTATGTTCTTAGTTGATTCCGTTGTAGTTTTTTAACTGTCTCATTAACACCTTAATTCTCCTTTGGCTATCTAATATTAAAGTGTTCCTCCTGTTCACATACATAGCATGTCTTCGTATGTGCAGTTGTGCACTATCATCCCTTGGATTTGTTTCACACTCTCCCTATCAGCCAAAAATGGCCGTCTTCTATCCAGATGACTCACGTAATAGTTGGCTGATTATCCACATGCATACTTTTCATTCTTTCTGGCTTTTGTTCACAATTTTGACGATTAAACTTGGCTTTTTGCAAAAATGAAACATAAGGAATCAAGAAACATCCTGTTTTTACGCTTCCACTTTCCTTTCTTGGGGAATCTTACTCAAGTTAATCTGCCATGTAACCTTGATTTGTTCTATCTGCAGAGACTGTGGAACTTTTCAACTGGTAAATTTCTGAAGACTTACACCGGCCATACTAATTCAAAGTACTGTATTTCTTCAACATTTTCTGTTACGAATGGGAAGTATATTGTTGGTGGCTCCGAGGATAATTGTGTATATTTGTGGGAACTCCAGACCAGAAAAGTAGTTCAAAAACTGGAAGGCCACACAGATGCTGTAATATCAGTTTCTTGTCACCCAACTCAAAACATGATTGCATCCGGTGCACTTGGAAATGACAAGACAGTGAAAATCTGGACTCAGGATTGATTGGTTTCCCTGCTGAAAGTTATTTCTCATGTGACTGGGCAAATTCTGATAGAAGGTGGTTCCATCTTTTGGTTGTAAGACTTAGTTGAGCTACCCGTTCGAGTTAATGTATTCCAAAACTCTGCTTTTAATACTAGTACAAATTTTGTCTAAGCTACTTCTTGAGCCTACTAGTGGTGTTAATTCTGGGTCATCTCAATGGAATCTGTTGCAGTAAGCTTTGCTTTCTTTTCCTTTATGTTTTCCTTCATTCTTTTGGGTTTCAGAAGAGATGAGTCATAAGTCTGCACTCTTAAGTCCTGCTCAATACACATAAACCCTGCTATTCCCTTCTACTGAAGTTAATGAGCCCGACTACATGATATGGGTAGTGTTAAATACAGCACCCCCAAAGTGCTAAATACAACTCCTTTTTCAGAAAATTTACTATTTTGCCCATATTTTTTTTGTGGAAATTTATAGTTACAAGTGTTATAATTGCAAAAAAATAAAAATAAAAAATTAGACAATGCGGCCACCCCTTGGCAGCCATATTCCAAATATTCACATAGATTATGCGGTCATTTATTATTTCGTTAGATTTTTTTTTAACACTTTCAACCCCTAAAATTTACAATTCCGTTAAAAAGTTAACGGAATGTATGATAGGCTATATAAAGTAAACAAGTTAGCTCGACTCGATCGAAATATGATACTCCCTCCGTCCCAGATAAATGTTCCTAGTTGACAAAGCACACGAATTAAGAAACATAATTAATGATGTGCAGTAAAATATCTTCTGACGATAATGCCCATGAACATTAATTGTGAAGATATCAAAATATCTCACCACCACGTTGCAAGTAGAACTCGTAACATGCTGAACTGGAGCCCGGGCTACTCTTCATATTCTCGAGCTCGAGTGCAAGACCAGGTATCATACTGTGCGACCTCTTCCCGAGGTCTCGAACTTCCTTGTGAACTCGAAGTCATATCATCACGACTGGTCTTAATCCCCGAGCTTTCCCTAAGCTCAAGCCGCCCACCGATTCACTCACCTCTTAACACCTTGTCTCGCGGAAGCCAAAGCCCGGGCTGCTCAATTTTGACCCCGGTGACAGTTTACCCCGGGAATAGTTGAAAATCAATGATTACTACTGTAATTAAAGCCTACCTGTTATTACGTCATCCCGGGGGGCCACTAGCATGCTTCTCACTGATCAGCAAGTAACTTACTTTCTAAGTAAAGCTATATTTGGAAGATTAGCACAACTCCCAAAGGAGGTCTATCTTCTACATCAATGTTGATCACTTTCCCTTAAATGCTCATCAATACAAATAACGACGGCCATAAATAGATATATTCCCACCTATCTCAAACTGACATTTGGCAGACCCACTTGCCTCAAACCAACATTCCTCCTGTATAAATACAAGGTGATTATCTTCATTTATGATCTAAGTTCCATTGAATAACTCTCAACTACCGAATCTCCAAAAGCCTTCATTGCATTTACTCTCAAGAGTAGCCTGATTTCTCACCGGAGACCATAATTTTTACACATTTACTGACTCTCTCATCGGAGGGCTTTAGCTGGACCACGTCCAACTCCCTAACGGTGCCTTCTTTGACATCTTAGGTATTTATCAGAAGACAGGTTCCCTTTACACTTGTGCCTATTGAGAGCCGGGACATCCTACCGTTCAACTAGTTGCATACGTGGACTTGACACGGTCACCTGAACAGTTTTTGACGTGATCAAATTGAGTTTTACTATTCTAAATAAATGAGTTTCTCTAGGATATGCTATATTAAATGAAGTTTTAAGGGTGTATTAGGAATAATGGTAGAGAATATGTACATCAAAGGGTATTAGGAACATTAGTTGGTACATCCTAAAATAGAAAGTAGGAATATTTATCCGAGAGTAAGTGTGAGCATGTTCAACAAGGTTTATTTTGGGGAGCAAAATGAGGAGCTTTGTGTACAACAAGGATTCTTTGGGTAGCAAAGAGGAGCTCAAAAAGAATCTCCACTTTTTGGTAGCAAAATAAGCTATCGGATTATTTGGGCCTAATGCAGCACAAAACGACGCCGTTTTGAGCTCCTCTACATCAAAACGACGTCGTTTCATTAGAAAGATAAAAAAAAAAAAAAAAAAAAGCATAGTGTCTGGCCCTGTTGCACGCGTCAGACTTGTCGGCACGTGTCAATAATCTGGTGGTGGTTGGAAAATATTTTCCCCTCTTCGGTTTTTGGTGAATTTTGAGCAAAAAAAAAATGTTTTTTTTTGTTTTTATTTTTTTGAATTAAAGTACACATTTTGGGCTATAAATAGAAACTTGGATTATTTCATTTGGACACCAGATCAAATTTTTACAAATATTTGAAGTTTTGTAGTTGTTTTCTCCACTTTTCTCTCTTCTCTTTCTTGGAAAATTGATTTTTTTAACTATATTAAGTTATTTAATAACTTACTTTATTACTAATATTATTATTTATTAGTTAAATACTTTAATTTATTACTAATATTATTATTTATTAGTTAAATACTTTAATTATTTGAATTATTGTATTATTGTTTAAATTAGTTTCTCTTCAATTAATTAAAATTATAAAAGTAATAGTTAAATTATAAAAATAATAGTTATATAATTAAATAACAAACACTAAAAAAATGAAAAAAAATTAATTCAAAAAATATTTTAATTATAATTTAATATAATTTTGAAAATATTAATTTAACAAAAATTGAATTCTAATTGCATAAACAAAATTATTAATTTATATAATTAAGATATAAATATATTAAATTATAGAGATAAAGATGGTGGGGCATGTAAAAGTTATTAGAGTTTGTGCATTATTGGAAGAGCTATTTTGCTTGGGTAGCTTCATGAGCTTAAGGGTGTTTTGGAAACAAAAAAAATGCACTTTTTCCTTAAGCTCCCAAAAAAAAAAAAAAAACCTTGTTGAACTTGCTCTGATCAGTGTTCTAAAAATTGCTAGGCGGGCGCTAGGCGCTAAAGCAGGGCCTAGCACCTAGGGGCCTAGTCGGGGTTTAGGCGGGGCCTAGAAATCGAGACATAATTACACATTAGGTCCATAACAAACCCGATGCAACAATAGTAAATAGCTAAATATGACCAAATAAACTAAAAGTAATGATTACATTACAAGATTAAAAGTTAAAATTAAAAATTAAAATTAAATTCTCTATCATTTCAAAGTGGAGGAAAAAAGGGAATACTTTAATAACTTGAGGGGGGAGGTTGTCATTTTGAAAAGTGAATTAAAACCCTAAAACTAAAAGCTGACCGCCTGTCTCTCTCTCACAATTCACAAAGTTTTCACAAACGCTTCTCTCTCTCTCTCTCTCACTATGAGATAGATGACGGGATTTCGACGCCGACGGCAATCTTTCGCTTTCGCTCTTTCTCTCTCACTCTCGCTCTCACTTAATTTCTCTTACTCTCACTTTCTCTTTCACCTCTTCATTGGCATATCGCCTCCTTTCGCACCGTAATCAATCCAGTCATTTCGACTACTTCCAAGCTGTGGATCTCAGTCACGTTGACTCCCCCTCCTCCGACGCCGAACTTATCTAAGCCCTAGCTGTCCAAAAGATTGAGGACGTCATTCATCGGATCGTCGTGCGTTGCTCTGCCCCTGATTGACTCCCCTTCCTCCCAGGTTCCTCATACTAATGCGTACGACATCGCTCAAATCGGCTGGGCGTTAGGCGGCGTCTAGGCTGACTAAGCGGCAATTTTTCATGGTGGTAATTTTTTGTTCGATTTGGCCCTAGTGGCGGCGTTTGGGGGGCCCCTAGAGCCTAGTTGCGGCGTTTGGGGGGGCCTAGTGCCTAGGCGGGCGCCTAGAGCCTAGTCGCGGCGTTTAAGGGGGGGGGGGCCTAGCGCCTTGGCGGGCGTCTAGAACGATTTTTCGAACATTAGCTTTGATAACTTCCAAAGATATCGAAATTGTACCTGCCTAATATTAGTGATTTTTTTCATAATTTAGCTTTTGGTTTGAACTCAACCTGATACCCGAGTCAAATTTGTACATAATCTTAGTTTAACATTTTAATCAGCTAAACTTCAAATTATAGAAATTGATGATCCACTCCGTGTATACACACTTCTTTGATTCGGTAACTCCCTCCGTTTCAGAAGATGAAGGACATTTTTATTTATTTTTTGTTTATTCAATTTGACTAGTTTTAGGAGTGGATTTTGACATATTACGGAAAATTAAATTAGGACTTAGCTAATCTTTTTATTAATGAACAAGTTTAGTGGTGCCTCGTTGTACTTGTTAAGCTTCGTATTGGTTGCATTCGAAATTATCTTCAATGCATCGGAAACACACTCCATTACATTGAATTCTGGGCATTCGTTTGAATATCATCGTCAAATGTCAATGCATTGCAAACATGAAGAGATGCATAAATCTGAAGAACACCAACTCAAATGGAAAGAGGAAGCCATGAAAGAAATGCATAAATCGATTAGATCTCTTAACAGATCGATTTTGTACATCTCTTTCATGGCTTCCCCTGGCAATCCAAACCAACCCGGCGGAGGACCATTCGACGTTCACAAGTTCTTCATCCCTTCTCCGACGAACCCTAACACTTCCCAAAAGCGTAACCCCCAATTTGAGTTCGTCGCTATTCCCTCAACCCTCGTCAACAGTCGACGCCTCTCTCTCTCTCTCCCTCCCAAAAAGAGTTGGTTTGATTTAGGAGAAAAATGAAGTTTTGGTTGGGTAAAATTTCCTGATGGGTTTAAGGTTAGGAACCTGATGGGATCCTCCCAAATACCTATTCTACGTGTCTTCCACGACAGCCCGAGTAGGCCCCAACTTACGCGATGACCAAGACAGCTCGACATCGAGGTAGCCGAGCATATCAACTGAGGACTATGTCGAGGGCTCATGACGAAGTCCCTGACTAAAGCTCACCGCCGAGGTCACCATCCGAGCTCAGCCTCGGCAGATCTCCACAAGTGTCCTCGCCGAACCAATACAAGAACCTCGACTTCCAGACTATCCTCGGAATGAAGTCAACATCAAGCATTTAATGCTTACGGCGTGTCAGCGTATTCCCTGGAAGAGGCAAGACATTCCAGCTAAGAAAAGAGATTTCTTCACAACCAAGCAACAGTAGCGTTTATGGCTTCTCCTCATTTCCAAGACAGAAGCTTCCATTCTATCGCTGCAGACTGACAGAGGAATGGGTTCTCCAATAATCACCAATTCCCTTAAAACCAGGTGACACACTTAATACCTTCTCTACACGCCATCCTTGGCTATAAAAGGAAGGATATTCCTTCATTAAAACCAAGCTGCATTTACTCCCAAGAACAAACTAAAATACTGGAGAAGCACATTTATTGCTAGCACTAAACACTCCTATATTTACTGCCTGTAACTGAAAAGTTAAGCATTTAACACTAAACTGCCCATACACTTATTGAGACACTGACTCTCACGCCGGAGGGTGCTAGTCGGGCAAACCCCCGACATCCTTGACGGTGTTTTTCATTGTCCTACCACAGGAACGCCACTCACTCACGACGGTTTGGTCCCGACAGGAGACGCCTATTGAGAGCCGGGGCATCCTGACCAGAAGCTAACTGTACACGTGGATCCGACGTGGTCACCAAGATCTTTTTGGCATCATCAGAACCCATTATTTGTTCTTGGTAAACTGATGGGGTGCTGAGGGGTAGTTGGTGGCGGACCTGGCGGTGGGTTTGGTAGTCGTGGTGGAATGGGTGGTGGCAGTAGTCTAAGATACGAAGAAGAGAGAAGAAGAATTTATGTAATTAAAGTACAATAAATAAAAATATGTTTTTGAAATTACTAAATTGACCTTGTAGCTAGCTAAAGTATAAATTGAGTATGGGTAATCTTGTCTATTTTTTACGACAAAAGTACCCTTGTTAAAACAGTCACATGATAACACGAGGTAATAATCATTTGACCAAAAAAAAATAATAAATAGGCGGAGGACGGTTTGAGAGCAACTAAATTTCGCGCAAAAAAAAAAAAATCATGATAATATAATACATAGACGTTTTTCATTATTTCGGAAAAGTACAAGAACATTTGGTGCATTTCAACCTAATTACTCTCTATCCAAAAAACACTTTCTTATTTTTATTTTGGGAAAAAGTTACTCCCTCCGTTAGAGTCCACGTTTGAAAAATCTAATTATTAAGAAATATATTAGTGTTATTAGAGTTGATCATAATTACAAAAATACTTTAGTACAACAAAAATGATTGCAATACAAGTGGAGGGTAAAGATGAAAGATTATAAAAAATATTTGCATCATTTTTTGAAAGTTGACTATTTAAATGAAATATCTTAAAATAATATAGTGGACTCTTTGCCTGGAACGGAGGAAGTATATGCTTAGTTTAGTATATAAAATATACTAATGGTCAATCACATTAGACACCTGCATTATTAATTTTAAATCAAATCACAATAACTAACGTGTATTACTTATGAGGGTTGCTATTTGCACCCATAAAAATGTTGAGTACATCTCATTGTGGTGTTCGGCACTTCTGCCGAACACAATATAGGCGTACTAAATGATGTTTGGCAGGGTGCCGAATACAAAATGGGTGTACTTAGTATTTTTTTTGGGGAATTATATAATTATTTGGTCCTTTGGCTTTACCAAATCTATGCGTTTGGTCCCTCTGCTTCAAAAAAATGCAATCTAGTCACTCGATTTGCATTTCCTTAAGAGATTCCCCCCTCAAGCCATTAACGTCTATTTTTACGTTAGTTTTTTTTAAAATGCCTAAACTACCCTTCATTTCTTTATATAATTCAACCCATGAATTAACTAGGCGGAGCTACGGTGGAGCCGTCATGATTCAAGTCAAGAGCATCGGTGAGAGTTGTGCGTACGTTTCCCTTCTTGAGTACAACAACATCGAGGGGATGATTCTGTTGTCGGGGTTCTCACGACGTTCGTGATGGTGCTTCACGTTGACGAGGAAAAAGGGTATGTGAATCTGAGTAAAAGGAGGGTTTCAAACTTTGAGAGATGAAGAGGATAGGAGAAAAATTATCCTAAATTTACAAACCCTAGCTTTAAATTGACTGTCACAGAGGAGAGAGATGGCCGAAATTGTTCGGTGGGGGTTGTTACAGCTTAGGGTTGGCACTGGAGCTGATAAGGGAGTCATCGGCTTGGAGCTTTTCACAGAGGCGAGGGAGTGGGAAATCTACAGAGGCGCCGGAGCTGACGAGGTTGGCTCGAATACATCTCAGCTAAGTCCCCGCCCCCACCCTTTGCCATAATCCCTTGCCGTGTTGGCAACCACCGCCAGCATAGAATTCCTACCGCCGTTCTAACGCATTGCCCAAGAATTCAAATTCAGGTCACTTCATAGGTTTTCTGCAACTCTGCAGTTCTCCTTGACTTTATTTCCTTTGTTTATTTCTAATTCTCATTGCACCAGTATAATAGCTGGTTGGAATTGTTGGATCAAACGTAAGCTTCTTAAACCCTATAGTTGAAAAACTTTATTGTTGCTCAGAAGAAAGCAATTTGACTTATGGCGTATGGAGGCACCGATGTTGGTCAAGCGGCACCAATTGGCAGCCCACCAAATTCGACGACGAAACAGGTGAAGCTTGACACGAGCGAGCTTCGAATCGAAGTCGGTTTCAATAGTCCTTTGAGACTCTGGCTACTTACGGGCATGGCTAAGATTTTCGGCACCGAGATTCCTCCTGAAATTTGGATTACCTTCCCTCCCAAACTCAAATTCGCTGTAAGCAGATCACTTACCCCCAAATCTTTACACTTGGTAATGCATATACCTTTCTCTAGTACCTACAACAAGTCATACTACATTTGTTCCTTAGTGAGTACTTGGTTATAATATATTTGGTAATTTCAAAATGTGGTCAGTGGAGATCAATTGATAGTGTACTGCTAATAGAGAACACCACATGATGTCAATTGAATGAGAGAGAAGAGGGGGAGAGAGAAGAGGGCCTGTAAGAGAGAGAGAGAGATGGTGGTGGGTTAAAAATCAAAAGAGAAAAAGTCAAGCAATTTAATTTCTTTAACTTAATGAAGATAAGGGTATTTTGGATATTTAAAAAAAAATTAGACGGAAATTCTAACGATATGACGAAAGGGGAGAATCTCTTAAGAAAATGCAAATCGAGTGACCAGATTGTATTTTTTTGAAACGGAGGGACCAAATGCATAGATTTGGTAAAGCCGAGGGACCAAATAATTATAAAATTTTTTTTTGGGTATAAATAGCAATCCTCATTACTTATTCCAATTAGATTTAAAGTGCAATAAATAATATCAAAAAATAATACGATGATTTATTGTGATTGGTCGTTCACATACTTAGTATATTGGACCAAACATAAAAATGTTATCCTCTTAATCTAAATACTTGGTTATTGGAGTAGAATATATGTCTACAAATGAAGCCATAACAAGTGTTACACGAATATTTATTTGCAAAATTATCAATTACTTCCCTTGTTTTAAAAAATATAGTCTCTCTTTTCTTTTTAGTTTGCCTAAAAAAATAATTTCATTTAAAAAAAAAATATTTATAGTGCATTTCAAAGAAGTTACAAACATGTTAATTAGTTATATATCTTAAAAAATTTGGTTTGTCAAATGAGATTATTTTTTTTTAGACGAAAGGAGAAATTAATTTGGGATCTCACTTGAACTTTAATCAGGGTTAGGGTTTTAACTACTGACTAGTACTTATTAGGAGAAATTGCTTGATCGGTACACTTTCTTGGATATTTAATCGCTAAAGTCCACTATATTTGTTTCAAACCGCAAAAATTCACTTTGGTGGATAAATAAATAAATTGTTCCTAAAATGCTCCCCAATAACAACCTAAAGAACGGTTTTCTCCTCGCCTAACCCCCAGTCCACTTCTCGTTTTCTCTCTTCTTTCACATCGTCCATGCCAACATACTTTCACCTCCATCGTCTTCTCCGGCGACGACAGCTTTATTGCCACAACAAAGTCCCTCTGTTATCCACCCTCTTCTGCGTCAATGCAACTTCATGTTCGAAGCAAGTTCATGCCAATATCAAGATAAAAATTTATACATATATTTATTTATGATAAATCATCACAACTTCGATGATGAGAGTATGTATAGAATAATGAAAAACAAAATGGAACTGATCGTATTCCTCCAACAACTCAGCCATCGTTGACGCACACGATGCATCTTATGTTAGAGACGATGCACGAAAGTTTAATCGCGATGCATCAATTTGAAATTGCAATGCATCGACTTGAAGTTGCGATGCATCGATTTGAAATTGCGATGCATATAATTTAAAATTACGATGCATCGATTTGAAATTGCGATACATCGCGTGCATGTTCGAATTTTTATAAGGCATAGACGACATTTCCCTAGAAAAGTGCCTTTTTGCCGGTTTAAAGATCGCAATGTATCGAATTGAAATTGCGATGCATCGATTTGAAATTGTGATGCATCGCGTGCATGTTCGAATTTTTATAAGGCATAGACGACATTTCCCTAGAAAAGTGTCTTTTTGTCGGTTTAAAGATCGCGATGCATCGAATTGGAATTGCAATGCATCGAATTGGAATTACGATGCATCGCGTGCCTGTTTGAATTCCACAAAAGTGTGTTTTTTACCCGGTTCAAAGATCGCGATGCATCAATTTTGAATCGCCATGCATCGATTTGAAATTGCGATGCATCGATTTAAAATTGCAACGCATCCCATGCCTGTTCCTGTTTTTTAAGAGCATAGGCGACATTTTGCCATAAAATTATTTTTTTTCCGGTTAAAAAAAAGTATAGTGTGCTTTAGCGGTTTAATATTCACTAAAAGGAATCGACCCAAAATTTTCCCCGCTTTTTATAGGCTTGTCCGGTGGAACTTTTCCACTTATTTGCTTTATAATACTTATCATGTCAGAGTCATAAGGATATTTATAAAAAAAATGAAGAATTGAAAATAATTTCTATATGTTGATTTAGCGCACTTGTTAATATTTTTCTACTTATTTAAGATATGAACTTGAGAGTAATACCTCTGTGATCGATTTGAAATGGGGGAACGAAGAAGAGTAGACGAAATGCTGAGAGTTGGAAACACTGAGCTCCCCCAAGCCGGCAATCGTATAAAGGGTACTCCACTTCTTCTTTATTGACTTCAAGTCAATTTTCACGCCTTCCAAACGCGACCCAGGTGAGAAATTGGGTTCAAAATCAAAATCTGGACCCTGGTCATTTCTAGTTAAGACTTTGGATTTGGGAAAAGGAAAGGGGTTAGGGTTAGGGTTAGAGTTAGGGTTAGTTTATTCTGGATTAAAGAAAGAAGAAGAAGAAGAAGGCAGAGGGTAAATTTTGTATTTTATATTATTTTAACGATTAAACTAACGTCGGTCTAAGAAATGAGTTTGCTTGCACGATAACTGAAGTAAAGTGACCCAAATACTATTTTTAAACTTGTGGTGACCGAATTATAATTTTGTAAATAGTTGGGTGGTTCAAATATAAATTTCGCTAAAAAAAGAAAGTCAAAATCACCAAAATCAGGCATTCACAAGACAAACAAGGCCAAGACGTTTCAAGTTTTTATTTTTTATTTTTCGAAAAATTGCTGGCCGGTCCAATTTGAAATTTTTTTATTCTCTCCAGTTCACCCTTTTTTTTTCTTAACCGCTAAAAGACACTTTCATAAAATTGTTCCTAAAATGTCCCTATACAACGTTAATAAAGATAGTACAGATAGTGCACCTTAACTTTCTTCTGGTTCTAGTACCTGATATTTTCTGTATATTGTATATAGCTGGGGTGGCATGTGTAACTTTCTCATGTTTAGGGGTCATTAGAAGAATTAGTGCTAATTGCCTTGCTATTCATATAACAAGGCAGTTAATTAGTTGTTAAGTGGTTTTTTGCACTAAAAGAGGATTTTTCAATTCAATCTCCTCTCTCTGTAAATCAAGATTTCTGCAAGAGTGTAATCTCTCGTTTTTGATCATTCAATAAAGTCAATGAAGCAATTCAGTCTTATTCTTCAAAGATTAACATGGTATCAAAGCATTGTGGAACTGCTCGATCCTTGAACTGCTTCCGCACATTTGTTCAGTAGGTAATCCTCCTGTGTCTCTTTTCTCTGTAAAATCCTTTTTCTTTCTTTGCCCTGTTTCTCGCAAATTGCTTCATCTTGATCCCTTTCTTTCCTTTCTTTTCTTTAAATCCTTCATGTCTGGGACTAATTCCTCAATTGAGAATCCCCGTACTCAAGATCTTGTTATTAATTCAAATACCACTAATTCAAATACCAACACAGTAGATGAATATGACTTACCTGAATCCACTTTGCAATTAAATTCGAGTCACCCATTGTTTCTTCATGCCAATGATCATCCAGGAATGAGCCTGGTGTCTGATGTCCTGAATGATTCTAATTTTTCTCAATGGAAAATTTCCATTATTATAGCCCTAACTGCTAAAAACAAGATTGGTTTGATAAATGGCTCCAACAAAAAACCCTCTCTTCAATCGAAGTACGTGAGTGCCTGGGAACGATGCAATAGCATGGTCATCTCATGGCTACTTAATTCTGTCAATGCTGAGATTCGCAGAGTGTGGTTTATTTTTCGATCGCTTGTGAGATTTGGGAAGACTTAATTGCTAGATACACTCAAAGTGACAATCCAAAAATATTCCAAGTTAGAAAAACTATCATGATGTGCACTCAAGGAAATTTGAGCATTAGTGCTTATTTCACTCAGTTTAGAGGACTCTGGGATGAATTGACAAGTCTCCAAAGAAGTTCCTAAGTGTACATGTAATTGCACTGTGGAGCATCAAGACGCAAGAGGAATATGATGCGGTTACCAAGCTTACTCGGTTCCTTATGGGACTTAGTGAGAACTACGATGTGAGAGGCCGATTTTGAGAATGACACCTCTCCCCTCCATCTCTAAGGCTGTATCTATGCTGGTTCAAGAAGAGGGTCAAAGAAAATGTATCAATTCTGCGAGCTCTGAAGATGTCCCTACAGCCATGTTTGGTAAAGTGGAAGGTTACAATCAATCTGCAGCAAACAAGTACCCTAAGGGCAAGAACTCTACAACTAACCAAGCTGGTTCTTCCAAAGGAAATTTTTTTTGTGACTTTTGTCATGGGGATTCACACACCAAAGACAAATGTTTTATATTAAAGGCTATCTGAATGGCATGCTCTTTATGGAACAAAACCGAGATCGTCCAAAATGCCAAAGCACAAAGGGAAACCAAAGAACTCTTTCCCGCCAACACCTCTAGTCGCTACTATAACTCAAGATACACCCGGTACAAACAACGGCAACATGTTCACACCCGAACAATATCAACAACTCCTCAACATCATCGCACTCTTGGTACTAAAAATGTGAACTCGCTATTATATTTGACAATCGAGGATCACCTAGCGGTATGAAGAGTAATCTAAGTACTTTTATTGCTAGTCTGTATGTTTATCTTCTTGCCATCTCCTTGCCGGTGATTGGATAATTGATACTGGAGCAAGTGATCATATCACTAACTCTTTTGATCAATTAATCAATCCTATTATCATAAACTCCTCTATCTATTTGCCTAATGGACAAACCTCAAAAATTACTCATAAAGGCACTGTTGCTTTATCAAAATCTATAATATTGAACAATGTCTATTATGTACCGATTTTCGTTCAACCTTGTCTCAGTGTAAAATTTACCACGACAAGCTTGTTGTCTAATCTTCTCCTCCAATATATGCATGTTACGGGGCTGAATTCCCGAAAAACTATGGAGATTGGTAAACTTGTTGGTGGTGTGTATAAACTTGACATTGCTAAGCTTCAAAGTTCAGAAAAGCCTACATCTGTGTGTAATACTACATCTGTTTGTCAGACTGATTTTACTTCTTCTCCCACTATTAATAAAATGTATCTGTGGCACAAAAGACTTGGTCACATTCCTTTTCAGTCTATGAAATATATACCTTGTATTGAATGTTCGTCAATCTCAAATCTCAAATATCTGTGAAATATGTCATCTTGCTAGACAAACAAGGATCCCTTTCCTTTAAGCACTTCCCACGGTCCTTGTATGTTTGATCTCATTCCGTGATGTTTGGGGACCATATAGACAACAAACTTATGATGGATGTTCTTCTTTTCTTACCATAGTTGATGACTATTCTAGAGTTACTTGGACTTTCCTTTTAAAATCAAAAACTCAAGTGTGTCAAATTCGCAATACTATTTAGCTATGGTTAATAACCAATTCGAACTTTCAAGCACATCGAGATCTCGACAATGGGGTGAGTTCTTCAACTCTAATGTCTCTTCTATGCTTTCTTCTCAAGGCATTCATCATCAAAGCACTGTGTTGACACACCTCGCGGAATGGGAGGTGAAAAAACACAGCACCTCCTTGAACTTGCTAGAGCCCTTAGGTTTCAAGCCAACCTTCCTATTAAATTCAGGGGGATTGCTTACTCACTGCAACCTACCTTATTAACAATTCCTAATTCGTCTTAAAGTTCAAGACACCTTTTGAAACTCTCTTTAAAACTCCTCCCAAGTATACTCATTTGAAGGTGCTTGGATGTTTGTGCTTTGTATCCTACCTCTCATAACAGGGATAAATTTGCCCCCAGAGCTAATAGGTGTGTGTTCATTGGTTATCCTTACAATAAAAGGCCTATAAAGTGTTCAATTTATCTACTCAACAAGCTTTCTATAGCAGGGATGTTGTGTTTTATGAAAATGTTTTTCCTTTCAAGTCTGATGACTGCTCTGTGTCCAATAACAATCTTTTTCCTACTCAAATAAATGAACTTCTATGTGATGATGAGATTTCTTTGCATACTCCTGTTGATGACATATCTCTTACTACTAATCCTATCCCTCATGAGGAGTCTGGTACTCATAGACCTGTTTCTATTTCTTCCAGACATCAAAGGACCAAAAATGTTCCCATAAAGTTTAAAGACTATATAGGATTACCTCAATCTCTTCAAAATACTTCTATAAATTCCTGTACTACTCCTTATCCTATATCCAAGTATGATTGTTACAACAATGTGTCTGACAACTATAAAGCTTTTTCATGCAACATTTCTCGTAAGTGAGCCAAAGTCATACTCTCAAGCCATTAAGGATCCCTTTGGTGTAAAGCTATGGAAAGTGAGTTGCAAGCCTTAGAGTCTAATAACACTTGGTCTTTACATTATTTACCTTCTGATAAACATACAGTAGGATGTAAATGGATCTACAGGATAAAACATAAAGCTGATGGAACAGTGGACAAGTATAAAGCCAGGCTTGTTGCAAAGGGTTTCACTCAAACAGAAGGTAATGATTACTTTGAAACCTTTGCTCCTGTGGCTAAAATGACCTCTGTAAGAGTCTTTCTTACTGTTGCCACTACAAAGCATTGGCCTATTACTCAAATGGATGTTTCTAATGCTTTTCTTCATGGTGATTTATATGAAGAAGTGTACATGGATTTACCTCCAGGATATTCTCATAATCTTCCTCTCTCTGACACTCCTGTTGTTTGCAAACTTCTCAAATCTCTTTATGGTCTTAAACAGGCCCCTAGGCAGTGGTTTGAAAAATTTTCTACAACACTTATTCAGTTTGGTTTTCAAAGATCTCAGAATGATTATACTCTTTTCACTTTGGACAATGATTCTGGATTTGTTGCTATTCTTGTCTATGTTGATGATTTGTTAATAATAGGTTCTAATTCTTCTTTGATTGATACAGTCAAAGGTTTCTTACACTCCAAATTTCCAATCAAAGATCTAGGGTCCCTAAAGTACTTCCTTGGATTAGATATAGCCAGGAATGCTAGTGGTATTTGTCTTCATCAACGAAAGTATGCCCTGGATGTTGTCTCTGACACAGGTCTTCTCAATGCTAAGCCTGCTATTACTCCAATTGAACAACATCATAAGCTTGCCACAAGCAGCAGTCCTCTGCTTCCAGATCCTACTGTCTACAGAAGACTAGTAGGTAGATTGATTTATCTCACCATTACCAGACCAGACATTGCCTACGCAGTTCAAGTTCTTAGCCAGTTTATGTCCAAGCCTACTGAGGAACACTTACATGCTGCTTTCCGGCTGGTGAAGTATCTTAAAGGACAACCAGGACAAGGCCTGTTGTTCTCTTCTGATGGAGATTTATCCCTTCAAGTTTATTGTGATTCAGATTGGGCATCATGTCCTATTACCAGGAGATCAGTGTCTGGTTTTTGTGTATTCTTGGGAAAGTCTTTGATATCCTGGAAATGTAAAAAACAACCTACAGTGAGTAGGTCTTCTGCAGAGGCAGAGTATAGGAGCATGGCTAATGCCTGCTGTGAGGTGAAATGGCTAGTCTCTCTTCTAAAGGATTTCAAAGTTCAACCTGCTCTTCCAATACCTCTATTCTGTGACAATAAATCAGCTCGCACATTCTTGCCAATCCAGTCTTCCATGAGAGGACAAAGCATATTGACTTGGATTGCCATATCATCGTGAATTAATTCTTCAAGGGTTCATTGCTACCAAACATATCTCTACTTCAGAGCAACCAGCTGATCTTTTTACAAAGGCCTTGGGTTCGGCTCAGTTCTGTCATTTGCTCACCAAGTTGAGAGTCTTGAATTTATTCACTCCTCTCACCTTGAGGGGGGATAATAAAGATAGTACAGATAGTGCACCTTAACTTCTTCTGGTTCTAGTACCTGATATTTTCTGTATATTGTATATAGCTGGGGTGGCATGTGTAACTTTCTCATGTTTAGGGGTCATTAGAAGAATTAGTGCTAATTGCCTTGCTATTCATATAACAAGGCAGTTAATTAGTTGTTAAGTGGTTTTTTGCACTAAAAGAGGATTTTTCAATTCAGTCTCCTCTCTCTGTAAATCAAGATTTCTGCAAGAGTGTAATCTCTCGTTTTTGATCATTCAATAAAGTCAATGAAGCAATTCAGTCTTATTCTTCAAAGATTAACAAACGTGAATAATCCTTTATTTTAGACATTCGTTGAAAAACACACACACACACAAACATACAAAACATTTAGTTACATAAAAGAAACTGAAAAACTTGTAAAAGTGCAAATGCATAAGAAGAAGAAAAACACACACACACACACACACACACACCCCCTGAGCTTGTTGCATATGGAACACAAAAATCTTAGAGAGGGCTATGGTCAGATGCGAAAGCAACTTTTCGCAATTGAACAACCAATGATAATTAAAGAGGCCTAAGAAAAGAAAATGAGAAGCCATTTGATCAGAAACTTGTGGTATTGTCAAAGTAACAAGCAAGGGAAGTGAAAAACAAGTATTGATCGAATGCACAAAAAAATGGATCACTTTGGACTGCTTTTATAATGACAGAATGATTAGAGATATACATCAAGAAATCAAACGGAGAAATATCGATGACTTGATATCATTAATCAATTAAAATATCAAATGTTTTAAATCAATTAACTGAAAGAAGGATACCGTGTGTCATTATTTGATTACATCCGATGCCCAATTGTTGTATCCCGATGCACGATTCTTGTATCCCGATGCCCAAATTAATTTGAGAAAGTAATCCCGATGCCCAAATTAATCTGAAAAAGTAATCATGATGCATGATTTTCGAATTGCACAATAAATTAGGGCATCTTGCTAGGGCAAGGGGTATGTGCGTGCTAGGGCTCACACCGGTAGCTAAACATTTTCACATTTCCCCCTCTGCACAAGGGCGCACACTGATAGCTGAGAAGGGCATCTTGTGGCTTCATACTTGATTCTAGGAATTCATTGCATCTACTCGCTTCTCCTCGAATTGCATAAGAAAGATGGTTCTGGAGAGACAAAAATATTTTCTTATAGAATGGATGGAGGAGGATGAAGGAAGACATTCTGCCTGATGCTTGATCACTGCATTCATGATATATCAAATGAGCTTTTCGATCTATAACGAAAGGCCTTCTGTACCCGAAAGAGATGGGCTGACCAGACTGCGCTACACATGGAAATGCTCATGGAAAACTGGGAGAATGACACTTCAAATAATTGGTGAAGGGAGGTAATCCTGTCTTAGGTCTTCTTAGAAGTCAATTACAGAGCATGATTAATTTGAATTCCACTGTGTGTGTGTGAGAGAGAGAGAGAGAGAGAGAGAGAAAATGAAAATACATTGCATCGTGATTTATTTTAGTGCATTGAAATTTATTTTGGTTCGTGAGTATATGCATCGGGATTTATTTTTGTGCATTGCGATGCAGAAACTGATGCATCCGATGATGAAATTAGGCATCGAGATGCCTTGAGTTACTGATGCGCGCATGCTTAATGGCATAATCATATTTTTACACCAAAAATACCTTTTTTCGATTGAAAAAAATTATAAAGCACTGTAGCGAATTCAAATTGTTCAAAAGGGACCGACCTGTAATTCACCCTTTATTTTTTGTGGCATTCTGGCTAGACATGCCCAAACGGTTCGGAACCGAACCGCCTAAAAAACCACATAAATCGGAACCGTGAGAAATCGGAACCGTCCCTGAACCGGAATCGCCGGTTACACGGTTCGGTTTCGGTTTCCAATTTCATAAAACCGTGAACCGCCGGTTTGGAACCGGGAACCGAAACCGCCGGTTCCAAACCGTGAAAAATCGTCAAAATTTAAATTTTTAATTTTGAAATTGCCTTGTTTACTCTATTATTTCAAAAATGAAAAGTTTACAAAGTTTTAAAAATTAAAAAAAATGCTTTGTACAAAGTTTTAAGATGAAATCTTTTTTAAAAAAAATTATAAGAAAATATTAAAAAAATAATTAAAAATTACGGTTTGGAACCGGAACCGGCTTAGCCGGTTCGGAACTGGAACCGTAACCGTAACCGTAATTTGTCGGTTCGGTTACGGTTTGTTGTCTGACAGTTTTTGAAATCGGCGGTTTGGAACTGGAACTGGTGGTTCGAACCGTTTGATTGAGCATGTCTAATTCTGGCATGGGCCGCATGGCCATGAGTTTACTACTTTGAATGCTTAAAGCCTTGTTTAAACAGGCGGTGCGTTTCGTGTTTTGTGATTTCTTATGGCTTTGTAAATAACAGGATGAAAAGCAAGAGAGATTGAGATTAGAGAGGAAAAATAGAAGACCGATGAAAATAAAAATGTAAAACTAAAAAAAGAAAAAAAAAAGAAAAAAGTGAATCATAAAATAAAAGACAAAAATTTAAAAAAGATTATTTTACGAGTATTTTTTGTAAGACGGATCTCTTTGACCTGACTTATCATGTATTGGTGGGCTGAGCTGTAAGATAGTGGGGCTCCATCTTTTAAATTATAATCCATAAGATGATTTCACAAGAGATCTACTCAAAATAAAAAAACAAAAAAAAAGAAGAAGAGAAGACCAGAAAGGCGAAAATGACACTTTCGGTAGACCACTCATGTTAGCGAAGATTTGAAATCTGTTCCCTAACTACACTTTGTGTATGATTTCCAAGGTCAGATAAATTGATCATTACCAATTTTTAAAATTTAGAGTTGAGAATTGAAGACTTGTTAGAAGTAACTGTTGAAATTCATATACTCTTCAAAATATACTCTCTCTGTTCCAAACTAAGTGTCTTCTATTTTATTTTGAGACATTTCAAAATAATTGTGTTCATTTTGCTTATAAAAAATTCTTTGAGCAAATTGTTTACAATATCCTTATTAACTGTGAGATGAAAAAGAAGAGAGACTCATTGATTTGACATAACTAAGAGATTTTTGATAATATTAAAATAAAATTATATGGAGTCAATCTTTTTTTAAAACTCGTATAAAGTCAATAGAGAACATTTCTTTTGGAATGTGGGAGTAGTTTAAAAAAATTATACTACAAGTTTACAAAGGTTAAAATTTTGTTTTGGCAAAACCCATATTTGAGCCACCCAACTATCCACAAAGTTGCAATCTGGCCACCACAACTTCAAAAATATTATTCTTGCTACTGTACTATCGTTTTCTTCCAAGCAAGCCTATTTTTTGGATGGACGTTAGTTCAGCCGTTAACTTTACATGAAATACCCATTTTACCCATGTCTTCTTCATCTTCATCTTCCCCAATTAAGAAAAAACAAACCCTAACCCTAAATTCATGGTGTTTTCACTTGCTTCCCCATATTTGAACTCAACGATCCAGAAATTGACCAAGAATTATCAACAATATGCAATGTATTTCACAGATTATACTGAAATCAAGGGTGAAGCTTGGTGAAGAAAAATTACCCCCAAATTGTAAGCCTTAAGGGTTACAATTCAATGTGTAGAGAAGAAAGAGACGGATTGGGCAATTGAAAATACATAACTACTAGAATCAGCATGGTGTGACGATGCATGTTCTCTGCGTTGATTGAAGAGGAAGACCATTAACGAACGGAGCAGCGGTCACCGGTGCAAGAGAAGGTGATAGGAAAGGATGGAGGGAGGGCGCCCTTGAGGAAGACGAACGAAGGGAGCTGTGTTTGTTCGCGATGATGGAGGCGGCAAGGGAGCACAATGAGGAAAGACATTGACGGCGCTGTTGAAGGAGGTCAAAATCGAACGAAGCAAGAGATAGAGATGGACAGGGTAGATGGCGGCTGGAGATGAAGATACTGGCTCGGTGGGATGTCGCCGGCGCAAGGGAAGACGATCGGAGATGATGATGGCGGGGAGGAGAGACGAGTTGCGAGGGGAGCATGGGCTGCTACAGCGAGTTTCTGTGTGTGTGTGAGAGAGAGAGATTTGTTGCGGCTTGGTTACTGCTCTGCAGATTTGTTAGGGTTAGGGTTTCTACATTGTTGAGTTCAAATTTGGGAAAGCAAGTGAAAATACTATGAATTTAGGGTTAGGTTTGTTTTTCTTAATTGGGGAAGATGAAGATGAAAATGAAGAAGACATGGGTAAAATAGGTATTTCATGTAAAGTTAATGATTGAACTAACGTCTATAAAAAAATGGGTTCGCTTGCATGAAAACGATAGTACAGTAACAAGAATAACATTTTTTAAATTGTGGTGGCCAGATTACAATTTTATGGATAGTTGGGTGGTCAAAATATGTGTTTTGCCTTTTGTTTTCTTCAACTATATTAAAGTATGTTAAATATTAACTTAAATATTTTTCAAATTTACATTAAAAAATTAAGTAAAAGTGTCTTTTTGAAATCAAGGAGGTACAATGGAAAAAAAAAAAAGAAAAAGAAAAAGGAAAAGAGAACCACCTTACGTTGTCTAAAGATAAACTCAATGGTTCTCTCTCCATTAAATCCGTTGGGTAAAATGATTACAAGAGTACCTTAAAGCCGATCTCTGTCAATGTGATTCCATTCCAAAATAAGACATCATATCATTTTCAGGAGATTCGCCTCTTTTTAATTTTCTTTTAAGGAACCATGGTTTTAGAGTCTTACAGTCTCCTCCCTTTTTTTCAGTTTAATTCCTTCCACTCCCCGTCAATAAAGTATGCACGTCTGTATTTGACTCTGCAAGGGTTTAACAGTTGCACCCATACAGAACTGTGCTCCACCATGACAATAATATGATAATGACGCAGCGGAACTAATAACTATGAAGCTCTTACCACGAGAAACTTCAAAGAACAAGCCTATGACGGCTTAGTGTTTTCAGAATGAAAGAAAACGATTATTATTTATCAGAAGCTGCTCATAACAGTGTTTAAGAGGGTATTTATATGCCCTAAACAAACCAAACCCTAAAAGGAAAATGACAAAAGAAAATAAAGATTCCGAGGCCTAAATTGTGCTTTAAAAGCGTTTTTTTGGGCTCAAAACGAACACGACATGGGGTATACCTGTTGAGACTTGTAGATCTCGTCGAGAGCTTCGATTTGATATGCTGTGGGTCCCGTGGTTCATCCATGATCAAAAGTTATGCTCTATCGACAGAATACTCTTCCAATTCGTGATTTCTACTAGTACTAGTTCTGCCTATTGCCACTTTACCCCCCAACTTTCCAATCCTCTTCTCAAACTTCTTATTCCTTTTCATCTTGTGCAAATACATATCAGCTACGTGTTCTACATCAGATAATCAACACATCTCATTCTATCTAACTTCTGCCATGGTTTCCAATATATATATATATATATATATATATATATATATATATATATATTATGGGAAGATATTTAATGTTGTGTGTGTGTGTGTGTGTTTTTAACAATCAATTGTGTTTACTCTCATTATCAATCATTGGATAAAATAATCAAAGGTTGAAATTTAATTCATTAAATAACTCACCTACTTGCATTAATTGCATTTTCCAACTAACCATTAAATCTCAACCTTTAATTTTTGATTCAATGGTTGATAATGAGAGTAACCATTGATGGTTAAAAAAAAAGAATAGTTTACATTTAAAAAGTTTAATTATTAAGAGATATATCAGTGTCATTGGAGTTGGTCATAATTACAAAAATACTTAAGCATTACCAAGATGCTTGCTTACAACACAAGTAGATGGTAAAGATGAAAGATTATGAAAATTGTAAGTATAACTTTTTAAAGTAGATTCTTAGAGTGAAACAACACAAAATAGAATAGTGGCTATTTGTATGGAACGTAGGGAGTATCATGTTAATAAAATTACGGAAAGTTTTTGAGTTGATGATTGACCAGAAAAAAATAAATTTTGTTATGCCAACATTTTGCACATCTTATTTTGTAGTAGGATGCATCAACAACAACTATAAGTTATCCCTCGACAGGTAAAAAAGCACCAATTCAACCTACTAAAGTTGTTATACCATGCTAAAATCATGGCCATGTGATACACTACGTACGTACATGTAAGCATATATAGTTATCAAATGCAACTAGCTAAGCGACTAGGCCATCGCGTAGTTACCTTAGGAGCCAAAACGCGCGCTTAATTAGACGACATTCATTTATGGGCTAAGCAACTGGATGGGTTCTCAAATTGAACTGGGTGCCTGCAGCCCACCTTCTATTACATACATAGTGCAAAACCTTAAAAACAAAAGGGAGGAAGGGGGAGGGGGGAAGTCCTGTAAGACAAGCGAGGAGTTAAGAGGTTGTCCCACAAATACGAGGTCATATGTTAGTGAAAGCCGTAATTATTAATAGAAAGGTGAATTCGTTATTTAACGTTTAGATCGAATGAATTTAATCTCTGGGATTAATCATATATGGATTTTATTTTAATATACAAAAAGAACTTTCGGTAGACGGGAATGCCTGAGCTATGATGGGAAATCTCTCTCTCTTGGAGTTGGATGTGCTTTTGCCCGAATGCATGGCCACACATGCTTTGCGTCATCCAATTGTGACGTCTTTTGCTGTCTTGGAGGCGGTGCAGCATTAGCTGTTTGAGCGTTGTTCCATCGAATGTAATCAAATCTGATGTATCTTGTGGGTGTTTTATATTAGAAAAATTAATGATATATTTACCAAAATTTGAATTTACTTATAGTAACTACTCCGTATTAAATTCATGTAATGTATCACGTACTCTTAATTTGTATTAATAAAAATAAAAAATATTGAGTGAGTTATTATTATTTTTATTTTTTGTGTGTGCTGTCTTCCAACAACCAAATGTGATGTATCTTGTCGGTGTTTTATTTTTTATTTGTATTACGTGCTCTTAATTTGTAGTAATTAATATAAAGGTATATATCTTTGACCACAATATCCATTCTCAATTAATTTTTGTTCTAAGGAATCACTATATATTAATACTCTATCTTTCAACTGCATAACTCTATTAATGTTATCTTACTTGTACGAAATTTTCATATACTATATATAATGTAGAATACCGCTGTTGAAAAATGAAATACAAATAGCTCTATATATTTTCAAATTCTAAATAGCATCATCAGGATTATATATGTTTTTCATTTTTCTATCATATGATTTTCTTTTTTTTTTTTTTACGAAAGTCTCGTCACTTAGCTTAAAGAAATAAGAATTTATTCTTCATGCTTGAATTGTATATAATATGAAGAGTATATGTATATATATATATATATATATATATATATATATATATCCACAAGAAATCCCATTCTGCAGCTGAGCAGAAAAAAGCATATATATCCACATGAGGAGTATTAAATACAGGGTCTCTACCTTATGGGCAAGCAAGATCTCGAGACTAGTACGTGGACAAATGATGGTTTCAAGTTGCATAAATCTTTTTATATATGTATACTTTGTGTACGTACAATTATTCATTTTCATGTTGAGCAACAATTGATACATGTCAATCCCTCAAAAGTTTCATGATGGTCACACGCATCCACATCATTTAATATCTAATAAACATATGTGTAACACCAATCGCGTGTTTCATGATATGTATATATTTATAGAGACCGAATAACATATATATATAAAGCCCGTGCTGGCAAAGATGGCAAAAATCTATTCTAGCTTGGAGATAATCTAAAACAACTCCAAGAGAGAATCAAACTACTTTACGAACAAGCGACAAAGCAGACCATGGATGATGAGGGACAGGGTTCTTCAGAAGAGACTTCCTCCTCTGTTGGTTGTGGCTCGAGCAGCAACGAGGTCCCATTCCCAGATATTGAAACTAGGGTTAGTGGTAAGAATGTTCTTCTTCGAGTACAATGCAAGAAACGTAAAGGTCTCTTAGCGAAAATACTCTCTGAGGTAGAGAAGCACAATCTAGTCGTAGTCAACTCAAGTGTCACACCGTTTGGAAAGCGGGATCTTGCTATCTCCATTATCGCCGAGGTATCTTATATATCCTGATCCTAATTGTTCATCCTTCATATTTAGTTTTGCGATTGCTTTATAGTGAAACTAACATACATAAATTGCAGCTTTTAAGACGTTTTCTTTTATTTGTATTCCAGATGGAACAAGAAAACTGCGGCAATGTTAAAGATGTTATGAAGAGTTTACGTTCAGCTGTGCGATCTCATCTCAATTAGAAAGCTTGTATGTGGAGCGGTTTTGACGTATCCAAATGATGAAGGATAATGTTTGTGAGGATTATTTATTCCTTTCAGTTGTGTGTCCGATGTTGAATTCATTTGTATCTTTAATTAGCTAATGTTAGTTGCTACGAATTTAAATTAAATACTTATAAAAGATTGAAATTGGTTTTACTGAAATTGAAATTGGTTTTACTGAAATCGTATCAAGTGATTTTAGTTTTGTGTTGCAATATTATAGTTGTAGGTAATTTCCTAAAAATTTCCAGGTGGAGAAGGGAACTAATGCTTCTCCTGAGCTAAAAAGAAACTCGTTAAACATTATTCGGCCTTTTGGCTATAAGATCCTTATCATCAGATTTTTATTGGAAAAATTGCGGCCGGTCCCTTAGGCAATTCACAACCGCTTAAATTTATTACAATTGTTTTCAATTGTTTAAGTTTATTTTAAGTGATAAATTGACTATTTATTCTAAAACTGTCCCTATAACAACAAATGACGTTTTTAAGTGTAAATTGTGCATTGTCATGTGTGCAATTTGTGCATCGCCAATATATTTTGTAATTTTGTCTTAAGAAATGTGCATCGTCAATGTAATTTTGTGAATTTGTGTTAAAAAATATGCATTGTAAGGTATAATTTAATTTGTGCATCATCAATTACTCAATTATAATAGTACTATTTCAATATAATTTGTGTTAAGAAATATGTATCGTCAATGTAATTTTGTGCATCGTCAATTATAACGGAACTATTTCAGTATAATTTGAGTTTTGTCAATATATTTTGTAATTTTGTCTTAAAAAATGTGCATCGCTAGTATTAAATGTGCATCGTCAATGTAATTTTGTGAATTTGTATTAAGAATTGTGCATCGTATAATATAATTTTGTGCATCATCAATTACTCAATTATAACAGTACTATTTCAGTATAATTTATGTTTCGTCAATATATTTTGTAATTTTGTCTTAAGAAATGTGCATTGTCAATGTAATTTTGTAAATTTGTGTTAGAAATGTGCATCGTCAAGTATAATTTTGTGCATCATCAATTACTCAATTATAATAGTACTATTTCAGTATAATTTGTGTTAAAAAATGTGCATTGTCAATATAATTTTATGCTTCGTCAATTATAACAGTACTATTTCAGTATAATTTGTGCTAAGAAATGTGCATCATCAAGTATAATTTTGTGCATCGTCAATTATAACAGTACTATTTCAGTATAATATGTGTATCGTGAAGTGTTTTTTTTATGCATCGTCAAATGTAATAATTATAATTTTTATTAATTCCTATTGTTATTACAAAAGTTATCAAGAATACAATACATAGCACATAATTGACATTCTATCATATGAATTTGGTGGTATGGAATAGGAAAACCTTGTCTATGTACATGGGGTGACCCTACTCTGTTACACAAAAAGACTCGATGTCGTCGAATTGTATCGACTCTGACCCAAGAATTTTGTTGAACTCTCCTTATTATTTCATGAGAAGCTTACAAAAATGTGTTATACTTCTCAAGCACACAGATCCTTAGCATCTCCATGTCAAGTTGTGATGCTTCTCTGTAATGTAGCATCGAAAGAACACCCAACGCATGCATGACATCAAAGTATTCTTCTTATAGAATTCTAAGAGACATTTATCCTTCTTGTATAATCTGAAAGAGTTTTTAAACGATGCACAAAACTTTATTAAGTCTAAAAAGTTGTGCATTGGGAATAAAGGTTGTGCATCGCGATGCACAAAAATAATACTTTATACAGTATAACTTTGTGCATTGTGATGCACAAAACGTGTGCATTATAAACGTAATTTTAAAAAAGATAGAAATTATATAATGTTTATCATCACAAATTCATAAAAAGAGAGGGATAATACGAAAAATGTAATGTTTGTATACATATTTCACTTTATTCAGGAAGTGCTAAACAAAAAGTACATTTATAAAATGTATTATGTACCTGAAAACTTCTTCAACTTTGGAGAATAAATATCTAAGATCATATAAAATCCTAGATCCAAACTTTTCCGTGAAGATTTTGCTAAAAGATGTGTGAGTGCTTTTTGGAACTCAGATCTGACTCTACTGACTAACCGAAAGTAGCAGTAAATGTTACACAACCTATTGATTTGTTGAAAAAATGTTTGTGCAGCGGATATATGCTATTCGTACTAACACTATTCATGACATTTTTTCTCTATTTTTGAAACCCTAAAATGTATTCAGCAATACTAACCTGATATTCAGGCATCGTAAAACATCCTACAAACTTGTTGGAGGTTGAGGACGCCTCTGAATGACGATGCAGCAACCATTTGGAATATAACCAATAGAATCTCATAATATTTTCAAAAGTTTTTGCAAAATTTTCGAAGGGTTTTAAGATTTTTTTACTTCGTTTAAAGTGAAGATTGTTGTGTTTTTGAAGTGAAGAGGGTTAGTTTATTTTTGTGGTCTGAAAGCCGATGCAATGCGTACGTGTTAGAAGGATGCGATGTGATGCATCGTACGTGTTAGAAAGTTGTACATTATAAGTGGAAAAAGGTAATTTGTGCATCGTCTTGTATTGCGATGCAAAGTTTTTTTGTTTTGCGATACACAGTTTGTCGTTCCGTGTTTTATGTGCATCGTGTTGTGTTGCGATGCATTATTTTTTACTTTTGCGATGCATCGTGCACTGTTCCGTGTTTTTAAAGGGCATAGATGACATTTTGCAACAAAAGTGTCCTTTTTCGATTGAAAACAATTTCGTATTCTTAAGTAATTGAAAATTCTCTAAAGGGGACCGGCTCGAATTTTCCCCATTTTTATATTTATTATTATTGTTATTATTACTACTATTTTATTTTTAATTGTTTTTTGGGTTTGGTTCAAAGGCTATAACTGCAGGGATCAAATTCGTTCCTTATAGATTTTGAGGGAAGACTCTCATTGTTGTATCGTCAGTTTTCAAAGAAATGTTGTATTATCATGGGATTCTTTGAGGAAGAATGAGAAATTGTAATATAATTAGGAATATTTAGATTTTTCTACCATTACCCACAACCATGCATGTTGATCAGAAATTATTATCATGTTGAGACTATGATCATATTTCGGGTATGTGTGTAAGTTTTACTTTTAAAATCCCAATTATGTCTCAATATGTTTAGAATTTCTTTTATCACATATAATAAATAATATTAATATTCGTAAAAAACTAAATGGTAAATTAAAGAGGTAAATTTGGAGATCAAAGGTTGGCATAATAAATACTCCCTCTATTCCAAGCAAAGAGTTCACTATACTATTTTTTGGATGTTTCACTTAAAGTGTTCACTTTCAAAAAAATTATGCTTACAATTTTAATAATCATTCATCTTTACCCTCCACTTGTGTTGTAATAATTTTGGTTGTGCATAAGTATTTTTGTAATTATAACTAAATCCAATGACACTAATATTGTGATAACCCCCAAAAAAAAAAAAAAGGATTAGAATGGCTTGTAACGCACAGAGGGATACGGAGAGGTGGAGTGATTGTGTGATAACTCGCGTAATCAATGGGGAGTGACCGGTAGGAAGATGAAAGGATAGTCCGGCAAATAGAAAGAGCTCTCGCCTCTCGGTATCCTCTAGTTGGGTTCTTGACGGGAAAGAAATAAAAAAAGAGCTGAAGGTGAGAGAGAGCTGCCGTAAGACTCCAGGCCGAGAGAGGAAGCGTGCGGGACGATCGCAAAATTGGGTTGGCGAGTTGCTCGGCGTGGACAAAGGAAGGACGAAAAACTAAGCAGGAGGTGAGTGATTTGCAATCCTTGATAACAAGTTTTATTAAACAAATTTTATGAATTTATAATTTGTTTTCGGAACACAGGACTTTGTATGATTTTGCATTGGGGTATCCAATCTATTGAATTGTTAATGGAAAAGGAAATCTATTGGTTTAGGTTTGAGGAGGTTTCGGCCGAAAAAGTAAAAGAAAGAAACAAGTTTGAAACAAACCAGTGTGTTGCTGGGTTTGTTTTGGGAAGAAGATGACAAACTTACATTTTACCCCATCCATGTCTTAGTTCCCACATTTGACTTCTTGCAGTTTAGATGTTATCAAGTTAGTCCCTGGAATTCAAGTACTAATGAAAAGGTTGAGAATTACCTTTAAGTTCTAGAAATTGACGAACAGGCTCTCCTAGGTTTCAAAATGTTTAGCAAACCCTTATTGTATTATGTTTTAATTTTAAAAGAGGATATTGTTGTTTTTGGAAATAGGTGTTGTCGATAGCGGTTGGGAGGAAGTACCAATTTGACTTTTGTCTAGCTTGTGTCGAATTCGAGGTAAGGGACTTTCTACTCTATTTAGTTTGTTTTCATCCCTTCGTTTTTATCGAAAAATAAAATGTTTTGTTACATCGTTTTGTTTTAAATGAGCCTATGAAATTGATTTTATATTTTATCGAAAATGTGATGTATTGAAATATACCCAAAATAAGGATCAAGCATATGAGCCTCTGAAATGAATTTGATTTCTGAATTTTTGTTATTGTTTATTGACATTGGAATTTTGTTACAGAATTGTGAACTATGAAACTTTTAGAAATCGATGGTCTGACTATGTATTGAAACTTCTGAACCGTCTACTCTACTAGCTTGGTAGACATATCGAACTCTGAAATTATCGAACCGCGTCACAGAGTTGTACTGCGACAATTATCGAACCGCATCACAGGGTTGTACTGCGACATTATCGAACCGCGTCATAGGGTTGTACTGCGACAATTATCGACACCGTGTTACAGGGTTGTACTGTAGCCGTAGTCAACAAAGACCATAAAACTTTATTAAAATTGTTTAGCGGAGTAGTGGGTTATGCCACTGGTATGGGACGGTGGTGTAATCGACTTGCTTCGACCAACTTTTGATTTCGAAAGACTTTTTTTGAAATTATTGTTTGAAATTAGTGAATTTCTTTTGACGAAACGGTTGGTTGTACTACCGGTATGGGACGGTAATGTCATTGACTTGTTTCAAAGTATATGTTTTTGCTCAACAATATTTTAAATGTCGTTTATGAAAAATGTGATTTGAAATGCTTCTTATGACTTTTTATTGAATTATTGTTTTCGAAATACGTGCTTGATCATCTAGATAGCGTTGTTAGTAACTTGCTGAGCTGTAAGCTCACCCCTTATCATTTTGCAGAACGTTAATGTCGGTGACGACTTGGGACCACTCAGTGGATGGCTCGGGAGTTTTCTGTTTTAGTTTGATTTTTGTTTCGTGTAATTAGACTTGATTTTTATAAGGAGCTGTTGACTCCCTAAATAATTGTTGTGCTGGAAACTTCTTTTGGACTTAATCGGTTATATGGGATAATGGGCCTCATTATTTTTGGTTTAGTTTTTATTAAGGAGTAATTGGATTTGAGCTGCGCAATTGAATTGGAAGGCCTTGTGGAACCCAAAACCATTTTAGTGGGCCGCGGCCGGTTACCCCTGGCCCATTGGTCCGACTGTGGGTTTGGGGCGTGACAGAATGGTATCAGAGCTTAGGTTATGATTCATTGGGAAATTGTGGTTTTGGCTAGCTACGCTGTGGGCATTGGAATTACATTTGATGGATAAGGACATATTTGATGATAGTGTTAGTGAAGTGATTCTGTAATGACGTAGTCAGGAGTGTTTTGGTAAATTGACTTTAAGGAAGGTGTTTCCTTTTGTGGCTTACTTGGAGTTAGATGAATTCAACTTGGGAGGTTTGAACGCTAGACCGAAAATTTCGATTGATGAACTTAAGGTTATGACATTTAGTTTTTTACTAAGGGATACAAGTACTTAAAGCATGCATTGTTGCGTGTTATCTTGTGTTGTAATTGGAGTGTGCAGCAGAAGCGTGATTGACAACTGTTTGCGATTATGAGTTTGGTAAATTTGGAGGACCAAGTTTCTTAAAGGTGGGAAGAATGTGATAACCCGGAAAAAAAAAAAAGGATCAGAATGGCTTGTAACGCACAGAGGGATACGGAGAGGTGGAGTGATTGTGTGATAACTCGCGTAATCAATGGGGAGTGACCGGTAGGAAGATGAAGGGATAGTCCGGCAAATAGAAAGAGCTCTCGGTATCCTCTAGTTGGGTTCTTGACGGGAAAGAAATAAAAAAAGAGCTGAAGGTGAGAGAGAGCTGCCGTAAGACTCCGTGCCGAGAGAGGAAGCGTGCGGGACGATCGCAAAATTGGGTTGGCGAGTTGCTCGGCGTGGACAAGGGAAAGACGAAAAACTGAGCAGGAGGTGAGTGATTTACAATCCTTGATAACAAGTTTTATTAAACAAATTTTATGAATTTATAATTTGTTTTCGGAACACAGGACTTTGTATGATTTTGCATTGGGGTATCCAATCTATTGAATTGTTAATGGAAAAGGAAAAGGAAATCTATTGGTTTGAGACTTGTGTGTGCCTTATTAGTGGCCACCCACTACCACTGGGCACTAACCTATCCATGGACTTTTGGGTGGCTTGTGGTGGGCCAGTTGACCCAGGTGCTTAGTGGGCCAGTGTGTGGGCTATGCGTGGCGGACCGGGCTTCGGACTCGGGTCGTTACAAATATATTCTTTAATAATTAGACTTTTCAAATGAAGACTCTTTAAGTGGAACGGAGGAGTAAGACTTGATGTATCTACCTATAATTATAGATTCAAATAATTGTCTCTGATTTTATCACTTTATCATTAAAAACATCTTACAAGTGAAATACATCCAATTCTATTCTTTTTTCCTTTGATGGGTAAATAGAGTTATTCTAATTAAATAGGAGTTGCAAAATAAATCTTGTACTAGTTTTGAGATTTCAATTTAAGTCATGTGTTTTTATTTTTTGCAAACTGAACCTTCACCTAAATTTTTTTTTAATCAAAACCTTTAGTCAAGTTGCTGTTAGATCAACTGACGGAAGGATGACTTGACATCCACGTGGCTCTTACGTGGAAATGGCGGGGAAATTATTCAAAAAAAAAAACCTTGTGCTATTTTATGATTTCAAAAAACCTTGGTTGTTAACGAATTTTCAAAAAATATTATTAAAAAGAACCTTGTACAATTAATATATTTTCAAAATAAACCCTCCCAATTTCTTTAATATCTTTTCATAATAAACCATAATCTTTGATTATTGAAATAAAAAGTTAATATTGAGTTTATTGAAACCAGTTATAATTAATTCAATGCCAACCACATTGCTATATATTATAGAATTGATATTTTAAAATATTATTATTTAAATTAAATTAAAATTATATTTTTTAATAAAATATCTAATATTTTCTAAAATTTTAGTAGACAAATGCCTTAATAATAATATTTTCTTATAATGGAACACGAGATGCGAGTTATGAGCATATTGACTAAATATATTTATTCTGAAAAAATAAAAATAGAAAAATAATAAGTAAAAACTAATCACTCTCTAAAAGGAAACACAGAACAAACTACTACCTCCGTCCTAAAATCTATATATATATTGTGGTATATAATATTCTTTAAATATATTTGTAGAAGAACTTTAGCTATTGACAAGGAGAAGCTAGGAAAACAAAACAAAATGATTTTCGATAATGAGACTTGAACTTACAACCTTTCAAATATAAACACTCAACTTAAACCAACTCAACTATTTATATTTTATGCATTTATTTAGAATACTACATATATTATAGTTAAGTGAGTTACGTGACTTATGTACTACATTATCCATTTATTTTGATTAATATTTTTGTAAAATATCAAAATATGCGATATCAAATGTGTTACAATTCTTTTCAGTTATACGTGTGATTTTTTGGGTCATTTAAAAATGGGACAAGATGGTTCATGACTACAAATATGTATTTTTATTTATTTTTTTAAATAATGCCGCTCGACAATGTAGTGTTAATTATCATATGAATATCATGTTTATGGCTAATTAGTGTTTGAAGTTTCTCACTCAGAGTTATTCTTATATGTCTATCGATATGTAAGATCTAATCATTTTATTGAGTTCTTATTCACCCTTCTTCAATAGTTTTTTATTTTTTATTGTACTTTTAATTCAACCAACATATTATCTTCTCGATATTTATTTTTTGGTAATTATTTTTAGATTCTATCACTCATGACTAGAACAACAAAGTTTTTAATCTTTACTTTCATGATGCCGAAGAAAAGGTAAGTGACTCCTTCAAGTTCATAAAAATATATATATAGACTTTTAGAATTCTAGGGAATATGTCAGTATATAACTTTATTCAAATATATAAGTAGAAGAATTTTAACAATTAACAAGGAAATGAAAGGCTAGAAAAATAAAACAAAGCAATGTTACCAATGAGTTTGTCACTTCAACCATAGTTGTTAAATCTTTATTTTCATGGTTTGACCTTTTAAATTTCAGGGAGGATGTCATTAGCTAATAGTCTTAGCTAAATACTGTAGGTATAATATTGCGGTATATAACATTCTTTAAATACTTTGGTAAAAAAAAAACACTCATTAAATCCATTAGTAGAAGAATTTTAGTAATATTATTGTGGTATCGCAACCATAGGTCAATTTTATAAAATGATACATCAATTTTTATAAATCAATCAAGAAAATTTTAAAAACATGCAATATTATTTTAAATCACCCTAAACTAAATGATAACCCGTGCGGAGCACGGGTTAAATTACTAGTAATTGTAAAGAATGATTGACTAAAGCTTATATTTAAAAAGCAAATTCCTTTTTAAAACTAGGCATGATTGACTAAAGCTTACATTTAAAAAGCAATTTGCACACGTAACAAACTACTACCTCCATAACTGTGGGTTACTTTATTTTTTTTAAGTATTATTATATTTTACGTATTAAAAAGTTAGTGTGTGTGTGTGTGTGTGTGTGTGTGTGAATCAATGCATTAAAGTACTTCTTTATTTCCTAAATATTACGGAGTAATTGTTATGTTTGATTGGATACACAAATTAAAATAAACAAATTTTATTATGAATATTAATACTCTTTTCGTTCGTAAATAATTGTCTTCCTTTCATTTTTTGTCTGTTCCAAAATAATTATCTTGTTTCTAAAACGATAATTATTTTGGGACGAAGGTATTAGTTTGTTACGTATTTCCTTTTAGAGATTGATTAATTTTTACTTATTATTTTCCTATTTTTATTTTTTCAGAATAAATATATTAGTCAATAATGCTCATAACTCGCATCTCATGTTCCATTATAAGAAAATAATATTATGAAAGCATTTGTCTACTAAAATTTTAGAAAATATCAGATATTTTATTAAAAAATAAAAAATTAAATTAATTTAAATAATAATATTTTAAAATATCAATTCAATAATATAAATCAATGTGGTTGGTATTGAATTGATTATAACTGGTTTCAATAAACTCAATATTAACTTTTTATTTCAATAATCAAATATCATGGTTTATTATGAAAAGATATTAAAGAAACTATCAGGGTTTATTTTGAAAATATATTAATTGTACAAGGTTCTTTTTAAAATATTTTTTTTGAAAATTCGTTTACAACTAAGTTTTTTTTTGAAATCATAAAATAGTACAAGGTTTTTTTTTGGAATAATTTTCCCACCATTTCCACGTAAGAGCCATATGGATGCCAAGTTATCCTTTCGTCAGTTGATCTAACAGCAACTTGACGGAAGATTTTGATTAAAATTTTTTTTATGTAAAGGTTCAATTTGCAAAAAATAAAAACACACGGTTTAAATATTGAAATTTCGAAACAAGTACAAGGTTTATTTTGCAATTACCTCTAACTTTTTATTTCAATAATAAAAAATCATGGTTTATTATGAAAAAATATTAAAGAAACTGTCAGGGTTTATTTTGAAAATATATTAATTGTACAAGGTTCTTTTTAAAATATTTTTTTTGAAAATTCGTTTACAACTAAGTTTTTTTTTGAAATCATAAAATAGTACAATGTTTTTTTTGGAATAATTTTCTCACCATTTCCACGTAAGAGCCATATGGATGCCAAGTCATCCTTTCGTCAGTTGATCTAACAGCAACTTGACGGAAGATTTTGATTAAAATTTTTTTTATGTAAAGGTTCAATTTGCAAAAAATAAAAACACACGGTTTAAATTGAAATTTCGAAACAAGTACAAGGTTTATTTTGCAATTACCTCTAACTTTTTATTTCAATAATCAAAAATCATGGTTTATTATGAAAAAATATTAAAGAAACTGTCAGGGTTTATTTTGAAAATATATTAATTGTACAAGGTTCTTTTTAAAATATTTTTTTTGAAAATTTGTTAACCAAAGTTTTTTTTGAAATCATAAAATAGTACAAGGTTTTTTTGGAATAATTTTCACGTTAGAGCCACGTGGATGCCAAGTCATCCTTCCGTCAGTTGATCTAACAGCAACTTGACGGAAGGTTTTGATTAATATTTTTTTTCATGTGAAGGTTCAATTTGTAAAAAATAAAAACACATGGTTTAAATTGAAATCTCGAAACTAGTACATGATTTATTTTGCAATTATCTCATAGTTAATATGTTTATACCATATGTGGAGGGTAAAGTTAAAAGTTTTATAGAGTTGTATGTATAATTTTTTATAGTGGACTCTTTGAGTGGAACATCAAAAAATAGTATAGTGGATTCTTTTCTTGGAATGGAGGGAGTATATGCATGGGTGCTTAACAGTAGACAAGCAAAAATAAAAATAAAATAAAAATAAAAAAGAGAATAAGAATGCCATTGCTGAACTCTAGAAGGGAGAAAGAAGAAAGGTCATTCGCTGAATTATCGATTGAGGAAACTGCGCGCAAGAATCGTCGGTATTTGACAAGATTTTAAGAAAATTGGATAATTGAATATTATAGATTCAGGTCTTTATATAATTTTTAGTGTACAGTATGTAATTTGGTATATGCACTCTATCATAATGTTAATGGGAAAAGGGAATAATTTTTTTTTTTTTTTTGGTTTAGATTTGAAGAGATTGAGATGGGTTTCCGCAGAAAAGAAGAAGAAAATAAGAAATCTCGAACAGGCATGCGTGAGTGGTGAAAAAGATGACCAAAGTTACAATTAACTCCCTCCATTTCTTTAATTATTCACATTTGAATTCTTTGGTTTAGAAGTTGTCGAGTTGGTCCGTAGAATTCTAGTACTAACAAGCTTAGAGTAATGAAAAGGTTGAGAGTCACCTTTAGTTTTTGAAAATTGACAAACAGACCCATATAGGTGCAAATAGGCCTAGTGAACCCTTGTATTATCTGTTGTCAGGTAAATGAAATATTATTGTCTTTGGAATTAGGTGTCAATGATAGCGATGGATGAAGTACTATTTTGACTAGCTGGTGTCGAATTTGAGGTAAGGGACTTTCCACTCTATCTAGTTTATTTTAATCTATTAGTTTTTATCGAAAAATAAAATGATTTGTTACATCGTTTTGTTTCAAATAAGCCTATGCAATTGATTTTATATTTATCGAAAATGTGGTATTGAAATATCCCAAAATAAGGATCAAGCATATGTGTCTCTGAAATAAATTTGATTTTCGAATTTATGTTATTGTTTATTGATATTGAAATTTTGTTACAGAATTGTGAACTATGAAACTTTTAGAAACCAATGATCTGACTATGTATTGAACCTTCCGAACCGTCTACTCTACCTAGTTAAGTAGACATATCGAACTATGGAATTTAGATACCGCATCACAGGTGTGCTGCGATAACTATCGATACTGCGTCACATGGGTGTACTGCGACAACTTTTGATACCTGTTACAGGGGTGTACTGTAGCCGTAGTCAACAAAGACCATGGAACTTTATTGATTTTGTTTAGTGGAACGATTGGTCACGCCACTTATATGATACGGTGGTGTAATTGGCTAGCTTCGACCAACCTTTGATTTCGAAAGTCACTTGGAAATTATGGATTGAACTTAGTGAATTTCTTTTGACGAAACAGTTGGTTATATTATCGGTATGGGACGGTAGTGTCTTTGACTTGTTGGAAAGTAAACGTTTTTGCTAAACAACGATTTAAATGTCGTTTACGAAAAATGTGATTTGACATGCTTTTTATGGCTTTTCATAAAAATATTATTTTCGAAATACGTGCTTGATTCTCTAAATAGAGTTGTTGGTACCTTACTGAGCTGTGAGCTCACCCTTTATCATTTTGCATATTGCAGATTGTTAGTGTCGGTGACAACTTGGAACTACTCAGTGGATGACTCGAGAGTTTTTGTGATGGATTAATTTGGTTTCATACAATTGGATTTGGATTTTGTAGGAGCTGTTGACTCCGTAAATAATTGTTATTTTGTGATGGATTATTTTTAACGGGCTATGGCCGGTCACCCTTGGCCCATAGTCCTAGTGTGGGGGTTTGAGGCGTGATAGTAGCAACAGCCAACAACCTAATAAGGGAGGTATCCTAGAAAGAATTGCCTCTATCATGCAACTCTATCGAGGTTCCAGTCATCTACCTGATGTTTTTGCACTTCCCAACGAGGCCCTGAAGGCCGAAGCACTCTAAACTTCAAAGAAGACCCCCGAGTTGTCAGAAACACTCATGGGCCCATTGTTCTTCAAAACAAGCCCATGATTTCTTAAACTCAACTCATATTCAAGATTCTGCAAATCAACTCCGATCCCAAAAAAGATTTAAAGAGAACTCTCAAAACTAAGAGATTCTCATTCTACTAAGCCCTTACCTACACATAAGACCCTATAGGTTCAAAGCAAGGGAATCTACTTTCAGTATCTCAGGGCAGGGCTTGTTTGTTAACCATTTTTGTTTTACAATTTTTGTTTCTATTTTTAATTTTTGGTGGAAAATAGAAATAAAAATGCGTTTGACAACCATTTCTATTTTTAAGAAATTAGAAACGTTTCTCATTTTTTTCTAAATTTCAGAAATAAAAAAAAATCGTTTCTTGGGAGAGAGAAATAATTCTTCTAATAAACACGGAAGCGCTAAGTTTAATGAGGTCACGCCTTCGAATTTTGTCACGACAACTTTCAACCCTAATTCTTTTTCTGCTCGTGTATATAAATAAACAAACACCACGGTTGTAAAATCCTTCCGGAGAACGAACTTGGTCGAAGTCTCCCGCCACCACTGTCTCTCTCATCTCCGACGCGCCAAAGAGCTAACTCCACAGGTACGTCTCCGACCACCGCCGTCTCTCTCATGTCCACCTCTCTCTCTCACTCTTCTCTAACTTTGAATTACATGTTAGGGATTTCAATTTTTTATCACTCTGTTTTGCAATTAGTTATGGAATCCTATTGCTGAAATTTGATGGAATGAGAAAAGGGTTGACTGGATTTCAATGTTTTTATTGAAATCCACAGCCAGTTCTTAGCCTTGATAAGCACAATAATATTAATCGATTTCATCGTTTTTCTATTGTTTTCACTTGGGGCATGATTTTTCCATTGTAAACAAACTAGAAAGTAGCATATGCGAGCCTCTCTCTCTCTCAGAGTGCCTCTTGATTTGTCGATCACTAAGAGCTAGCTAGGCAACCCTCCCTTCTAAAAAAGTATAAATTTAAAGACAAAAATATGAATAATTCTGCATAGCTCTAACAGTATGCTTACAAGTAGAAAGATATGGAGTTTATTTAGAAAGAAATAGCAAGTATAAGAGTGAAAAGTTTGAAAATCTCTTTGATAGAGGCTAAAATTGGCATAACAAGCACCCATAAAAGGCCTACATGCATGGTGTAGTTGTTGTAGCCTGTGTGTGTGTGTGTGTGTGTGTGTGTGCAGTACTCGATTGATCTATGGCAACAGAGAAAGGGTTTGGGGGGGAAGAGTATACGCAGGATGGAACGGTTGATCTCAAGGGCAGACCTGTCCTAAGATCAAAGACAGGGAGATGGAAAGCTTGTTACTTCATGCTGGGTAAGTACTGCCCTTTAACCTCATAATCACTACAAGTTTTGCCTTTTCTAACCAATCGACAATTAAGAGCCTATCCTACTAATTAATCCATATATTCCTCCTGGAGTAATGTTCAACTAATGCAGAAAGGCCTCGTTAATTTCTATCATATTCAAGTGCTGGGTTGAGCTTAAACTAGTTGGCGAGCCCTGTGACAAATACCATTGGGCAAACTAAACTAAACTATGTATATATTATGTTATACTTTTCTCAGCATGAAGCTGATTTGAGTTGAGCGCGAAGCTAGCTCATTTATCTCATCTCGATCCAATATTGCAATCAAGCTCTAATCACGGAAGCATAGAAATTAGAAAGTAAATTGAATTGTGGCTTAGTTCAAGGAAATCTATGCTACATAGTTTGCTCATGATTTTACTTGCAAATTATGTAATGAACAGAGAGTAATTGCTTGGGACAGTCCTTAATGGTGAACAAGAATTTTTGTGGAGCCCTGTTATAGGAGTTTATGGGTGGAATTGTGTTTAAAATGTATAAAAAGTTGAGCCCTCTTTTATGAGCTTATTACATGAATTTGTTAGTTCAAATTTATAAAAAGTAGCATAGCCTTTATTGGTCACTGGAGGTTTCATATATGTTGTCCTATCTATATAATAGCTTAAACCTTCTTTAATAAGTTTTTTTATTTCATGCTTTTTCGAAGTTTGAAAGAAAATTTTTTTTTTTTTGGAAGATAATCAAGCAGTTCATGGCTTTACTTGGCTAGTAGTAGAGATAATCAAGCAGTTCATGGCATTATTTGGCTAGCCAAGACACGAGATCTCCACTAAGTCGTACGAAACAAATGGATTTGTTCGTTAAACGCCATACATTACATTGGTATCTTTGTTCTAAACATTTTTAGCAAGTATTCTCACCTACTGTAGTAAACTTCCACAAATAAACTTCCATTGAAAAATTCTCACCTACTGCAAAGAAACTTCCGCAGTGAGCAATTAAGGTAGGAGTTCTAGTTTGCAGCACAAAACGAGAAGCTGACATTGTGTTGCAGTTTGTCATTCCCTTCTCTAATGCCAATGGAATTAAGTGTCCCCCTTTATAGTTTTTCCAATCCCGTTCTAGAATTTGTTTTGTCTAACTTTAATTAACCATATTGCTATATGTGTCAATTGTATGTTTAGATGGAATCTTCTCGTAGGAGCTCTAGTACTTTGGTTGAATCGATCGGCGATGACGATGAAGTAGAAGTGCTAAAGATAACAGGGAAGAAAAATAAAAAAGGGAAGGAAAAAGTTGAAAAAAATGAAGAAGATGATGACAGTTTCTCGGACTAAAGTAGTTTTGTATAAGTTTCTTGATGCAATGGTAGAAGAGGTCCATAAAGGTAATCGAACGACTACTACTTTCTCAAGAGGAGGTTGGAATTTGATAATCAATGCGCTCAAGGACTATAATATTACAAAGACTCAATGCACTAATAAGTTCAATAAGTTGAGGAGTGAATACACTTGCTTTAAGAATCTATGCAAGGAGACTGGAATTGTTGTGAATCCTGAAACAGGGATAATTTATGCTGAAGATCAAGTGTGGGAAAAACTTAAAAAGGTAAAAAACCATCATTTTGCTTCGAATCATCATTTCTAATGTACTATTTTTATCACCGTATCGTGGAGAAAGATATCATTTAAATGATTATCGTGGTAGACAACCAATGGGATTAGAAGAGTTGTTCAACTATCGTCATTCGTCCTTGCGTAATGTGATAGAACGTTGTTTTGGAGTGCTAAAGGCTCGATTTCCGATCTTGAAGCAAATGCCTCCTCTGCCAGTACGCACTCAAAAGTACATCCCTACTGCATGTTGCACAATTCATAACTTCATAAAGCGACTCACAAAAGATACAATTGATCCTTTATTTGATGAGTATGAGGATGTTGGTACAATTTTTGAAAGTAATTCTCAAAATCCTATCCAAATAGATATCTCTCAGCGTCGAATCAGAGAAATGTCTACGTTAAGGGATGAAATTGCTAGGCAACTGTGGAATAATGTTTATGGTTGATGGACATGTTTTATTTTGTGTTACCCAAAAAATCTATTATATTTAGTTCTATTCTAAGTTTAATAGTTGTCTCCTTGATTTTTTATTTTATTGATGTAAGAATGATTGATTTTCATTTTTTATTTTTTCATCTACAATTTATTTATTTTTCTTTTTTGAATAATAGATGAAATGTAGATCATTATTCTATGTCTTTTAAGTTTGATATAATATATCATGAAGTTGTAATGTGTTAATATTTTTGAAAAAAAAATTACTTTGTGAAAAGGAAATAGAAAAATTTGTCAAACATGACATGTTTCTGTTTCTTTTACATTAGAGAAATAGAAACATTTATCAAACGTATTTTTGTTTCTAGAGACAGAAATAAAATGAAACAAAAACAAAGTGAAACAGAAACATGTAAAATAGAATAAAGAAACAGAAATGTTATCAAACACTGTCTCAATTTCTTTCTCCTTCCCTAACCAACCTCGAAAGCTAACACACACACACCAAAGAAGAGAGCATAGCGTATAAATAGAGACCAACTACTTAGATGAACCAAAAGCAAAATGCTACAGAGCTCAATTATGGTACACACGGGCTCTAGCATGGGCCGCAAAAGAAGCCAATCTTCTAGCCATTGGGAGCTGTCTCGAAATAAGGTTTGAGAAGTTTCTCAAATATTATAAATTATGTTCCAAAATCTAGAAAAAAAGAGTAGGTCTCCTGTGAGACCGTCTTACTGATCCTAATTCGTAAGACGAAGCCTCACTCTTTCACAGCTCAACTCCCCAACTCATTGTAGGTCGAGTTAAGGAGATTCGTCTTACAGAAAATACCCGTAAGACGGTATTTTCAAAATTTTTGCCAAGAAAGAAATAAAGATTAGAATTTAGGAAGTATTTGAACTTTTAATACTCCGCTCGTTCCAAATAAAGAGTTCATTAAACTTATAGGGTATTTCACTTAAAGGCTACATTAAGTTAGTATTAAAGTATAGAGTAGAAAGTTTTAAGGCGTTGACTATAATTATCTAAGAACAATGTTTAAACGTCCCCCTCCCTCTCTTGAAAGCTTCTCTCTCAACTTTCCATCCAAACACTTCTCTCTCTTGTTATTCTAGTTATAAGATTTTCTTAATTAGTCTCCTTGTATGGAAGAAATTTGCATTATCTTGGACCAGCACGTCCTCGTTGTCCAGTTTCGTGGATGTACTTAATTTGTTCAGTTATAATTAGATTGTTCAGTTATAAGTAATCGCAGGAGTCAACAAAAGTCATCAACTTCCTACATTACGCTAGTTAATAAATGGGGTTTGCAAACCCAGCCCCGGCCCCAGCCCTAGCCCCCTTTCCTTCTTTTACTCGGCCCAAATCCAATTTGTTCGCTAGTCCTCTAGGACAGGGCTTAAATTCCAGAGCAGGTTCTTTTATGCTGAAAGTGGATAAAATCTGTGGATCTTTCTTGTACAAGTTATTATTTGGGCCAAAAGAGTTTAGGGTTTGGTGTTTTGGGTTCAAACCCAACATCAAAGCTGAAAAACAGTACTCCTATATTAGGAGTATATATCCAATTCGGGGAAGCATTCAATTGTCCCAACACATTTTATGTGGTGCACCACGATTAAGAGTCTGTTTGTTGCAGCGTTTTTAAAACGAAGATTTTTTAAAACGTGACTTTTTTCTTATAAATACGTTTGAGATATCGTTTCAAAATGTAGATTTTTTTTCCCATCAGCGTTTTGAAAAAAAGCTGGGAATTTCAGTGTTTTAAAACGTAGCTGCGTTTTGAAAACGCAATTTTTTTTTTTTGCCGTAGGATTGAAACACAATTTTTGCAAATAAACTGCATTTTATCCCTACATTTTGCCCAAAACGCACAACCAAACAAGCTCTAATAGCAACACGTTATAGTATCTAAGTGGATTAAAAGTGAGGTAAACTTTAATTTGGTACAATTTGTACCAATTTGGTATTATAGTGTGCTGTTATTTATTCTAGTGCACCACGTAAGCATACTACATGGTGCTCCGACCATAAAATATTTGCATCAAACTCCACTACGGATGTATACATCATTTGACAAAAGGGCTTTTCTCGACTGTGATCAATGTTATTTCGGGATAAGGGTTAGATTATTTTCGTTAAATATTTCTCATTTTTTATTTTACTGTTTCAATTAGACAATAAGTTTAATATATATTCATATATATATATATATAAATATATATTTATTTATGATTTAAAAGGGTAAGATATGGATTTTATGTCCAAATAACAGATTCTACCGAAAAGAGTTATGTTGTTACATATACAAAATTTATTTATATAGTACATTACAATATCTACAATACAATGCTTTATCTTTTTTTATTTTATTTTATTTTTTTAGGATGATAACTATGTTATACTCCCACTGTCCCTAAATTATTGTCTTGTTTGACTAGGCACACGGATTAAGAAAAAACAATTGATTTGATTATTAATATTGATATAGTGTGTAGTTTTCTTTAATGTCCATGTGTATGTGGCCCATAATTAAAGTAGGGAGAAAAAGTAAGGATAAAATGGTAAAAGTGATGTCCTAAAAAGAAATAGTTCAAACAAGACAATTATTTAGGGACGGACCGGACAAAAAAAGAAAAAAAATAATAATTTAAGGATGGAGGGAGTAATTAATAAACTATGTGAATAAATTTTGTATATATGAGTATCATTTTGTTCTCACATAAACCGTGAATATTCAACAGCTAGCGGAGGATGGTTTTAGACTTGAGAGAATGAAGATCCCCTGAGCCCTGAGGAATGATCTTGGGAGCAACAATATCTCTTCATGGATATGGACATACGGGGCAGAAAAGGTACCGTATATCCCAGGAGTAAAATTCAATTCAACTTGATGTGATGCAAATTATAATTGCACATCCTCCTAGATGGCAGCCACTTCTTATTGTAGTAATTAACTACTGATAAAAAGATGATCTTTCTTGGGACTTCAATCCGGAAATAGTCAGTTGATTACTTTATTATATTGATCTGTAATTATTACATTTTCCTTTAAACAAATATATGTATGTTTTTTTTTTAAGTTCACCACTTGTTATCTAACATTGGATCCTGTTAACAAGCAATTTTGTTGGCGATGCAAGATATATATATTTTACACCTTCCGCTCTTATTAGACTGAAGATAATAGAGTAACAGAATTCATTTATAAATTTGGTTTATTATAAGTTTTAAGATGTTTTTGAGGTGATGTAAACTATTTTAAAGATAGCTATAAACGTAATTTATAAACGGATTTTGTTGTTGTAACATTACTTTGATAAAAAAAATGTATACTCTAATTATGTCAATTTTAGTTAATTTTGATTTTGATATTTGATAAAAAGTTAATTGTTACTTAAAAAATATAAATGAAATAAAATATAGTATTTATAGTATAGTTCTCAAAGGTTATAATTTTGTTTTCTCTAATTAATGGAAAGTATGTTAAATATCATTTGAAATTTGATCAAATTGTCAAAAAAGATCAAAAAAATAAATAAATCAAAATGTACCTTTTTAATTGGAATGAAAATTACAAGTTTTCATATTTTAAGAGTTTGGCTATTTTTGCTAATATGTTTGCGTCAAAATCTTCTCCTTGAAATTTGAGTTTATTTATTTCAAACTTTTTTTTATAGCGCCACCAGTTGTAATACGATGAGAGATTGTAAAAGTCGTTCCATTAAATAATAAAATAAAATAATATTTAAAAATTATTTATTATATATATAGCATAAAATTATTATATTTATTCGTGAAAAAGGGTAATATGAGTATCAATAGAGTTTTGTTAATTAGATTTCTATTAATAGAAATAACTGTATTGAATATAATTTTAATACACTAAAAATAATGTTTAGATCTAATTACATTGTTAATGATTCTTAGTTTTTAAATCGGAAAACCTTAACATTAGAACCCATATAAATAATAGCTAGCTAGCTTAGACTAAAGAAACAAAATTAGCATTGCGTAAACGTAATTGTAAAAAAGTTACGCCAGACCAACTATATTTAGCAACAGATTCTATTAACTGGACTGGAGGCTTTATAATTTTTTTATACAGTACTTTTGTGGAATGTACAATCTCCACTCATTGCAAGTTGGAGTTTATTGAATTTATTATCCGTTCTAACGGACGTCTGAGTTTAAGATGGTGTCAGATTTAACAGTTTCTAGATCTGGTTTCTTTTCTTTTCTTTATTTGGGCTTTCTGTACATGGCACCTAGGAGTAGTAGTGTATGTAAGGCAATTGACATGTGGGTGACATCTCCTAGAAATGCTCTTCCTCTTTTTTGTTTTTCCTTCTTTTGATTCACCTAGAGAAGCTCTTTCCTTCCTTTAAGAAGGTAGGCAGTTTGAACCCGTGGGTGCATGATTCAATATTAATAAGAATATTAGGAATAGTAAATTAGCAAATTTAATGTTCGGTTGGAATAGAGCTTAATTTTGTGGGTTATGGTTGTTTTGAAGTTTTCCTTCAGTTTCAGGCAAAGACTCCCTCCGTTCCACCCAAAGAGTCCACGTTTTAAAAGTTTAATTATTAAGAGATATATAAGTGGCCTTGAAGTTGTTTATAATTACAAAAATACTGAAACACAATTAAGATGATTACAATACAAGTGGAGGGTAAAAATGAAAGATTATGAAAATTACATGCATAATTTTTTAAAAGTTGATTCTTTTAAGTGAAACATCTCAAAATAGTATAGTGGACTCTTTACCTGAAACGGAGGGAGTAGTACACTATACTATTTTTAAATGTTTCACTTAAATAGTCCATTTTCAACAAAATTATGCTTATAATTTATTAATCTTTCATTTTTTATGTTCTACCTATGTTGTAATCATCTTGGTTTTGCTTAAATGTTTTTGTAATTATGACCAAATTCAATGACACTAATATATCACTTAATAACTAGACTTTTCAAACTTATACTATTTGGATGGAACGGAGGGAGTGATAATTTAAAAAGTAAAAATAGATTTTTTTTAAATAAAAAATTGTATATGGAAACACTACCTAAGGTCCTAAACGTAAACCCAATAGGTTGAATTAGTGGCTTAAGTATCACAGAGTTTTATATATATATATATATATATATATATATATAGAGAGAGAGAGAGAGAGAGAGAGAGAGAGAGAGAGAGAGAGATCTATTTAACGGGATACACTCCCTCCGTTCTAGGTAAAGAGTCCACTTTTGACTTTTTTGGTCAACTAAGCTAAAGTTTGACCAATAATTAACATAAATCTAGTGGTTTTTACAAAGTTATTAAAGTTGTAATCCATAGTATTATTAAAATAGTTTTTAATTAATGAAATTTTATTTCTTAAAACATAAGTAAAGTATGTAAATTTTTTATTTGATTTAGTCTTATGTTGACTTCTATAAAAAGAAAGTGAACTCTTTGCCTGGAACGGAGGGAGTATGTATTAGACTTTTATCATATACAAATTTTTTTTGGGGCTAAAGACAAGTATGTGCCGCAATCAAGAACCTAAACTTCTAAGTTAAAAAGAGTATCAATGCCAAAAGAATTGAAGCACGTTGCGACCAACCCACAAGACCGAGGTTGGAATCGTTTTTTTGAATAACGTTAAAGGTCATAAAAATAGATAAAAGAATATATGAAATGTACTAACATTCTATTGTCTTGCAGATTCAGTATATAGACTACAAATTTCATAAATAATTACTCCATCCATCCCTAAATGAGTGTTTATTTTTAAAATGTTTTTGTTCTAAAATGAATATTTATTTTTATATAAACTTACTACTTTTCCTTTGATATACATTACTCCCACCGTTCGCATAAATAATCTACTATTATATTTTGGGATATTGTTTCAATAAAGTGTTAATTTTAAAAAATTATGCTCACAATCTTTAAAATTTTATAATTTTACCCTCCACATGTAGTATAAACATGTTGACTATGCTTGCCTTCATGGGCGTAGCTCAGTTGGTTAAGAGCTAGTAGATTTGGAACAGACCAATGATTGAGTCCTAGCAACCGTGGGGGTTTCATCCTCTTGTGAGGATGACTCGGGTACTAGGCACGGTCCTCCTAGCTACTTAATCGCCGAGTCACCGTGATTTTTCCTCTCACATTCTCATGGGGGGGTGTGGGGGCTCTGGGAGAGTTTCCCCTTTTTTTGGAACATGTTGACTATGCTCAAGTATTTTTTGTAATTATGGCTAATTTTAATAATACTTATATATTCATTAATATTAGACTTTTCAAACGTGAATTATTTGGGTAGAACATAGGGAGTATAACCTAGTAATGGGTTCTAATATTATATGTTGACATTAAAAACATTAATGTAATTATATTATTAAAATACTTTAAAAAAAATTAATACTTGTATGTAGGAAGGAATTGAAGAGTAGAAGTGGAGTAATAAAATTAACAAATACTGTAACTTGATTAGAAATGGCTCCTGTCAAACTACCGAAAAGCGAATACATTTTTCTCTCTCTTGATCAGCCCAAAAGAGAAACACCTTTCGTTTTGGTATGATGGTGGGGAAAAATGATTTTGTTAACAAAATTATTCGAATTCTTTTTCTAAAGATGCATCGCTTTTGATGAAGCAAAAAGTTATAAAAAGCTGCTATGTATATTCCCCGTTGAATGAATAATGATTTTGGTAAAAGAGGTACGTATACTAACTACTTTATGACCACAATAAAGATGTAAAGTAACCATTTATTTTCTTAAATGATTTATGATTTTGGTAGATCAGAGGAAGATTACCTACAACTCACCCCCCTTTCATAGGAGTATATTGTTTCAAGACAAAAATACATACATACATACATATATATATATATATATATATATATATACTAGTTATAGAGTCCGTGATCCGCACGAGTTTAATTTAATTTTAAAATTAATTGATATATTTTAAAAATATTTAAAAAAAAAATTATCATTATTGACTAAGTGTTGTTGATATATACATACTAGTGGTAGTTTATTTAGTATTTTTGTTTCAGAATAAATATTTTGGTAGATCAGAGGAAGATTACCTACAACTCACCCCCCTTTCATAGGAGTATATTGTTTCAAGACAAAAATACATATATATATATATATATATATATATATATATATATACTAGTTATAGAGTCCGTGATCCGCACGGGTTTAATTTAATTTTGAAATTAATTAATATATTTTAAAATATTTTTGAAATTTTTTTTATCATTATTGAATAAGTGTTGTTGATATATGCATACTAGTGGTCGTTTATTTAGTATTTTTGTTTCAAAATAAATATTTTTATTGGTTCAATATATGTATTTTCGTTTATAAACAGTTTATTTTTATTTTTTAAGTATCCTTTAAGGATATCAAATTCTTGTGTTTTTTTTTTCTTTTCATCTTGCACTTAATTAAAATATTTTATACATATATTTGAGAATTTTTACAAAATTAAAAATAAGATATTTACTTTGGGACATATTGAAGAAAGATAATTGTTTTTTCTGAACAAAAGAGAATTGTTTAAGGATTGAATATTATTATATTTCTTAAAATAGTTTTTGAAGATCATTCAATGATTAGAAAACGTTTAGTTGGATACTATATTTACATATTTTTTATACACTGTCAGTGTAAATTTTTTTTTTTTTTACACATATCAAAAAAAGAGAATCAATTTTGATTGAACTGATTTAAAATTTTGTTGATATGTATCACATATTAAAGACATTATTTCAGGACATCATAAATAAGAATATGAGACCCATAATTTGATATGGAGAGATTAACATTTATAAAAATAAAAATTAGCTGGTTTATATTATAAATTAATTTATAAAATAATTTAATATTTTTAAATATATTTACATATAATATAATTTGTTGAGTTGGTTTAAAGAATATATTCTTATTGAAAAGGGTATGGGTTCAAGTCCTATTGACAACATTATTTTGTTTTGTTCTCCATATTTTTCCTTGTCAATACCTAAAGTTATTCTCTTATTATAATTAGAAAACGATATTACCTAATAATAATACCTATTGTTAATTAGAAGAAGGTATTAGGTATTATCTAATAGTAATACCTATTGTTAAACCTATTATTATTAGGTATAATTATTAGCTAATTACCTAAAAATGAAAAGTCACCCCACTCCAAAAGTTAAGCTTATTTGAAGGCTTGAGAATTGAAAGAAATTCAAAGGTTGGTGAGGTGTCATAACCTAAGGCATGCTCACAAATTAATTTTAAATATATATATTTGTATATATATATATATATAAAGATTTAAAAGTCCACTTAAATGTATTAATTAATATTTTATTTTTCACTTATATTCTTCTATGTAATTAATTTGTAATAATTAATACTCTTTACTTTAGTAAGTTTATCTAGTGAATACGTTATTTAGTTGGGGACATAATAAGATATTTGTTAATTAATGTTCACTATAATTCTAAGCGGTCCAAAACTTTGAAATATCTAAAAATAGAAAATTAGACCATTTCTATGAAACGGAAGGAGTACTTTAGTTTTTTATTCATTCAATTATTTTTGTAGTTAAAACTTTCTTCTTGCTTCACTAAATTTTTTACTTATTTTATAATGTCTAAAATATATTCTATCATATTTAAAGAGCAAGGTCCTTTGATTTGTACAACTTTTATTTTAGATGGTTCATGTTAAGTCGTCATTTTTTTAAAGAATAAATGGCGCCTCTCCTAAGGCTTTTTATTAAGGATTTTGTTAACATGTCCTTTAAGGGCATATGTTAAGAGTTAACAAGACCTTTTTATTAATTCATTGAAAGGAATATATGGATTTGTACAACTCATATTTTAGATGGTTCATGTCGAGTCGGCCTTTTTTTTAAAACAAATCGTGCTTTTGGTGAGACATTTTATTAAGAGTAGGTCTTTAGTGAGACTATCTTACCGTAAGACGAAGTCACTTTTGATCAATTCACTACATTAGTTATGTGAGATCGTCTTACCGTAAGACGGGCTTATCTAAGTTTTTACCTTTTATTAATTCCTTGAAAGAAATATTTGGTAAACACCCAACCTCTCCGTGCAGAGTAGTAAAGTAATAGGGTAGCTCTGGTCAGAAACTTTGAACACCCAAAACACCCAACTCTCCATGTATATTAGTGAAGTAATAGGGTGTCTCTAATAAAATTTGAATGCTTGACCTCTAAATTAAGAGAAATAAACAGTAATAATTGAGATAGAGCTCGTTGGTGTCAACCAATTTCACGTATTTTTCAAATTGGAAAATTATGTCGGCACATTAGATTCAGGGGAAGTATCCAATTCAAATTTGTATAATAACATGCCCAATTATGATTTGAGATAATGTCATTTTTAAATTGCAAAACTTAGTTTCGACATCAAATTATGTACTGTACTAGTATACTGGCACGTCGTTTTTTGCCCACAGCTTCTCTGGAGGCTTCCTTTTCTTTTGGGAAAGCAAATTGTTGAAATATTCTTGTCCACTCATAAGAAGATTTAAAGAAACTATACGTGATAATTTAGCAATTTCAATTAAGCAACTAACCGTGTCGTTCTTGCAATAATGTTTCTTCATCATTTATACCTTTATTACTAATTTCTTAATGTTTACGTGTACACTTTTCTCAATTTTTTACTTGTATTTTTCTTTAATTATAGCTTTTTTAAAAACTTTTTTATTATTCCACTGTTTGCAATCTTGATGGACAAGGAAACTCTATCTTCTTGCTATTGAACATGTTTAATTATTGTGTTTCCCTATTTCTTTTAGGTTTTATGGCTTTCTTCTAGCTATACCCTTTATTTTATTAGTATTATTATTATTATTATTATTATTTATTCAAGTAATGATCGCATTTTCAATATTTTCCCAAATTAACAAACAGATGTTGAATCATTTTGAAATGATATAATTTTAAATTGGGCCAGCCCTTAGGGAATGTAAAGCGAGATAGTAGGGATTGTATATGACATCAAAGCTACTCCAATTTGTTTCAAAATTCATCATTGTCCTACTTTATTTATTAGGTGGGTTGGTTTGTTGAAATGAAATGGTTAATAGAAGCTCATTTTTATGGGATTTGAAATTAGTATCGTTAAAGCGTGACATTCAATGTTCGATCTCTTTCTAACTTGGGATTATTATAAAAATGATCAGCGTACTATCAGTTAGGAACTGATTTAACCCCGTACTCCCAATATCCCAAAATTGACCATTGTACTAACAATTTGAGTCCAATGTGGTCCCTACCGTTAACTTTTCATCCAATTTTTTAACGGAGCAGTTAATTTGATTAACGGAACTAATTTTTGAGGGGTATTTTTGTCCTTTCCTTCCAAATTCAACCATCCAAAACAGAACCTTCCAAATTTCAACCGTCGGGGGAGCCTATGACAGTGGGCGTGTCATCGGCCAATCTTAAGAAGAATAGAGGGTTAGAGAGATGCTTAGGTTGATGTCCTCTGTTGATTGTGGAATCAAACCGACAATTAATCGATTCCTTAACCGCCCACATCTCTCTCTACAATTCATCATCATCGTCAACATCATCATCATCAAAATCAAAACCCCCAGTTCCAACAAACCCTAACCCTAGATCTTCATTCTCAAATGGTTCAAGTCCTCTCCCCACCAACGCCAATCCCACCTCACAATCCTCGATCACAACTTCACTCAACTCCTCCTCCAAATGAAATCTAAAATTCAATTCAACGGCCACGGTTTTCATCATCCTCCCGACATTCCGTCCGCGATCGGAGATGGGCCGTGGTCTGAGTGGCGGGGAGAGATGGGTATGTGGATCGCGCGATTGATCGAGCGTGCTTGGCGGAGATGATGATGCGGCTCGGCTGATTGAACGAGCAAGGGAGAGAGAGAGAGAGAGAGAGAGAGAGAGAGAGAGAGAGAGAGAGAGAGAGAGAGAGAGAGAGCGGCGTGGAGAGATCACTGAGCTGGCTTGTGATGAGCACGTGAGCAGAGACAAAGCTGGCCGGAAAGAATAGAAGGCACGGCTGGAGCGAGACTGGAATTTGAGGGAAAAGGGGAGAGAGAGGGATCGGAGATGGGGAGAATTTTATGGTAAGGGCTGCGGCGCTGGAGAGACTGTGATCGGGGCGGAAGAGTATAGTCGGAGATGGCGAGATGGACGGAGGATGAACAGGTTGGGACTGCTGCAGCACTGGAGGGGGAGAGAGAGAGAGGGCGTGGGCGTGGGGAGGAAGAGTTGACTGCGCAAGGGTTTTCAAATGTTTTGGGATGGTTGAATTTGGAAGGAAAGGACAAAAATACCTCTCAAAAATTAGCTCCGTTAATCAAATTAACTGCTCCGTTAAAAAATTGGATGAAAAGTTAACGGTAGGGACCATATTGGACTCTAATTGTTAGTACAATGGTCAATTTTGGGATATTGGGAGTACAGGGTTAAATTGGTTCCTAACTGATAGTACGCTGGTCATTTTTATAATAATCCCTTCTAACTTCTTAAACTTTGGACGAGTTAGTTGCTTTTTATGGTATATATTGTATATTATAGTTCATGGGTTGGTGAGGACTAAGGTTACAATCGTCCCGCTTTTATTTATCCAAAAAATATATAAATTTAAAAGCCCTATAATGAACATTGACACAAAAATTGGCACCATTGAAAATACATAACATCTTAATATTTATAATAGACATAATTAGTTTTTCATAATCATCCTAATTAATATTGATAATAGACACAATTAGTTTTTCACAATCTACGTGCCGTGTCAATTATGACTCATCTTTAGGAACAGAGGGAGTACAATTTCTTTTCTGATCTTTAGATATTATTTAGGAAATAAATTCTCTTTAAAGGATTTTCATGTCCAAAAACCCTCATATATAATTCTACTATTCCAAAAGTACTAATTTAATTTTTTTAAAACCAAATTGTCCAAATGTTGAAAGTTAATTTCTTTACCTGCTCCAATAAGTTTTCAATGTATATTTATTCTGTTCTTCTCAATAATGATGATGCTAACAATAATAGCTATAATATTTTGAATAATAGTAATTGGTTCATGAACACTTTTAAGGAATCATTTGGTAGTCAGGATTGAGGCCAGATATGATCAATAAAATAAATTGTTGGATGTTTAATACGCAATAGTCCTAACTATCCAGATAAAACTCTTATCCCTTGCTAATTATACCAAGGTAGAAGGTAACATTATTAACATCCTCACTAAAAAAACTACAAAACTAACATTTTTAATTCTAAAATCATCCTTAATATATAAGTAAACATTAATAATGAAGGCGTTAATAATACTGTGTATCCCCGTCGACTACCGATCAAAGCGTTCATGTTATAACATTGCACACTTAGGATATGATTATTGGAGAATCCAAGAGGGACCAACTTCCTCACCCTTTATTTATAGTATAGATTATTCTATTATAAATATAGTTATTACTTTTGTTATTTTGATTATTTTAATTTTATTCTAACAAAAATTATTAGTATTAGTCATAGTAATAATAATAAATATTTATTATTTTTCTTACTATCATAGTAATAGTTATCAAAATATGATAATTATCCAAAAAATAATGATGATACTGAAATTAATAATAATGATAATGATAACTTAATGATGTCATAGTAGAAGAATAAAACTAAAAGTAACAACAATGAAGAAATTAATAATAATTATTAGGGAGATGTTATTTTCACTACATTTTTTTTCTTATCCACTACATCACTAATTATTACATTAAATAAATATATATTTAGACAAAACTACCCTTCATTAGTAGATTAATAAAGTTACTTTCCTAATTACCTTTTAACATTATTTTTTAGTTCAAAAAATCAATGAACAATATAGTAATTATTTTTATTTTCACTTCCAAAAAATATACTTGATTATGATTGAAGTCATGTGGCATAGTTAAAAAACTTAATATAATAAAGACATTTTTGTTTACCAAACTTCAAGAAAATATGTGATCTTTGGTTATTGAAATAAGAAATTAATAGTTAGATTTAAAGGATATAATTGTAAGAATTTAATCCAATGGTAAAATCATATTGTGATATACTATCGTAAAATTTTAGTACATTTTGCCTACCTATACAATTGATTTAAAAATTTTATATTGAGTTAATTGAAATCAATAGTCAATTTAATACATACCATATTGCTATTATTGAATTGATTTTTTAATAATATTGATTAAATTAAATTAATTGAACAAAGAAACAAGGCGCAACCGTCTATTTTAAGAGATTCTACATATCTTTTTTTTTAATTTTTAATAAATTATCCAACATTTTCTAAAATTTTGGTAGAGAAATAGTTTAATTATATATATATTTATTTATTTATTTATTTATATGGAGCATAGTACAATTGACTAAACATATCTATGCAACATGACTTCGGTCATAAGCTTAATTGATTAAGCATATTTTTTAAATTGAAAAAAAAAAAACCATATTGTTCATTGATGTTTAGATTTAAAAAAAATGTTACTAGGTAATTAGGAAGGTAACTTTATTAGTCAACTTAATATGTGGAAATAATGAAAGAGTAGTTTTGTCTAAATATATATTTATTTAATCTAATAATTAGTGACGTAGTGGATAAGCAAAAGATGTAGTGAAAATAACTTCTCCCTAATTATTACTTATAATTATAACGACAATAACAACAACAACAATGACAACAACAACGATAATAATAATAATAATAAAAATCATGATTTTATTAATGATAACCATTTGTTTTATTCGTAGTACTCCCTCCATTTTAGGCATAGAGTTTACTATTATGTTTTGTGATGTTTCACATATGAGGTCCAATTTAAAAAATTATGTCTAAAATCTATATAATCTTATAACTTTATCCTCCACATGTATAAACATATTAACTATGTTTAAGTATTTTTGTAATTATGACTAACTCTAATTATACTTATATATTCCTTAATTATTAGACTTTTTCAAACGTGAACAGAAGGGTGGCAATGGCTGACACGACACAAATGTACGAACCAGCACGACATGATAATAAACTCGAATTACAGACAGAAATGACACGATATGATACGACACGAAAGTACGAAATTAAAAATGAAGTTAAAGTAACATTTATTTTTATATTAATAGTAAAATAAGATAGATAACATAAAAACACGATAGTGCTGCACAAACACGATGCGACAACACGAATTGCAACCCCTAGGTGAACTATTTGGGGGGGGGGAACATGGGGAGTATTAGTTT